>CAUYUJ010000522.1:0-66750 GCA_963575745.1 Prorocentrum cordatum
CGCTTTCTTCCTCTCCATTCAGGACCAACGTCAGGGGAAGATAGGCGCAGCGGGGGACGCATCAAGAAAGCGCGACGTCGCTATCGGGAGCTGACCGCCGATCGACGTCGCTATCGGGAGCTGACCGCCGATCTGCAGGCGATGCGTCGCCGCTTCCCCCCCATCGTTCCCCCTCGGGGGGTGCTCCCTGAGCGCGGATGCCAGAGTGCTCTGCAACGACTTTGGCAACGCCGCGGGCGGGGTTCTGCAGGACACCGTTTTTGTTTATCCCCTGGCGATAACGGACGTGACCGGGGGGGAGGGAGGGGGCGGGGAGGGGATGGAGAGGGAGCCGATCATGTCACGATTCGCGCCGGCGCCGTCTGGGAAAGTCTCGGAATTTCTGATTCCTGGACGGTGCCAGCGCGAATCGTGACATGACCAGGGGGGGAGGGGCAGGGTGGCCGGGCTGGTCACGGGCGTGATCGTGAATGAGGGACTATTCCGACACCAGGACGCCACGTGAGAATTTCCCCGAGCAAGCCTGCAAGTACTCTTCGTCGTCGACTGTGTGACTGCGGAGGCTCTCTCTCTCTCTCTCTCTCGTTGGCTCATCGTCGCCCTTTGGATTCTCGCCCTGGCGGAGGCCCTCCTCCCGCCCCTGCTCTGCCTCCTCGTCCTCCTGCCTCTTCTCCCCCATCCACCTCTTCCCCAGAGAGAAGGTTTTCGTGTGTATATGGAATGCACGTTATATATATAAATATATATATATATATATATATATATGATTGTATATAGTATAGAAGAAACTACAAAACAAACCAAAAAAAAAGTGCCCACCTGGCAAGGGCGCGCGCGACGATGTTCCCTGGCGACGTCTTCGCCGCCTCGGCCAGAGGGCCAGGTCGCGACGCCGTGTTAGGGGCCCCGAGGGCCGCTGCGGCCTCCTGGCAGAGAGCGCGGGCCCCACAGGGGGTTCCCACTCGAGATCCCAGAGAGCCGACGCTCCGAAAAAATTGGGGCGGCGGATTTTTGGCCGCTTTTGGCTTCCAGAGGACTCTGCCAGGCCTCGGGATCATCAGAAACCGACACAGGACGAAAAATCGGCCCTAGGGAAATGGTCCAGACCTCCAGGGCCCACGCATCGCACAAATTCCAGCTGCGCCAGAAGCTTCCCGCACCCGAGGGTGCCCGCACCCACTTGACAAGGGGTGCGGCACCCCCCGCGCCGCCCAGCCTGGCGGTGCCAGTCTGAGCCGACGCGCGGGGGCGCCAGGGATGCAAGTACCCCCAGGAGCGGGAGGGCGGGGCGAAAGCGCGCGCGCCGCCCGCCACGGCGGGACGCAAGCGCACATGCCTGCAAGATGCAAGCACCAATGCCTGCACACCGCACGACCCCGAGACGCGCCGCGATCCGCCCCGACGCGATCCCCGCGGCGCGCCTGCACGGGGCGTTCGACGCGAAGCGAGCAGAAGAGCAAACGAGCAACGCGCATGACGTCGCTTCCCCCTCGCGCGCGCGGGCCCTTCGCGCGGGGCCGCGCGCCGCGAGGCACGCGCCGTCGCCCCCCTCGCGCGCGCGCGGGCCCTTCGCGCGGGGCCGCGCGCCGCGAGGCACATGCCGTCACCCCCCCTCGCGCGCGCGGGCCCTTCTCGTGGGGCCGCGCGCCGCGAGGCGCAGGAAAGCGGGGGGCGGCCCGCGCGCCCTGCTCGCCCGCCTGCGCGCGGGCCAGGCGCGGGCGCGAAATTTGCGCCCGCGCACAACGCAGCACAAGCGAGCGCGCGCGCTTTCGATGGCGCTGGGCGCCCACCACAAATTTCAGCTGCGCCAGAAGCCTCCCGCACCCGAGGGTGCCCGCACCCACTTGACAAGGGGTGCGGCACCCCCCGCGCCGCCCAGCCTGGCGGTGCCAGTCTGAGCCGACGCGCGGGGGCGCCAGGGATGCAAGCACCCCCAGCCGATGCATGCCAGTGCACCGCGCGGCGGCGACGCGCGCGGCACGCGCACCCCTTGCGAAACGGGCGACGCGCGCGGCGGCGCCGCGGTGTTGCGACGCGCAGCGGCGGAGGCGAACGCGCGAGGGCATCGCGCGACGCTTGGGTCGCCATTGCTCAGGCAAGTTCGCCCTCGGACTCAGCCAGGTGCGCCTCGACCACGGCGCCGAGTTCTACTTGCGACATATCGAGATACGACAGGAACGCGGGCGAGGACCATTCGCCCGCTTGAAGGATCTCGCGCAAGGTGCCCCCCCTCTGCTGGAGGTCCAGCGCGCGCCCGCGCCGCAGGTCGCGCGCGCGATAGAGCGCCGCGTCTTTGACGCGGAGCTGGCCGTGGAGAAAGCGCAGCGTGCTCAGCGAGCTTGCCGCGCTAATGTCCGCGAACGGCCGGGTGCCCACGGGCAGGCCCGCGAACCATGCGCCGAGCGCGTGGACCGGGCGCGTCCTGGCGCAGCGCACGCACCAGCACGCCCGCTCGAGCACGGACCCGACTTGCTCGTTCTTGCGGCGCGCCAATTTGAGCTGCAGGAGGCCGTCGCACAGATTGAGCGAAGCCCCTGCGCCCAGACGAAAGGCCACGCCGTCGAACGAGATGCCTAGGGCCTCCGAGGGAAGGCGCAAGAGAAACACGCACGTGACAAGAAAGAGCTGCGCGAAGACGGCGGACTCGTGCCGCTCTTTTGCCAGGTTTAGCAGCGCGCAAACTGCGCCCCCCCTGATGAATAGAGGCGCCCTGGGCAGGAAAGCGCCGCGCTTGCGAATCGCGCATTTGGCGCGGCGAAGGGGCGCGTCACGAAAAACGTCTACAGGGAGACCGCAAACCTGAGAAGCCAGCTTGACGTGAGAGACATAATTGGAAAAAGTCTGGTCAGAGCGAAACAGCAGCGACCACGCGAGCAACCCGTCAGCAGACGGCGGCAGCTCGCGCCCGCGCAGCGCAAGAGCCTCGCGCGCGAACGCGAACCATGCTGCCACGCCGCTCTTGAAAGAAGCGATGGAGCGCGGGCACGCGCCCAGGAGGGCCGCTGCGCGCGCCGAAGACAGCCACTCAGCGACGCACACTGGGCCTCCCTCGCTGTCGAGCCGCCGGCGAAGATTGCGGAGCTCCGCACGCGGGCCCCCGCCGCGCTGCGGCGCGCGGGCCCCCTGCGCCTCCGCAACCCATGACTCGAGGAGAGCTTCGACGGCAACGCCCCCGGCGGCCTGCGCCCGCGCCGGCGCCGGCCTCTGGACATGGACTTCCACCTCCTGCGCGCGCGCGGGCGCGATGCAGCTGGTTCGCGGCGCGAAATGCGCGATCCTGAACGCTTGTCGCGAGTGTGATAGCTTCCCGAATGCACCGCTTTTGGCCGCCGTCAAGGTCCGCCCCCAGGAACTGGAAGTCTCTGAATTTGGCCCCAGCGAGCGCGGACGGGCGCGACACGCTTTCGGCAGCGAGCGCCGCCGCGATCGCATCGAACCACGCCGCATCGTGCCCGCCATGGCCTGCGGCTCTCTCCAGGAAGACTCGCATGGAAGCGGCGTGCCCAGCCATTGCCGTTTCGACGGTCGGCGCGCGCCAAGCAATCCTTCTGCCGCTGAGCCCTGTCTGCCGAGCGCGCGTGGAGCGGCTGCGCAATGCGCGACCATCGCGGACGCAACACGAAAACGAATAAAACAGCATTTTGACACGCACGCCGACGCAACAGGATTTGGCGCGCAAGCCGAACTGTCGGCCGACAGTCGCTCGCGCGCGGCGCAGCGGCGCCCGCGCAGCCGAAGGAGATGCCCAGGCATCGGGCTTCCAGAATGCCTCGCTAAGACGCGGCTGCACGAAAGAAGCGCCGATCACGCGAAGGAGCCAGCACTGCTCCCGCGACGGCAAATCGGCAACGTTAAGTTTCGAGGGGGCGCGGTCGACGCGGAGCGAGACGCGCAATTGCGCCGCCTGCAGCCACAACGAATTGATGAGACACGTATAGTCCCACTCTTTGGAGGCGCCTTTCCGCGCGGCGGCCTCGGCACCGACGTTGTCAGACCAGAGGCGCACGCGCCTGCCCGCGAGCGCGTCGCTGAACGTGGAAAGGCCAAACGCGATCGCTAGAAGCTCGAGGGACATAATCTGCGCATCGCCCCTCTGCTTTAAATGGCGCAGAACGCAATCGGGGGGAGCCCAATCGGAGTAGGAGGCCCGCCCGTCGAGGAAGAGCACAGCCGCGACGCGGGGCGGCGCGCTGCGCGCGTCGACAAAGAGCTGCGCTGCCTCGCGCTGGTCTGGCGCCCAGACACGGGTCTCGCAGAGCTCCAGCGCTAAGACTTCTGCCCACCATTCGAGTGCGACGCGCAGCTGCTGCGGCACCACCACGCCGCACTGCTTCGAGTGGGCGAACAAGGGCCAGATGAGCGCGCGCCCTATGCGATGGAACATGCCCGAGCATGCCCACATCAGGGCGCCCGCAAGCTTTGCCGCGTCCCCCGGCCGCAAAACGCCCGAGGAGAGCGCGTCACCAATGCGACCGCGCCACTTCTTGACCTTGTCGGGCGAGGGGGTGCACGAGAAACCGCCGTGGTCTGCGCGGACCTGAAGGCCCAGGACGACAAGCGGCATGCCCGCGGCGACCTTGTCCGCCGTGATTGCAGAAGGGCCGAGGATGCAGCGCACGAGCCGCACGATGCACTCGAGCGCGTGCTCGGCGCATGCCGCGCGCTCGGCGCCAGAGGTCATCGACGAAACGCAGCATCGGAATGAACAGTAGGCGACGCACAAGGTGCGAAATGAGCGCGCCGACCCTCTCCCACGCATGCACGGACGCGACGGCGCCGAAGGGCGTGGCCAGGCGCCCTGCCACATGGGCCACGCCCTGCGCGAGGAAAACGAAGAACAGGAACCGGCGATGCATCGGCATGGCGGGCAGCCTACGGAAGGCCGAGTCAATGTCGGCTTTGTAGAACATGATGCGTTCGCGCGTGCCCTGCGCCACGCCCCTCGCCACGCGATACAGCGCATCGATGGACTCGGGGCGAAACTTCTCGCCTGCCGAGGTGCACCCGTTTACTTTCGCGCGAGTTAGATCGTCAACAGCCCGAACGCGTACGTCGCCATTGGACCGCGTTTGCACAACCCCGAAGCGCGGCGACAATACGTTTGCACTAAGGTCGGCCTGCTCAGCCGTGACAGGCTGGGCCACGCGACCCATGCGCGCTTCTTTAAAAGACTGCTGCAGCAGCGTCGCGGAATGAGCGTCTTCTTTGAGGGACGCCAGCAACGCGCGGTTGGCTTGAGCGGCGCCCCCTAGCACGGTTGAGACCGGCTGCGCGTCGGGACGCTGCACAGGCACGCCGCTTCCCGAGACTGGGAGCGGGCCCACCGCTGGCGCGCCGCGGCGAAAGAATTCGATGCACGCGGCGTCCTGGAAATTGGTACGAGCGGCGAGCGCTTCCATTAACGGGCCGTTGACGCCAGTCGCCACCTTGCGCACGCCTGCATCGGCCCCGAAAGCGCGCGCGCCGCCCGCCACGGCGGGACGCAAGCGCACATGCCTGCAAGATGCAAGCACCAATGCCTGCACACCGCACGACCCCGAGGCGCGCCGCGATCCGCCCCGACGCGATCCCCGCGGCGCGCCTGCACGGGGCGTTCGACGCGAAGCGAGCAGAAGAGCAAACGAGCAACGCGCATGACGTCGCTTCCCCCTCGCGCGCGCGGGCCCTTCGCGTGGGGCCGCGCGCCGCGAGGCACATGCCGCCGCCCCCCTCGCGCGCGCGCGGGCCCTTCGCGTGGGGCCGCGCGCCGCGAGGCACATGCTGTCGCCCCCCTCGCGCGCGCGGGCCCTTCTCGTGGGGCCGCGCGCCGCGAGGCGCAAGAAAGCGAAAGGCGGCCCGCGCGCCCTGCTCGCCCGCCTGCGCGCGGGCCAGGCGCGGGCGCGAAGTTTGTGCACGCGCACAACGCAGCACAAGCGAGCGCGCGCGTTTTCGATGGCGTTGGGCGCCCACAAAAATTGGAGCAGCCGGATGTTTGCGATTTCCTCGCGATTCACTCACAGACGAGGCTTCCGCTCGAGACGTCCCCAACACTCAGGCATCAAGAGCCCGAAAGAGACGACGGTCACAGGTTTGAGGACCGCCTCTGGTTGTGAACACAGAATGTGCGGGCCCCATGGGGAGGGGGCTCCCGCTGGAGACTTCCTCGCGGCTCACTCGCAGACGAAGCACCCGCTCGAGACCTCCTCCAGATTAGGCCTGAGGTGCCCACAAGAGACGACAGTTACAGGATCTGGACGACCCGTGCGGGCCCCATAGGGAGGGGGGCCCAGTCAAGATTTCCTCGCGGTCCACTCGCAGACGAGGCCCCCGCCCGCGACTTCGTCCAGATTCAGGCCCGAGGAGCCCAAGAGTGACGACAGTTACAGGTTTCCCGATGGCCAGCTCAGATTAGAAACGTGACGTGGCGACCCCGTTGGGAGGGTCTCCCGCTCGAGACGCCCTCGCCGTTTACTCGCAGAAGAGGCGGCTCACCGCGGAGACTTCCTACAGGCCCAAGCCTCAGGCGCGCAGAAGTGACGACATGTACGGGTTTTCCCAGGGCCCCCTTCGGGTTGAACACATGAGGCGGAGGCCCCCCGGAGGGAGCGAGCTCCCGCTCGAGACGTCTTCGCCCTTCACTCGCCGACGAGGCTCCGGCTCGAACACTCCTCCAGAAGCAGACCTCGGGAACCCAACAGTGACGACAGCTACAGGTGTCCCCATGACCCACTCGGATTCCAAGCATGACCCCTCCTCATCATTATTATCCTCCGCACCACCACCAGCATCATCATTGACAACAATAGAATTATCAGCAGCATCACCATCAGCAGCATCATCACCATCATCATCGTCGTACGCATAAGTGTTGAATGCCCCTGCCCCGAATCTCCTCCACCTCGCCCCCCTTTCCTCCTTGCTTCTCCGTAGCATCGAGTGGAGCAGCATGACAGTTTGCATGGAGCAGCATGGCAGTTGTTCGTCGACATGGGCGCGGGAATATGCAGTCGAACTCCGCTGCATGGACGCAATATTGCATGAAGTCTTGTCCTAGCCATCCCCCTCAACTGTCCTCCTTCTCCCAGAAATCTGCGCTGGAATGCAATCAGCAACGCTTGAAAAACAAACACACAAAGAACAAATCTGGCGCCTTCGGGAAGATCCGGACGAGGTGCAGCCGAGCCGTTCTGGTCAGCCCGACCGCGATCCCGACATTTCGACGATCCGATGCGGCCCGATGCTTGCATGGCGCCGTTGTGCATCCCAGCGCAGCCGATCCGATTCGACACGCATCATCAAACCAGGTTCCACTGAGCCCAGTCGCCAAGGCCGCAGGTGGCTCCCAGTGGCCGGGGGGGCGGGCGGACCGGCGCGTCGCGCGAGAAGCCGCGTCGCATCGGCGGAGGTCTCGCTCCGCGGAGAGCGGCGGAGTCCACATCGAAATGCGCACGATCAAATATTATGGCCCGTGGGATTCGTCCGGACGTCCTCGGTCAGGAGGCAATGACTGCGAGGTCCCACAGAACCACGGAAAATCCCGCAGTAGAAATATTGGCATGGGCTCTGGCCCCCCAGGGCATGTGCTGTTCATGCACTCGCCGCCCATGGCTTTGGCGGCGCGCTCTTGCGCGACGACAGGGCTGATGTTTTGGAAACATGGAATATCACCGCTCTCGTGGGCCAAGACGCAGAGCGATACAAAGCCAGACGGAGGAGGAGGAGGCGGAGGAGGAGGAGGGGCAGGAGGGGGGAGGAGGGGAGGAGGAGGAGGAGAGGAGGAGGAGGAGGAGGAGGAGGAGGAGGAGGAGAGGAGGAGGAGAGGAGGAGGAGGAGGAGGCGGAGGAGGAGGAGGGGGAGGGGGGAGGGAGGGGGAGGAGGAGGGGGGAGGAGGAGGAGGAGGGGGAGGAGGAGGAGGAGGAGGAGGAGGAGAAGGAGGAGGAGGAAGACCTCGGCGTGCCCCCTCCCACGGCCGCAGGTGGCTTGCCGGCTGCGCCCTAACGGCGCGGCCCGGCGCCACTCCGCCCGCCGCCGGCGCGGGGGCGCGCGGCCCCGAGGCGGCCCCCGCCTGCCGGGCAGCCACGGCACCAGACGCGCTCGCGCCCAAGCTGTCCTCCTCCTCCTCCTCCTCCTCCTCCTCCTCCTCCTCCTCCCTCCTCCTCCTCCTCCCCCTCCTCCTCCTCTCCCATTTCCTCCTCCTCCCCTCCTCCTCCTCCTCCTCCTCCTCCTCCCCCTCCTCCTCCTCCTCCTCCTCCTCCTCCTCCTCCTCCTTCTCTTTCTCCTCCGTCCACAACGGGATCAGTGGGCTCCATACGGTGGAGACCTATGCCGAGAAACACCCTGCTTGCCTCCAGGGTGCCCCGGGTTTCTAGGGGCTTGCTGGTTTTGGGAGCCTTGAGACGGGGGTCAATGCAAACCGGGGTCAGCCAGAGCACACGATCTTGCAGGATCTTGCAGGGCCAGGGTCGCATTGACCCGGGTTTGGGTGCAGGATCTTGCAGGATTTAGCAAGATTTTTCGCATTGACCCGGGCTTGGGTGCAGGATCTTGTAGGATTTTGCAAGGCTCGATTGACAAAGGTCTGGATTGATCCGGGTCAGAAGGTCCCCGATGGTTTTTCTGTGGAAAGCGTGACGTTCCCGCACCACGGATCCATGGACGTCCCGGGGTCTCAGGGCTGGGTTTCTTGTGAGAGGGTTCTTATGGCCGAGCTCCAACTCTACGCCCGTATGGAGACGCAACACATACAGTGTTCAAGACGCGCCTGTGCGCAAGCACGCCGCGTTCGGGCGCACGTGGCGCGCCAGACCTGCGCGTTCAGTCTGCGCGTTGAGCTTCGTGCCAGCACGCTGCACTGCGGAGCGCGGCAGCTGAGGCTGGCGTCGTAAAGGAGACACGACGGGAGGTTTTTTTCTGTTTTCGGCCATCGGGGGCCCTCGCGGGGCCTCGGGGCCGTCAAAGACAACGACTCGGGATGGGAAGCCGGCCCTGGGGCAGGGATCAGATTCCGATTTGGCGTTCGATTTCTCGATGGAGGCCTACTAGCCTGCCGATTTTTCCGCCGATTCGACTCCTCCCGACTTGGCTGCCGATTTCCGCCGATCCGAGTCATTTCGATCGCCGATCCGACTTCTCGATTCGATTCTGGGCTCTCCTGCTGGGGAAGGGATCGGGACGTCCAGGGACCGTGCATTGAAAAAGTCACGACGTCGCCTGCCTGGGGCCCCGGGGCCGACCTGCGCTCTCCAAGGCGATGCGACTCGATTCGCCGGTCGAGGCCGCGATTCACGCACGATTCGATCCGGACTCGGCTCGCTTCACGGAGCCAGGCGTGGCGATCCGACATCGCCTCGATTCGGGACGCTTCGCTGGCGATCCGATCCGACTCCGGCGCGGTCCGATGTCGCGATCCGAGGCAGCTTAGGCCAGACGGTTTTTGTACGATGTGTTGCGGGCCCCCCCTTCCTCCTCCTCCTCCTCCTCCTCCTCCTCCTCCTCCTCCTCCTCCTCCTCTGACACGGAAGCTCCGGGCTGCGCCGTGCTCATGAGGGAGCCTTGGGGGGGGAGGCGTCGTCCCAGAGGCTGCGGGGGGGGGGAGCAGCATCGGCCCCCAGCCTTGAAGTCGGGCATGTCCTTCTACAGGAGGAAGATGCAGAGGTAGTCGAAAAAAATAGTCTGGGGACGATGTTTTGACTATTCCTGGTCGACTAGACGTAAGAGTGACCCTTCGCCGGAGTGACCTGTGGTGCGGGCCCAATGGTGTCCCCCGATCGCCGAACACGATGCGATAGTGTCATCTTGCGGGCTTGTGTTTGGTCGCCCCGTGGCCCCCCAAAAAGCCGCGCACCAAAGGTCACTCTTACCCATGGTCACGTTTGCGTGTAGCCGATCTTGACCATTCTCGATCTTTCAACTATGTGTCATGTCTTCGTCCAGCATTCGCCTGTAGGATTTAGTCGGGCCTGTCCCTGTACAGGGGGAATATTCAAAAACATTTGAAAAACAGTCTGGGGACCATGTCTTTACAAGTTTGGAGTATTTTGTGTTTTTTGTCGAAAATCCCCTTGTAGGGGGACACGCCCGATTTAGCTGTAGGAGGACATGCCCGACCCAACCCCAGTCGCCCAGCCACTCACCGCCCTTTCTGCAGGCGGCGGGTGCCCCACCCGCCTAGGAGCGCGCGGCATCGCCCTCGGGGGGCGTTCGCCGACACATCGGCGGTGCCTCGCTGAAGCGAGCCCGTCAAACTGTTTTACCCGAGCCTTAAGTCTGGCACGGCCCTCTACAGGAGGAAATGTCAAACCCCCCCAAAAAAAGTCGGGGGGAGATGTTCTGACTATGGTTGGCCGTTGTTGATCATGTGAAAGGTTGGTCCTTTCTCATCCAAAACCCGCCTGTAGGAGGACATGTCCGACCTAACCCGAGCCAGACCCTTCCGCCTCACCTCAGCTCCCTCTGGCCTTGGAGGCGTCGGCTGCCACTGGACGTCGCGTTCGTATGGGGTTTGGGGATCTGTCCTCTGGCTTCGGAGCTCCAGGGACCATGCAGAATAGACAGCCCCCCTGGGACCCGAAGCCTCAGCCAGAGGAGCGGCAGAGAGCGGCAAGTCTGCGGGACCATGCAGAATAGACAGCCCTCCCGGGACCCGAGCCCCGGCCAGGCCGAGCGGCAGCGAGAGCAGCAAGGCCCGCGGACGTCCTCTGTAAAAAGTTGGTCGACGCGGAGGCTCGCCCCCTTTTCGAAGGCCAGGCTCGGCCTCGGGAGCGCTGCGGGTGGACCTGGCACGCTCGGGCGGGACCATGCAGCAAGGGCTCCCTCGAGGGCGCGAAGTTATTCGCGCTTCGCGCTTCGCGGTCCTCGTTCCTCCTCCCCCTCCTCCTCGTCCTCCTCTTCTCCCCCTTGGGGGGGCGGCGCGAGAGCGCGAAGTTATTCGCGCTTCGCGCTTCGCGCAGCGCGAAGCGCGAACTTAGGAGCCCTTGATGCAGAAGGACAGCCCTCCTGGGGCCCGAGCCCCGGCCAGGCCGAGCGGCAGAGAGGGCAGCAAGGCCTGCGGACGTCCTCTGTATAAAGTTGGTCGACCGGGGAGGCTCGCTCCCTGCGAAGGCCAGACCTCGGCCTCGGGAGCGCTGCGGGTGGTGGACCGGGTGGTGGACCTGGCACGCTCTCGGAGGCCCGAGGATCAGGAGGGGAGAAAAAACACACAGACACAATGAATCGTCGATTCCCCCGAAAATAAGGGAAAATATGGGAAAATAGGGGAAGTGGGGAGGAGGACAAAAACCAAGATAATATTGGAAAAGATTGAGGATATGTTTATTTGTGTGTCTTTACTTGTGTGTCCCAGGGCCCCTTCAGAGGATCTGACTCGAGGTCTCACGGGAACGAGATCCAGAATGCGGGTTTAACTTGGTCAGGATCGGCATTCATCTCTTCGAGTGCCGGCCCGGGTCTGGCCAGCAGCGTGACTAGATCTGGTATGATGGGAGATCTCAGGATCCAGCGCGGAGTCCCGGACGCTTTTCTTCGTTATTCAAGGCAGCTTGCGCCTCGGGAGCGGAGGGGAGGAAACTCAGTTTCAGGATGTCTTCCCCAACCCGCATAAAGAAGAGTCAGCCGTTCTTCTTCCGTCATCGCCCTTTATCGTGCAACCCGCCATTGGCACTGGAGCGTCGTCTCCAGCACCCGCTGGCCAAAAAAGGTAGTTGGATAATAGTTTTCTTTTTGCTGCGCCGCGAGATTTGCGTACTCCCTCCCTCTTACCGTATCCTCCTCCCCTCCATGTCGCTATTGTTGCCGCGCCCTGCCGCCACTGTTGCTGCGTTCTCGCACACCCCGTTCACGTTTTGGGTACCGCTGGGAAGCTCAACCACTGCCCCAGTGGGCGCGGTCGCAGGTGGCCACCACGCCTCTCCCACACGTTTCGTGCCCCACAGGGGGCCCCAGCTGCGGCCCCTTTGTGGGCGCGGGCGCACGCGCCCCCACATCCGTTTCGGCGTACGCCTCACACGCACTTCCTGCCCCATGTGTACCCCTGCTGCGGTCCCCGTGGGCGCGGGGTGCACTTGGTCCCCGCATATGCCTTTGCGGCACCGCCCCCTCGCACGCGTCTTGCGCCCTGTGGGGGGGGCCAGGCTCTGGCCCCACGGCGCAGGCGGTCACGGCATGTTGCATTAGCACACACACACACACACGCACACACGTTTTGACGTCGCGGCCACGCGCGCAGCTTCGCGGCGGAGCAAGTCGGGCGGGGAGACGCGCGCGGCCGGCCCAGAGCACGCGGCGTGGGGATATTGGATCCGCCCATAGGGGGGATCGACAGCATCATTCGCGAAGGGGCACTGGCGAGGGCAGCGGCGGGGACGGGGAAAGGGGAGAAAGACGGGGAGGCCAGGAGACACATGTTTAAAGCTGGCGGCGCAGAGGATCCTCTGGCGCGGGCGGTTGATAGAAGTGCCAAGTGCGATCGAGCGTTGTCGAAGGCACACTGTACAAACCGTGCACACTGTCAATTGCAGCGATGGGCGGTGCGAAGGAAGAGCTGTTGTAAATCCAAGCGAACTTGCAGCGGCCAGGGAACCGAGGAAGCAACTCGAGTCGAGGCAAACTGAAGCGCGACCCGTCTGGTGCGAATTGGTGGCCACTGATGCACAGAAAAGGATGTAAGAAAAGGAAGCACAAGAAAGAGTGAAAAAAGTGCGCTGGCTGCCAGACCAGCCGAAGTGAGCGCAGCAAAGACCCACCACGAACAACCAACACGAGGTGGCGCATAGCAACCCTTAATGCGGCCACTGAATCACCAGAGCGGCGTAGCAAAGAGCCGGAAAGAAGTACGCTGCTGAGCAGATTGGCAGCGCCCGCGGTCATGCCCCGCGGTCATGCGAGCAGATGTGCGAGGCGTGGACCTACGGTCACAAGTCGACCGCGACGCGGGCGAATTGAGGCGACGACGCGACCGCACCGACCTCAGAGAAAGCAAGGAAGCTGAGCCACGGACGCGCCCAATGCATAAAACACCGCAGATGAGGCGCACGAGGCAAGCGGTGCACGCACAAGCTGCTAGCACATAGCCATTGTCACCTCACACAAAATGCAAGGACGGACAGAGATCAAAAGTGCAGCTGCACAGGCGAAAGAGCGCAGCGAGTTGACCACCCAGCCAAAACCCGCCGCCGCGAACAAAAATGGGAAGGAAGGGGGGGAAAGGCGCGATGAGTCGCGCGGTCGCGCTACCACGACGAGGTCATTGGCGAGATGTCCGCCCACGGCACGCGCACAGCGGCTACCCGCCAGGATGGCCGGGCAGCCCGACCAGCCACCAGGACGGCGCACCAGCAGCAGCACAGCGACGCACGCCCAACGACGATCCAAAAGATAGCCGGCCAGCCAAACGCTTTGCACGGCCCGCGTGCGCGAGCAGCAACCGCAGCCCTCGAAATAGAGAGAGCCCGCGAGTGGCGCAGCACCCCCACGCCCCCCTCGCGCCGACCCCCCTGCCCAGGCCCCCCGCCGCGCGGCCGGCCAGATGGCCCCCAAAAAAAGATGCGGACCATAGCCTCCTGCGGCGGGGGGGCGAGGTGACCCCTCTGCCGACGCCGATCCACGGCGGCCTCGCGGCGCGGCGGGGGGGGCCAAGGGACGGCGGCGGCACCGCGGGCACTGCGCGAGGCGCGCGACGAGGCCAGAGGCGGCCGCGACGCAGAGGGCGCCAGACGCACGAGGCGGCCGCGGGGGCATTTGCGGACCGTCTCGGGCGAGGCATCCAACGAAAAATACGATCATGGGTAGTGTATTAAAAACGCGGGACCGCGGGCGACACCGCTGAGACAGCCCCAAAACGAGGGGGGCGAGGAAGCGAGGCAGCGCGAGGAGACGCGCGGCCGCGCCCACAGCACAACACGAACAACACAAAACGTCAGTTGGCAGCGCTGAAACTCTTCTGGCAGCCGAGGCAACGCAGCTGGCGAGACGACAGCGGCGCCGAGCCGGAGGCAGGAGGCAGGCGGCGCAACCAGCAGGGGCACCGCCCGCGCCGGGGGCGCGCGGGACACGCCACGCGTCGCGCGGGCGGGGCGCGAAAACGAAAGGAGCGCCAAAACCGGCGAGGCCGCATGGGCGGCGCAAACCAAGCGTTGCCAATGCAGCTGCCAGGCGCCAGATTCGGCGACACACAGAAAGAACACGCCTTGGCGCCTTCAGGCAGAGAGTGGGCCAGGGGGGGCGGGAGAACCAAGCGCGCGAGCACCGAGCGGAGCAAGCCGCGCGCGGCTGGCTCCTCAGTCGGAGCGGACGGGCGCGGGGCCGAGCATCAGAGCACGACCTTCCCTGGAGTAGGCGCCGGCCAGGCCGGGACCTCCGGAGGAGCTCGTACACCCGACTGTAGCACGAAGGCCACGGCAGAAGTAGCACTCCCTTTCTTGCGCATCACACACGACGCAGAGCGGAGCGCGCTGTCCAGGCACACAGTCCCCATGAGGCACCCCACGGATAGCCCGGCAACCCTTGCGGCCCGCCGCTGTTGCAAGACAGCAGTCAACGCGCGGTCGCACTGGCATCCCACGGGCAGATTTGTAGAGGAACCGATTCCATCTGATACGTGGAACCTCTCTGGCAGCGACACACTGCGCCACGCCGCGCGACGAGGCGACGCGCATGGGCGGGCATGCCCAGCGAAGCCCCCAACAGGTAAAATAAGCGGATACGCCTCCAAAGCACCCCCCACATAGCGGAGTTTTCTGCCATGGCAACCATTGTTCGGAAGGGAACACTTCAGCGGCGGAATAGATCCGTAGCTCAAAGGTTGGATCGGTGCGGTCAAGGGTAAAACCGCATGCCCGCCCACCCAGGCAGCCCCTTTATACGCTTCGGCGCCGAGGAGCACAGCCAGCGATAGTGCGCGGCCTCGACACAGGCCCCAAGAAGTGGAGGGCCATGGGTAGGCACTAGGAGGGCGCGCGCGGGCCCGGAGCGCCATCAGTTTGAGCGTGAAAGTGGTTGCCAGCGGCGGCCCCAGCAGGATTGGCTTCGGTTGGCGCGGCACGAGGTTTCGCCCCAGTCGCGATGACCACTTCGTCGCCAATGGGGAGGCCACTTGTATCGTGCCCGTGGAGTTATACTCCGCGTACTCCGTCTGCAACCAGGCGGCCGACATGAAAGCACATGGCTGCTCTGAGTTGGGCAGAGAGGGATCCTCGACCGCCGCAGCATGTCTGCTCGGTCGGCGGCGTGTTGCAGTCCATCTATCCCACGAGGATTTCTGTCAATCTGGCGCACCTCATTCCAGGTGTGCGCCGCGTTGGAGGCGTTTGTGAAAGTCGCAAGCAGCGGCCGCGGCTAGGCAGCCAGCGGCGCGGCGCCAGCAGCCGCGTCAGCGGCCCTGCCGGCGGCCGTGCGCCGCTGGCGGCGGCGCAGAGCGGAGCGGGAATCTATATATATATAATATATATATATATATATATAATATATATATATATATATATATATGCGGGGGGGTCGTGACGGGAGGCAACTCCTTCACAGCACCACCTTGGGCAGACTGGCTGGCGGTCAGGTGACCGCCAGCCCCGCGGCGCGAGCCGCTGCGGCTCCCCTCGAAGCGAGCGGCTTGAGCCAAAGGCCTGAGCCAAAGGGTGCGGACGGGGCAGCACACACACACACACACCACACACACACACACTTGTTTAAGTCAGCGGCGCAGAGGATCCGCAGGCGTGAATAGCAGATGGAAGTGCGAATTGCGATCGAACATTGTCGAAAGCACATGGTACAACGCGTGCACACCGTCAACGCAGCGATGGGTCGTGTGGAGCCGCAAGCCGAAGCGAGACGTGCAGCGGCCAGAAGACGAGGAGGCGATTCAACTCGGAGGAAGCCGAAGCGCGTGCAGTCTGGTGCGACATGGCCGCCACTGGATCACCGACACGGCGGTGTTAAGCAGCGAAGCACAAAAGAACTCGTAACTGCTGCCACACCAGCTCACTGGCGGGGTACAGCGCCGTGCTCGGAGGTCCTGTGACGTAGATTGGTAGGGTGCTGGCCTTCGGACCAGCAACTTAACAAGATTGGCACAATCCCAGAATAAAGAAAGAAGCATAGAGTGGTGGAGTCGAGACACGCGACACACGTGGAAACATTTACATGCGACACCGAAACCATCCGAATGACGCTAGGCCGTAAAATCCTTGTTGGGGAACCACGCCACCAAGAGAGGCCAGTGTCAATTGCACGTTCGGGCTGGCCCATAAGGCTGCAATAGCGCCGACCGAGTTGATTGGTAGGGCACCATGCAGCAGTAAACATAGTTCTCATACACGCACAGCCATACGCACACACCTCACACGTTCTGCGCTCCATGAAGGGCGTCCCTACTGCAGCCACCAGCGGGTACGGGCACATGTGGCCCCTGGTACCCGCACCCGCTTCACCATGCCCCTCAAGGGGCGTCATCCTCCTCAGAGGTAGGGCCTTCTCTATTGTTTCTAGCCTCAGTTACGCTGACGTTGTGCTTATCTGCGCCTGCCTATATCGCTCAGCGTTACTTACGCGCAGGGCTGCCCCGACTCGGTTTCCGAGTTGGTTTGTCCTATCAGATCGTCTTCGGTCGCTCAAAAAAAAATGCTCCCGCTGCAGCGTCGGCCACGTCTCAGGATCTGCGCTGTGCCCCCGTCGTTCAGAGTTGTGGTCTCGCACCAGTCCGGGCCACAGTTCTGGATCCGATTCATTCTTTCCTCGTAGTTGCCGTCCCCATCTTTTTGTTCCTCCTCCACCTTCTTGTGATCCTCCTGCTCCTCCTGATCCTCTTACTCCTGCTACTGATATTCCTCCCCCTTCCTCATCATCCTTCTCTTCATGCTGCACATCCTCGTGCTCATCCGCCACCTCCTATTCCCCCCTTGCTGACTGCGCATCGCACGATGGGGTCATTATTGTGGACCCAGAACGATGAGGAAGTGCCTCAGCGCCGCATAATAAGGTTTGGGGATCAAGGTCCTCAAGGAAACCTCGAAGCCGGCAGTGATGGGTGGGAGGTGTAGGATGTCAGAAAGGTCGCGAGCGCAGTTGGTTGTATCCCCCCTCTCTGTCTATATATATATATATATATATATATATATCGATATCTCTCTCTCTCTCTCTCTCTCTTGCGATTCCTGACTATCTGTAAACATAGATTAATAAAAAAATGCATGCATGGCCGCATGCATGCATACATACATATATATGTATATGTGTGTATGTATATAGATAGACATGTTTGTGTATGCATATAAATATGTACATATATATGTATGAATATAGTTGTGTGCATATAAATAAACACACTTATTTATATATATAAATATATAAATATATATATATATATATGCAAACCTAGCTATATACAATGTGTATGATATCATATATAATTTCATATACAAATATATATATATATGTTTGTATGTATGTATGTATGTATGTATGTATGTATGTATGTATGTATGTATGTATGTATGTATGTATGTATGTATGTATGTACTCCCCCCCCCGCTCCTCCCTGCCCCTCCCCTCCCTCTGCCCATTCCCCTCCCTGGTCCAGGCAGCGCGCCTGCTGGCCGCCGTGCGCGGCGACGAGCGGACAGACGCCCTCTCGAGGCGCGAGGAGCTGCGGCAGCTCTCCCTGGACCGCTTTCCGCTCTCCGATGCGCCAGCGCAGGGCGGCGGAAGCGAGGAGGCACAGAGGGGGGGGGCTACAGTCAGAGGCGACGATAGGGGCGAATAGCCCAGGGGAGAGCAATACATGTATCCAGGCGCGCCGATGATCTATGTCTTCGACAAGGCTCCCGGGCGAATACGTGCAATGCCCGCCCCTGGGCTATTCGCCCTTATCGTCGCCGCCAATACAGATGGTGCAGCGCGAACGATAGCAGCGGGGAGGGATCATGCTGTAATGCGGATGAGAGGCGGTGGCATTCCTCGTGCCTCGTGGGCTGTAATGGATGGCAGGAGCTGCCGAAGTGCGTCCGATGCGTGGATTCACGTTCCAAGTGGTCAATACGGCACGATGGCAAGAGGTGGCTTGCCTGACAGAAGTATACGGCGTGTTCTGCCACTGCGGTTGGAAATTGATTAATTGAGCCTACTATCCCCACTACACGAACTCATCTGACTACTGGTGCTACACAAGATGTCATTACGCCGGTGCTTGTTTTACTTCTGGGTTGTTGCTGTAAATAGAATCACTGGTCAGTCTACGCCGCGAATCGCCACGGAGTGCACGGGTTACTCCAGTGATGTTGCGGTCGCCCTTTTTCCTCTCCTTCAGAGAAAACATGTCTTAGTTTTGTATGTTTCCTCTGGCGCGGACGTGACGGAAAAGTAGCCACGCTTAGTTGGCCGGAGCTCGCTGCTCATTTTGGCTGCCATCGCTGGAAAAAAAGTGCTAGTACGTCGCAAATTCGCTTGCACTTGGTAATGCAACTATCACGGTTACTGTAGCCATCACCACGTCGATCAATATTTGGATTACTATTGATGTCACGTGCTACTGATAATATTCATTTCGCCGTCATCACTGCTGCGACTCGAACTGCCAATCACATCCCGATCGTTTGTACGTACGAGTTTGGCTCATCAAGTTCGTGCCACATCTCTTTCACGGCAGCTAGCTAGCCCAAGGGGGCGGAGGAGGTGTGAAAGGCACTAGGCCCTTGCGGTTGTAGCACCGACGCCCCGAGGACACCGCGGAAGTCAACCTTGCACGTGTCTAAGCGAGCAGCTGGCTCTGCCCCACACGAGATGCCCTGGTCAGAAGTCCGCTGAGCGACCAAAACGGGCCAAAGAGTTTCCACTTTGCGTCATGCAGGCGGTGCCAGCAGGCGCGTCCGAAAATGCGCGGCGGCTGGCCAAAACTGACCCACGCCACGAAGACGACGGCGGCTGCGGGCGCAGCAGCACAGGCTTCCACTGTGGGGGAGTCCAGCATGTGCACTCAGATGGACGGCGCCGTCCACGACCGCTTGCGGCTGCGCCGGCAGCGCCAGTGGTGCGCTGGGAGCTGCCCCCTCGCCTGGAAGCAGGCAGCCACATGGTCCAAGGCAGACGCGCTGGAGGGGAAGGGGGGGAGAGCCCGAAGCGCAGATATGGGCTACCGCAGGAAACGCAGCAAGCGGGTAGGCGAGGGAGGACGGGGGAGGAGGCGGCCACGCCGCACGCTTGCGCGGCGCTGCTTCTGGTGTGGACATGCCCGCGCTCGCCACCACGAGCGCTGGGTGTTCCGCTCGGCCGGAGCGGGGACGGTAAAAGTCGCCCACGCGAGCAGCTCCACGACGACGACCCCAATGAGGGTGCCTCGGCGGATACACCATGATTCAACCGACCCCACGCTCGCTCCCAAAGGCCAGGCGACTGAAAATGAGTGCAGACTGTGACAAGCGTTGAGGCTACCCACGCAGAACTGCAGGGGAGGAAGGCGGAGCGATGCGCGAGGCGAGGGGACTGGGAGAGGGCACGATGTGCAAGAGACAGCGCAGAGCGGCGGACTGCGCAGAGCGGCGGGCGCACTCGAGGCTGCCCGGTCGCTCACTCGTGTAGCTTGCCCCATCCCGGAGCGGCGGGAAGCTGCTCGCTTGGCCACCCAGACTCGGCGCGAAAGACCAGGAGCCCGCTCAGTTCCCAGACCCCCTCACGGTGTGAAAAAATCACGACGGGAGGTTTTTCGCCAGTTTCGGCCTCGCGGGGCCCTTCCCGGGCATCGGGACCGTCAAAAAACGACGCAGGATGAAGAACCGTTCCCAGGGAAGGGGTCCAGACCTCTGGGGGTCGCCGTTGCGAAAAAATCACGACGTCGGGGGTCTGGGTTCGTCCCATTCTGGAGTCATCCCCTCCCCTGTCGGCGGCGCCGCCCCCCAGGACAGCTCCTGCGCGGCGCGTCTGCTGTAGTGGCACCACCGTCCGACTCGGAGACGTTGAGTGCCTGGCACATTCAGTGTACGGCTTTACGAGTCTGCATCGGCGCAGTAGCGACACACACACACATTGCGCCGCGCAGACATTGCAAAGTTCCGAGTGGCATCTATATCATTCGCATTCTAGGAGTGTGGAGACAATGATTCAACTTGCGAAACGCCTCGGTCAAGCTCGCTGCCAGGTCCTCGGCCATGCTCAGCAGGGCCCGTGCATAAAACGCGTCGCCCGAGCGCTTGCCGGAGGAGGCAGGGGAAGAGGACGATCCAGAGGAGGTGAGGGGGATCACGAGGAGAGGGACAATGGGCAGGGGAGGAGGGGAGGAGGTGGGGCAGAGGAGCAGAAGAGATAGGTAGAAGAGTGCGAGAGAAAGGAGAGAGAACAACGGAAAACGAGAGAGAGAGAGAGAGAAGAGGATGATGAAGAGGAACAGCCATCAGGAGGAGGAGGGGGAGGGGGAGGAGGAGGAGGAGGAGGAGGAGGAGGAGGAGGAGGAGGAGGAGGAGGAGGAGGAGGAGCCAGAGGAGCACGCGGGGACAAGGGCCGAGAGACGAGCCAGAGGGGAGGCCCAGTGCCCGCACGGCTTCTACAGAGAGGCGCCGATCGTGTTCGCCTGTGGCGAGCAGCGCAGGGAGGTCTGCGTACCCCGCCGCCTGTTCTTCGAGGAGGAGGAGGAGGAGGAGGAGGAGGAGGAGGTGGAGGCGAGCAGGAGGAGGAGGAGGAGGAGGAGGAGGAGGAGGAGGAGGGAGGAGGAGGAGGAGGAGGAGGGGGAGGAGGAGGGTGGAGGAGCAGGAGGAGGAGGAGGAGAAGGAGATGAGGAGGAGAGGGAGGAGGGAGGAGGGAGGAGGGAGGAGGAAGGGCTATCTCTTCCGTCACCCCATGTGATGCCCGCCGTTGCCACCTTCTCAAGGCCAGTCCACTCGCCCTCCATCCCCATCTTCGTCAATGGGCTAAGCAGGGTCGTCATCAAAACTCCGCGCATGGCGGCGAAAAGGCAAAAACGATCAGGGTGAGGGGCCCCTGGCCATCCCATCATCAGCATCATCATCATCAGCAGCAGCATCATCATCAGCAGCAGCAGCATCAGCATCATCATCCTTATCCTTATCCTCATCCTCATCATCAGCATCAGCATCAGCATCATCATCGTCATCATCACCATCACCAGCATAATCATCAGCAGCAGCAGCATCATCATCACTGTTGCCATCGCCAGTGCCATCATCGACATCCATCTCCTCGCATCACCGTCATCCCCGACGTTATATAATAGTCATGTCTCGTCTGTCCTCTTCCGCATCGTCGTAAACAGTACTGTGTCTCTTCCCTCATCGTCCTCCTCCCTCCGCCTCGAGGGGGGTTGGGGTCACGACGAGCCCGTAGATACCGACCCACCTTGTACCCGTCTCGAGCGGCCCGCCCCGACTCCAGCGCTGTACTCGTGGGTCACCTTCGGCAGGCAGGAGGAAGCCAAGGAGGGCGGGGAGGAGAGAGTGGAGTAGGACAGGAAGGGCAGGAAGGGGGAGGTGAGTGCAAACCCAAGACCCATCACTGATGTTGCAACAAACCCTTCCCCAAGTTCCCTCTGCATCGGCCCTTACAAGCATTCATGGTCACTGCTGGAATTTCCCCGTTGGAGGGCAACCGTTTGAAAATCCTAACCCGTGCAAACATCATTCGTGCGACCTCAACGCCGCAAATCAACGATATTGTTGCGCCCCAGCGATCCTAAATCGCGCCAGAATGCCATTCCTGGGGCTTCCACACCACAAACCAACGTGATCATTGCACCGTGCTAGTCCTACATCGCGCCGAAACATTGATGCGGGGACGCCAGCCACAACAATTGGTTTGTAAATGCTGTAACATCTTAAGACGAATGTGTGCAGCGCTAGGGCGAAAGACACTTGCTGAAAAGAAGCCGCCCTTCATCCGCGAAGCTATGCTAAGCTTTTACGACGAACGCGTGCGGTGTTAAGGCGAGGGCCACGCATTGGAAACGGCCGCCCTCCATTCTTGAAATTCGTGCATCTGTTAAGGCGAGTGCGCGCGGCGTGAAGGTGATATCCACATGTTGCAAACGTCCCGCCACCCGTGGAATTTATGAAGTTATTGTGAAAACGAATGTGCGAGGCGTCAAGGCGAGACCCGCGATTTAGAAACCGCCCGCCCTCCACGTGAAGCCCCTGCAAACGTGTACGACGAATGTACGCGAGGCCAAGGCGAGAGCCACGCATTCTCATGGAGCCACCCTACATCCGCGAAGCTCTTCCAAGCTCTTAAGACGAATGTGGGCGGTGCTAAGGCGAGGGCCACGTTTTGGAAACGGCCCGCCCTCCCCCGTGAAACTCTTGGGTATCCCAACCTTCTTGTGGTGTTGGGCCCTCGTTTTGAAGACAGTGCCTCGAGTCTCCTCTCATCCCCCCCCTCTCCTCCTCATCCCTCTCTTCCCTCCTCAACTGCGTGCGCTTGCTCCCCGCATCATTCTACCATGTCGGCACAGCCCTCACACGTTCAGTGGGTCCACCGAAGGCCCCAGTGGCGGTGTTTACATGCGTCCCCGCCACCACCTTCGACACACCCATCACACGATTCGTGGCTCCATAGGGAGCTCCACCGAAGGCCCCAGTGGCAGTGTTCGCCTGCGTCTCGCCACCCATTCGGCACACCCGTCACACGCTTCGTGGCCCCATAGGGAGCTCCACAATAGGCCACAGCGGCGGTGTCCACATGCGCCCCCGCCATCCAAGTCGGCACACCCTTCACACGTTCAGTGGCCCCATAGGGAGCGCCACCGAAGGCCCCAGCGTCTGTGTCCACATGCGTCCCGCCACCAATTTTGGCACACCCATCACACGATTCGTGGCCCCACAGTGAGCTCCACCGAAGGCCCCAGTGGCGGTGTCCACATGCGCCCTCGCCACCGGTTCGGCGCACCACTCGCACGCTTCGGGGCCCCATAGGGAGCGCCACCGAAGGCCCCACTGGCGGTGTACACGTGCGTCCTCGCTACCGAATTCGGCACACTCCTCACACTTTTCACAGCCCCATAGGGAGCTCTACCCAAGGCCCCAGCGGCGGTGTACATATGCGTCCCCGCCACCCATTCTGGCACACCCTTCACACGCTTCGCGGCCGCATATGGAGCTTCACCCAAGGCCCCACTGGCGGTGTCCACATGCGTCCCCGCCCCAAATCTCGGCATGCTCCTCACACGTGTCGTGGTCCCAGATGGAGCCCCACCTAAGGCCCAAGTGGCGGTGTTCGCTTGCGCCCCCGCCACCATGTCAGGTACACGGCACACCCCTCACGACACCACCCAAGGCCCCAGTGGCGGTGTTCGCCTGCGTCCCCGCCATCCATTTCGGCACACCCCTCGCACGTTTCGTTGCCCCACGGCGAGCTCCACCTAAAGCCCCAGTGGTGGTGTCCACATGCATCCCCGCCACCCATTCGGCGTACCCCTCGCACGGTTCGTGGCCCCACAGAGGGCTCCACCAAAGGCCCGAGTGGCGATGTCCACATGCGTCCCTGCAACGCATGTCGGCACACCATTCCGGCACACCCTCACATGCATCGCGCTTCCATAGGGAGCCCCACCGAAAGCCCAGTAGTGGTGTTCGCATGCGTCTTCGCCGCCCAAATCGGCACACCTCTCGCACATGTCATAGCCCCACCGGGAGATCCACCAAAGGCCCCAGTGGTCGTGTTCGCATGCGCCCCCGCCACCAATTTCAGCGCACCCCTCACACGTTTCGTCGCCTCGTAGGGAGCTCCACCGAAGGCCCCAGTGGCGGTGTCCACATGCGCCCCCGCCACACATTCGGCACACCCATCCCACGCTCCGTGGCCCCGTAGGGAGCTCCACCGAAGTCGGAGCTCCACCGAAGACAACACACAATTGCGTTTTGCACAATTGCACATGTTGGGCTCTTCGGCAGGCAAATGTAAAGCGAATGTGCGCGGCGCTAGGGTGAGACCCGTGAAACCCTTACAGGGTTTTGAGACGGATGCGTGCGGCGTTAACGCGAGGGTCACATATGTTTACGATTAGTCTGGCGATGAGCCCAACCATATGCAATTGTGAATACCGCAATTGTGAGTACTGTTTGAGGTGGAACTTCCTATCGGGCAACGCCCGCAAGCGGGCGGTGACGTTGGGGCTTTCGCTGGAGCTCCCTGTGGAGCGAAACGTGTGAGGGGTGAGCCGAAATGGGGGTGGCGCCCGCTTGCGTGCTGCACCATTGGGACCGTAGGTGGAGCTCCCTGTATGGCCACGAAACGTATGAGGGGTGTGCCGAAATGGTGGTGTCGCCCACACGCGGGCTGCGCCATTGGGGCCGTTGGTGAAGCCCACTTTGGGGCCACGAAACACGTGGGGTTTTCCGAAACGGGTGTGTCGCCTACATGCGGGCTGCGCCTATGAAACTTGAGGCGTAGCTCCCTATGGGGCCAGGAAACGTGCGAGGGTGTGCCGAAACGGGGGTGACGCCCATTCGGGCGGCGCCAATTGGACCGTAGGCGGAGCTCCCTATGGGGTCACGAAATGTGCCAGGGTTGTACCGAGACAGGAGTAGCGCCCACATGCGGGCGGCGTCAACGAGACTTGAGGTGGAGCTCTCTATGGGGCCACGAAACGTGTGAATGGTGTGCCGAAACGGGGGTGGCGCCCACATGCGGGCGGAGCCAGGGACATTAAGTTCAGCTCCCTATGGAACCACGAAACGTGTGAGGGGTGTGCCGAGACGGGACTGATGACGATGATAGTGATGATGATGGCCGTGCTGACGATCATGATTAGGAGGAGGAGGAGGACGACGACGACGACGAGGAGGAGGAGGAACGGGGCAGCGGGTGGGAACGAGGGACGAGGAGTAGAAGGAGAAGTGACGCGGGACGTTGTTTCTTCTACAAGAAGACCCAACACCAGAGGAAGGTGGTGGAACTAACAACAATAACAATAACCACAACAACAACCACAACAGCACCAGCAACAAAAACAGCAAGAACACCACCAACAACAACAACGACCACAATCGTTTTAAGACTGTTCGCTCTAATCTGCTTGCGTGCCATACAACACGTATGTCCCAAACCCTCGATACCCACCCTCTTCGTCTTCGATCGTATCCCCTTGGGGATATACCTTTCTTGCCTGCAACTTGTCTGTCGTGCAGCACCTAAGGCAGGGGAAGAGAGGACGGATGGAAGGAAGGGACAAGGGAGAGAGACGAGGATGGAGCACGAGAAAGACAGAGAGAGAGTAGCAGGAGGGGGTTAGGAGCAGAAAACATGTGGCCGAACCACAAGGGGGCCTACGCCGGGGCCACGAAAGTCAGCAATGGGGCCACTGAGGGCACGAGCGACTGGGCGCCACGAAGGGCGAGTATATGGGCCACAAAGGGCCACTGAGGGCAGGGGGGGAGGCACACGGGGCTACACGGGGGCCACGAAGGGCAGCAATGGGGCCGTTGAGGGCACGAGCGACTGGGGGCCACGAAGGGCGTGTGTATGGGCCACAAAGGCAGCGAGGGGGCCACTGAGACCAGCAGCGGGGCCACGAAGGGCAGCAATGGGGCCACTGAGGGCACGAGCGACTGGGGGGGCTACGAAGGGCGTACATATGGGCCACAAAGGGCAGCGAGGGGCCACTGATGGCAGCAGCGGGACCACGAAGGCCAGCGACTGGGCCACAAGGGGAGGGGCCACGAAGGGCAGCAATGAGGCACAAAGGGCGCGAGCGAGCATGGGGCACGAAGGGCATGACCTTGACGGGCGGGCCGAGCGGGCGGATCGATCGTGAGTTCTGCGTGATTAGCCAGGAAGTTTCCAGCGAGAGGGCGATTCATAAGTAAAGTTGAGAAAGTCCCCAGCGAACGCGCGATTCCTGAATGGAAGAATCCCGCAATCGGAACACGGGCTCGTCAGCAGAACGCGAGGCCCGTCAGCGGAACAGGGTGGTCCGTCAGGGGAACAGGGGCCGCGCACGTCAGGCGAACACCTGGCGACCGTTGGCCGAACTCGTTGACCTCAGCCCTGGCGCTTACCACTGTACCTCGTCATTTTCTGGGGGAGGGGAGGGGCGCGATGTGGAAAGTTAAAGGCTTGGAGTTCTAGGAGGAGAAGGAGGAGGAGGGAGAGGGGCCTGGAGTGAGGTTCGGTATGTTTCTTCTCTTTCTCATTCCCTCCCTCTGCTCACCCCTCCCTTCTCCGCCCCCTCCTCGGCCCCGGGGCACTCGAATGGGTCCTCAACCCCGCCGCACTTTGGGGCCCCTGGGCTTTGGGGTCAAGGTCCATGATTGAGCCACCCTCCTCCCTCCTCTTTATCCTCTCTCTTCCTTGTCCTCCCTCCCCCTCTCACTCTCTCCCTCTCTCTCTCTCTTTCTCTCTCTCTCTCTCTCTCTCTGTCTCTCTCTTTCTCTCTCTCCCTCTCTCTCTCTCTCTCTCTGTATGTCGTTATCTCTCTGTCTTTCCCCCTCCATGTATTATGTTATCGGTATCTCTCTCTCTCTCTCTCTCTCTATCTCTCTTTTTATTTTTCTCTCTCTCTCTCTCTCTCACCCTGTCTTTTACTTTTGGTTTCAGCGGGCGATTTCCAGGCCAGCCCGCCCTAGTTCGGTGATTTCGTTTCTTTTTAGTGCGTGGGCGGAGCTTGGAGAATTCGTCTTTCTCTCTCTCTCTCTCTCTCTCTCTCGTTATGTCTTTCTCTTTTGTTTCTCTCTCTCTCTCTCTCTCTGTTCTTCTCTCTATATCTCTGTCTCTCTCTCTCTCTTTCTCTCCCTCTCTATTTTTCTCTGTCTCTCTCTCTCTTTCTCTCTTTCTCTTTGCTTCGATTCCTCTGTCTGGCGTTCGGAGAAATAACCCGACTAGGGGTCATCTTTCGACCGTTGTTTTGTGTTGTTGTTGTTTTTTTCTCTCTCTCTCTCTCTCTTTATTTCTCTCTCTCTCTCTCTCCCTCTCTCTCTCTCTCACCCGGTCCTCACCGTTGGTTTCTGCGGGCGACTCCCCGGCCAGCCCGCCCTACTTGGGTGATTTCGTTTTGTGTTGACGGTGGGCGGAGCGTGGAGAAATCAGCAAATTAGGACGTTGTTCTTGTTTTGTTTCTCTCTATATATAAATATACAATACTTATACATATATAAACATGTGTGTAAATATATATAGATGGATGTCTCTCTTATGTTCTGTATCTATATTTGTATATCCCTCTCTCTCTCTCTCTCTGTTTCGATTCCTCTCTCCTCCCTTACTCATTCCTCCTCCCGTTCTCTCCTCCGCCCCTCCCTCCATCTCCTCCCCTCCTATGCCAGTGCAATGCCACTACAGTACCAATACAATGATCGGTCAGAGGCGCCTACATACACGACCACTATAGCATCAACTCAAATACAGCACCAACGCAGCACCATACGCACTTCTGATGCCACCGCAATACCCATGCAGTACCAACACAATACAATCACCGACGTGCCTGAGTTGTGGGTCAGAAGCCTCGCCGCCGCGCGTAGGTAGCTGCGTCGGAAGCCTCGCCGCCACTTCCGCCGGGAGAGGGAGAGAGCACAGCACCACTGGGCACCCAGAGGCCCCTTTCTGGCCAAATTTTGGCGCGTATCCGCTCCTGTCCTCACCATCCCTTTTTCCTTCTACGTAGCACTACTCCTCTTCGTCTGAACACCACATGCGTCGGCAGGGCGGGCTGGGCTCTCTGCCTGAGACGTCCTCCCCGCTCCATGACCCCGAAGCCTGGGATGTCCAACGCTTTCGCGGATCTCCCCCGGGGTCCGTTTTGTTCAGAGTTTCCGGGCGAACCCAGACGCGGCGACGAGGGCTTCCCAGGAGGCCCCAGGAGGGCGGAAACCAGGGGCTCTCTGCCGACTCCTCCTCGATCTCAAGACGATCGGCCTTGCGTCGCTTCGCCTCCCAGGCGGAGGAGGAGGAATAGGAGGAGGAGAGGGGAGGGAGGAGGGAGGAGGGGGGAGGGAGGAGGGAGGGGAGGGAGGAGGGAAGAGGGAGGAGGGAGGAGGGAGGAGGGGGGAGGAAGGAGGGGGGAGGGAGGAGGGAGGACCAAGGAAGGAGGAGGGGGGAGGGAGGAGGGTCCTGGCCCCTCCCAGGAGAGCACGTCTGAGGCACTGCGGTGCCACCCACCCACGCACCTCGCAGGTCCGGGCGCTGCACGAGACTGGGTGCCGTTCCGTTCCGTTCCGGTCGGGGGTTTCCCTGGAAGACGCGGCTATTTGTTAAAGTCGCGTTTAGCTGGGATGTTGTTCTCGCCTCACCGCGGTGCAAGAGTGATTAAAATTACACATCCTAGCCGGGGAAAGCCGCGGGTGGTTTTCGCTTGGGCGGAGTTTACGAGTGGCGAAACGTGTCTAAACATGTGGACATGTATATTCTAAAACATGCCGTATTTAAAAAGTCCGTGTCTAAACGTGGCTACTCGTGGCTGCAATTGATGTAATGCCGTGGTTAGTTCGCGGCTAACCGTGGGTAAAGTAGAATCACGTTGAAGGGCGACTCAGACGGGGGAAACGCCACACATCGCTCCCCGCACGACCTGGGGAGTTGGTTCAAAAGACGAAGCAAGACAAGGCGCCCGCATTTGACGGGGAGGCACGGGGGAAGGCGTGGGGGGAACGGGAAGGAGCGCGGAGGAACGGGCATGGTCGGAGTGGAAAGGAGCGGGGAAGGGCGGGCAGCGGAGGCGTGGGGGGAAGGGAAGGACGCGGGAGGAGTGGAAGAAGCGGCGATGAATGGGGAGGGGCGGGATGGCGTAGGAAGGGCTGGGGACCTTTTGTCACCAGCACGAAAGAACACGCGAGAATGTGGAGTAACGGGGAGGAACGCGGGGGGGAGAAGAGTGCGGATGAGGAGGTGGGGATTGAGGGGTGGCCGAGAAGAATGCGGAGGAATGGCAGGGCCGGAGAAAAGAATATGGAGTAGAAAGTTTGGGAAGAATGTGGAGACTTTTATAGGCACTGTGGAGGAGTTGGAAGGAGCGGGGAAGAGTGCGTAGAATCGGGGAGGATAACAAGGGAGTGGGTGGAGCTGGGGGGGAGGTGAGGGGCGGATACGGAAAGTGGGGGCCCAGAGTGGCACGGGGTTTTTGGGACCACATAAACGAGGAATGGGGACAAACAAAACGGACGACTAGAAATTGCCCCAAGCGTCATCCTCCTCAAAATCATGGCGTTCAAGATTACACAGGACAGCCGATGATGGTTCAAGACAGCTTCCGCCATGCTTCCAAGATGCACCAAGAAGCCACAAGACGGCCCCAAGTGCTCTCGGAGCCCACTCAGGACCCCCTACAGCCCAAAGTCCTGTAAACACTTGATGCAAATCGGTGATGTTTGCCTTTTCGCTTTTTCGCTTCCGTTGGGCGCCTGAGGGCTCATTATTTTAACATGGCCCAAGAAACGCCAAGAAGCCCCCGAGACGGCACCAAGACCGCTCCAAGAGCGGCCCGAGAAGGCCCAGAGAGACGATGTTGACGGAATAAGATGGGGGGGAAACCTGGTGAATGACCTCCCACCCCTCTTTTGATCGATACCGTCCTAGATGGCCCCAAGGTGTCCCCAGGGCCCCGAAGAAGCCCAAGAGGGTCCCATGATATTCAGAAAAATGCCCCAAGACGACCCGAGGACCCACCTAGATAGCCAAAAGAGTGCCCCAAGAGAGCCGCGAGGAAACCCCAGGGCCTCGTCTTCCTCCTCCTCCTCCCCATCATCATCATCATCATCATCATCATCATCATCATCATCATCATCATCATCGTCATCATCATCATCATCATCATCATCATCATCATCATCATCACATCATCATCATCCTCATCCTCATCCTCATCCTCATCTCCTTCTCCCTCCTCCTCCTCCTCCTCTCCTCCTCCTCCTCCTCCTCCTCCTCCTCCTCCTCCTCCTCCTCCTCCTCCTCCTCCTCCTCCTCCTCCTCCTCCTCCTCCTCTTCCTCCTCGTAGGTGGCTCCCCGCGTGGCCCCCCTTCGCCCCCCCGCAGCCATTGCCCGCCGCGGGGGCGCGGGAGCCCGCCATCGGGAGCCCCCAGCCGCCCCAGGCTCTGCCTGGCGCGCCAGCCGCCTGCGCGGCTGCTGCCTCACCCGCGGGGTTTGAGGCCATTGGGCGGTCACGCTCCCCAGCGTGGCATCGGAGGCTGCGCAGGCATCGTGCAGCCGCGCGCCGTCGCCTTCGCTGTGAGGAGGACACTCGCCTCCTGCACCTACATCACGGCTCACGCCCGCCGTGTATGGGCCGCGGCGCAGGTCGCAGCCGCGCGCCAGATGCAGGCGCAGCGGCTGGTCGTCGTGGTCGCGGTGCTGGTGATCTTGGTGGCGAGCGGTGGGCTTGTGTCGCCACCAGGGGGTGTGGTTTCGCCCGCAACTTCAGCACTAACGAAAGGTGCTACACGTGCGGGCGGGACAACAGGCCAGACCCGACTGGAGCGGTTCCTCAAGGTCAGGGTCGACGATCTCGCAGCACTTCCTTTGGACGCCGAGCCACAGGCCCAGACGCCGCCGCAGGGGCTCAACCTGCCGAGGGCGACGACGTCGCCAAGGCGCGCAAGGCCCTCGCCGCCTTACGACGCCTGCAGTTGGCTGAAGACAACGAGTTGCTGGTTAGCGCTCGCCGTCAGCTGGCGGAGCCTGAGGCTCGCGAGCATGCGGGCCGCACGCCCGACGACATGCTCAGGCGGGCGCTCGATCGCCACGCGAGCAAGCAGCGCGAGCATGACGCGCTCAGGGCCGAGGTCCAGGAGCTCGAGGGCCAGCTGTCCATCAAGCAGCAGGAGCTGGCCACCGTGGCGGCGGAGCTCACCGCGATCAACGCCGAGGTGGTGGTCGCGCGGACCGCCGTCATGGCAGCAGGGATCGGCGGCGCTGCAGTCGGCAGCATGGAGGACGCGCTCGGGCGACTCCACAATGTTGCGGCAGCAGCACCTCGCGCCGTGGCGGCGGGGAACCAGGGCGCACTCCTCGAGTCGCTCGGGACTCACCTCGCGGAGCTCCAGCGGGCCTTCGACGCCCACCGAGGCACCGCGCCTGCCGCCGCCGCCACTGGCCAGCAGGCCCCTGCACCGCCCACGGTGCCACCAGCGGCGGCCCCCATGGCTATGGCTGCTGACCTGGAGCATCCTTGGGACGCGAGGATCGACCAGGACCTGGTCAGGGCGCCCGGCACTCCCAGTGGGCCACTCACTGGAGCAGGCACCGCGCAGGCCCCTTCGACGCCTGGATGATTGGGATGCGCCTGCGACGGCAGCGAATTGGTTCACGTTTTTGGCTGGTGACACGGATGGCGACTTCGTGCACGGGCACCTAGTGGACAGTTGCTCGCTCGCGGCGGCTTCATCTCGATCGCCGTCTCCCAGCACGACGATCGCTGGCATGGAATGGCCCAGACCGAGAATGGGTCAGCGACCTGAGTTCACAGCTTGGGAACGGTTTGGTGGCTTTCTGGTCTCTATCGATCGGCAGTGGGCTATTGAATCGTGGCTCTACTCGCCTCATGAGGCACGGGCGTCGTGGATGCAGTGGTGCATCGATGTCGTCTCCTTCGAGCTCACCATGGCCCCCTTGCTGGGTGATCTCATTCACAGGAAGCGCACCACGGGTCATGACAACCCTGTTCTCTCCCTTGCCACCGACATTTGCGAGACGGCGTGGCAACGCAACTGCCGTCATCGTGAACAGGTTTGCGGCCGATGGGAGGCCTTGCGGTTCTCACATCCTACTCGTTTGTATTGCGAGGCGCTGCAGGCCATTGTCAAGCTCGGGGCTTACAAGCGCCATCTTTACTTCAGGTCTGACCCTGAGGTCCCAGAGATGGCGATTGACGTCCGACTCCTTTTGGACAGCCTTAGGGCCACGGACCAGCTCCAGACCATGTTGACACATGCATGCCGACCTAAAATTGGCGTTCGGGCTGAGGATTTGCTGCGATGGTATCATGGGCTTCTTGAGCCTATCGATGTGGCCATCCCTACGCAAGAGCCCTACAACACCAGCAGTGATGAAGACGGCCTTGAACCCGAGCCAGGACCAGCCGATGCTGATGAAGGAGGTGATTCCATCAGCTTCATGCAGCACGAAGTTCAGGTCATCCATGGCGATGGTCCGACCAACGTTCTCTACATGCACGGCCTGGATGCCACGCAGGTTGCCGACATGAGTTTCCAGGGCATATCGGGCGGGCTGCGCCTGGCTAATCGCAACGACCCTATCGGGACAAGTCGCAACCCACCCGCCCCTGCCACAATTGCGGTCGCAGAGGGTACACAGTGTCATACCTTGGATATCGATGCAGACACGGCCTCGGACAGGATTGGTGCTGAAGTGGCCCCGAATGGGCCCTCTGCTGGGCGTAGGAAGCGGAAGCGTCGGGTCACCGACACAGGGCCTCAACGGGCCCTCAAACGGTCTCGCTTACCTAGTGCTCCCTCACATGGTGGCTCCTCTCGGCCATTGAGACGCGCCCCGAAAGCCTCCTCAAGAAAGTCTGCGGTACGCTTGATTACTTTCAATTCCAGTGGCTGGCCTCAAGCTAAGGCCCTTTTGGAAGAAGGACCTCGTGGGGCCATTGTGGTTGTGCAGGAACACAAACTACAAGGTGATCGCTTGGCCCGTGCGCAGGAATGGGCACGCAGCTCAGGGTGGCAACCTTTCATGACTGCGGCCCGACCTGGGGAGGACGGTGCAACGCAGGGATGCGGTGGCGTGGCAATCTTTGTACCTGCCCACATCAGTGTGACCTTACCTGGGCACGCTACATCTCACATCGTCATGGAGGCTTACGCCATACTCGTTCACTTCCACGCCGGCCCCAAACATGGTTTCCTCTTGGGGTCCATCTACCTGGAGCAAGGTCGCGGGCGATCGGCGCCCAACCATGATAAGCTCAGGCTGCTCGGCTCCACACTGGCTTATCACAGGCTGCCCTTTACCATTGGAAGTGATTGGAACGTAGGTCCAGATACTCTTGGGAAGACTGGTTACCCTGATAGGTTACGTGCTCGTGTGGTTGTGTCGGCGGAAGGCACCTACCGTGATCCCAAAACTGCGAGACGCACTCTGCTCGACTACTGGCTGGCCAGTGATTGCGTCGCGGCCACCGTGACTACGCCAGTCACATTGGCGGACTTCCCACCCAGGAACCACTACGCGGTTATGACTACTTTACCAGGTGGGGTCCGCTCACACGCCGTCACGGTCATAAGTGGGCCTGTGCCTTTCCCCGCCACCCCCACCGCTAAATGGAAGGATGTGGATGCCCACCATGATCAGGACGGCGGATTTCAATTCGACACACCTCGGGGCTCACCAGAGCGACTATGGTCACAGTTCATGGCTGACGACGCGACTAGTCGCCTTGGGCCGCAGGGTGGGCACCAGGCTCGATTAGATCACCTCTATAGTGCGCTGTGCGCTGGTGCCGAAACGGAGCTTGCCCCATTGTTTCATGACGGCGACAGTGCCGCGACACAGTACTTGGGGCGTCAGCAGGGACCTCGCTACCGCCAGTCCACCTCTGGGGGCGCCCTGGCACGTTTCCAACCTTCGGGCACTCAGGTTTCTCGGGCCTTTCGGCTTCTTCAGCTTCGGGTCCACGATGTGCGCCTCTCGCACATCTCTCGGGGTTCCCTGCAGTGTGCCCACCAAGCCTGGGGTTTCCTGTGCGACTTTCTCCCTGGGACTGGACGGCACGGGCGTATGGAGAAATACCTACCCGCGGGACTGGTCCCTCTGGTTTCGTACCTGATTCAGCAGGTTGTGGAATCCGCCCCTCGCCTACACCATGCGCTGTTTCATTTCGTGGGGGATTATCTTGGGAGCTTGGCTGTCCACGAGGGGCGTCGACTGGGGCAGGCGCGGGCGAAGTCCTTTACAGCTTGGTTGCGACGACAACTGAGCACGCAGCCTGGTGCAGCACACAGGTGGACGAAACCCCGCGGGTGGGACTCATCTCAAGTCAATGGGGCCCTCGGACCTACTAGCTTACCTGACGAGGTTGTCGATTCACAGCGTACCCCATGGGGCCTAATCTGGGGCAGCACCCCTGGGCCCCCTCCGCATCATTCGGGAAGTATACACAATCCTGAATGTTTTGACGACGTCGTAGAGGAAATGCGCCACCTGTGTGAGCACGGGCCCCGACTTCCACCCCTTAGGATTGCGCAGATCCGAGAGGCTGCTATGCAGTTTCCGACCCGTGCCGCTGCGGGTGCTGACCGATTCCGCCCACGACACTGGGGCTTCTTATCGAACGAAGGCCCCCCCTTCCTTGGGCACTTGCTATACCTATGTGAAGTATTTGGATCCTGGCCCCAACATGCGCGTCACGTGCACGTCGTCCTTCTGGCCTAAGCCCCTTGGCGGCTACCGCCCCATCGCCCTTCTGCCCTCGATTTACCGTGTGTGGGCGAAAGCCAGGATGACGTTTGTACGAGAATGGGCCTCTCAGCTATGCCGCCCCTACCTGGCCTTAGGGGCACAGAAGGCCACCACAGACGTGGCTGCTCGACTCCTGGTTCACGCTGAGGCCCACACAAGGGACGATCCGACTCAGGCTCCCCTACGCGCTATCGTCGACATTGCCAAGTGTTTCGGCAAGATACCTTGGCGTAGGCTCCTCGCTTCCGCTGGGGTCCATCAATTTCCAGGTGTGTTAATCACATTGGCTCTCCGCATGTATGGCTCGGCACGGCGTTTGGTGTGGGATGGGGCCTACTCTGCGGTTACTTGGGCGGGTCGTGGGGTTCGGCCTGGGTGTGCTTTGGCTATGTATGCTTTGCAATGCATCATGCTGCAGCCGTTCGATGCCTTGTATAGGCACGCGTGCACCATCTCTCGGTCCATCGACCTTTACGCTGATGACGTTACGATTTCGATCGCTGGTTCGATCGATGCCCTTCTTGACAAGGGACCCAAAATGCTGCGTCTACTACATGGCGTGCTGGAACGCCTTGAGCTTCCAGCGGCTGCGAATAAGATGCAAATCGCGCGCAGCCATCCCAAAACAGGGCGGGCCATCTGTCACATCGTTCGGGCTCTTGGGTTTGTATATCACAGTGCCCTGGAGGTTCTTGGGATTGATGTGGCTGCAGGACGTCCGCTACGGTATCACAAGTTACGATCCCGACTTCGGGCCACAGGTCGGCGGGTACCCCGATTTCGCAGTGCACGGAGGGCAGGGCGAGTGGTCAATCGCTTCGTACGACAGGCTGTCCCCCCAGCCCTCAGTTACGGGGCAGGAGTACATGGCATCCCGCCCTGCCTTGTGCACCGCATACGGCGCCTCTTGCGCAGTGCCTGCCCGACAGTCTTGCCGATCCCCAGGCGATGGCCTGGTGTGCCCCGGTTTATCAGTGGGCACTGTTGCATCGTGACAAGGCTGTGTCGGGTGACGCACTACAGAGGGCTTGGGGTCAGCAAATCCGCATCCTCTACAACCACCCCAAGCCTTGGACTAAAGTCGCAGGCCCTGCCGGGGCCACACTTCTGGCCTTTCGAGATCTCGGATGGACCACGGTCTCAGCTCATGTATGTCGTACCGACCTTGGGGGCATCTTGGACCTCCGCAGAGATGCCCCTTCGACCTTGCTTGCGCTTGCCAAAGAGTCGGCCGCTCGTCGCCCATGGGCCCTGTGGGCCAGCAGGCCCGAAAGCACATCCCAGGAGATGGTCCCGAAAGAACCCACTGGCTACTGGGTCGAGCCCCTCCTGAAGGCCCTGGGCCGAGTTCGCGTGGAGGAGTCGGATTCAGAGGATGACGCTGAACAGGGTCCCCCCCCCGACCATCACGGCAGCCACTACGAGCAGCGTGCTTCCTCTCGCTGGGAACCAGACCAGCGAGAAGCTGGTATGCTTCAGGCGCTCGTCACAGGTGGCGTTTGGCGACCGCAAAGGCTTGCACAGCTGGGTTACACGGATTGCTCAGAGTGTGCGATGTGCGGTGCCGAGAAATGTGGGGTGCATCATGTGGTTTGGAAATGCTCGTCCGATGTACTATCACAAGAGCGTGAACAGGTGATGTCTCGCTTGGATACTCGTGGCTTTCCACCGTGTGTCGAGGGCTCTTGGTTTTGGGATCGTGGACTTATTGGGCGTTCTTGTTTCCCCGTACTACCACCTCGGGACGACTCGGGGGCCTGGCGCATCCTGTCTGGAAACCCATGAGGCGTCTCGGGCAGGGTCTACACGGACGGAGCCTGTCGTCGAATCTGGTACGGGCCCGAGTCGGCCCGAGCAGGGTGGGGCTTCGCCACCTTAACTGATCGCGACCGTGGCGGAGTTCAATGCGTTGTTTACGGAGCTTTGCCAGGTCCTGTGCAGACCTCCCCTCGGGCTGAGATGTTCGCTGCCCTTCAAGTCCTGATGGCCTGCCTGCCTCCTGTCGTTAAAGGTTTGCCCGATGGGCTTGTCAGGGGTCCAGCTTGGCGTTGAGCTCCTCGCCGAAACAACCTGGACCTCTGGGAGGCCATTTGGGGAAAAATTCACGACCTCGGCGGTCTCCAGAGTGGTGTCTTCTTCGAGCTTTGTAAAGGGCATCCGCGGGGCGGCAGCGAAGTGGCGCGGGGTAATCGGTGGGCCGACCTGGCTGCCACCAGAGGGCGCGATCTACATTGTGCTTCGCAACAGGCCCGTAAGGCCATCGCTGTCGCCTTCAAGAATTATAACCTTTATCCCCGATGGATGGTGCGTGCCCTCACCATCTATGGTGGCACAAGGCGCTGTCCCACCAAGCCTCGGGTTAAACGTACCCGCCGCGCTCCCCCTCCTGAAGAGGACACGGGTGACACCCCGTCTCATCTCCGACACGTGTTTGTCAAAGTCCCCGGGAGGAGGATTTTCCGCTGCGGGTACTGCAAGCTCGGCGCTAAGATTGCTGAGAGAGTCGGTCGCCTCGAGGTCCTCTCTTGCTCTGCTCGCCTTCGGGCTTCGGCGGCTGCGCTCGGACTCGAGGCATCAGAGCTTCCAGAAGTCCCCAGGCCTGGCCCCCTTGGGCCTGCGTGGGCCGTCGGCTCCTCCATGGGCTCCGACGCGCCCCCTTCAGCCTCGGCGTCTTTCCGAGACGCCGAAGCTGGCCGAGACGTGCAGTTGCCCAGTGAAGTGCCCGTGGCTGGCGACGACATCGCCATGGGGACGGGGGCTCCTATTCCTGAGAGGAGCGCTGGTAGCGCCCATGCTGCTGCCTTCCCGCCTCCTCACGTCTTTGTCGACGTTTCGGACTTTCGTCGGTCGCCCTGTCGCCCTCGCTCGTCTAGCTCTGAAGGTGAGGGCAGTCGCAGCGTCAGGCCGAGAGTCACTTTTGACCCCATCGCCCTGGCTCGGTCTCCGCGTCAGGAGCAGCAGGATCGAGCCACTGCGGACGTAGATGCCGACCTCCCCCGAGCTAGGCGCAGGCGTCAAGCTCGCAACATTCCCGGCCCCAGGTTGAGCGACACCACCGCGCCGATTACCCCGTTGCCAGCTGCTGGCATTGTGCCGCCCGAGGCGGCTAGAGGGCATCGGTGCTGGGTCGCCACAGGGGAGGTCGTTTTGTGTATTCGTTGCGGTTGTTACACCACAGGGGTCGCAAGTCACCTCCTTGTGGACTGTCGCCCTCCCGACTTCAACCAGATGTCGGAGAGAGCGACTCGCAATCGCAAACTCTTCTTGGAATGTCGGCACCCTGCCGACGAAGGCAGGCCTAACGGCCGCACCTTTCGGACCTCAAGGCCGCTTTTGGCCACTGACCCCGAAACGCTCTGGTTGCGCTTGGGCCCCTCTGGGGCCGAGCGCTCGTTTTGGGTTTACATATCTTGGCGCTTGCGCCTGGCTCTCATGAGCCGTTTGTGCTGGCGGCCCGCCCCCTGATCCTCGGTGGGGGCGAATCGCACCTTGCTAGCACGCTGGATGGGCGCTTGCCTCCCCCCTGTCTCTGTGCACGCTACGCGCGATCACTGCGCGGCGTCCGCCAGGGCAGTGCGTTATCCTCCTCCTCCTCCTCCTCCTCCTCCTCCTCCTCCTCCTCCTCCTCCTCCTCCTCCTCCCCTTTCTGCTCGTTCTCGTCCGCTTCCTCCTCTTCCTCCTTTTCCCCTTCCCCCTCTTCTCCCTCCTCCTCGTCCTCCCCCTTTATCCTTTTCGTCCTCGTCCTCCTCGCCCTCCTTATCTTCGTCCTCGTCCCCTCCCTCGTTCTCCTCTTCCTCCTCGTGCGCGTCCTCGTCACAATCCGCATACTCGTGAGATGGCTGCATGAGTCCTCGCCCCTGTCCTCCTCCTCCTCCTCCTCCTCCTCCTCCTCCTCCTCCTCCTCATCATCATCATCATCATCATCATCATCATCATCATCCTTCTCCTTTTCCTCCGCATCTTCGTCGTCCTTATCGTTACCCTCCTCCTCGTATTCGTCCTCTTTCACGTCCTTGTCTTCATCGTCGTCCTCCTCATTTCTGTTTTCCTCGTCGTCGTCGTCCTCCTCCTCGTCCTCCTCCTCCTCCTCCTTCCCTCGCCCCCGCGCGGGCCTCAGAGATGGCCCGAGCAGGCCCTCCAAGGCCACCCCCTTGTTCGCAGAGATTATCTCAGTTCACCATGGTTGCCCACGCTGTTTCACTACATGTGCCTCTTCCTCCCGTGCCCCGCCAGCTCTCATGGGCAGCGTTTCTGACTCGGCTGGTGGGGGCACGCGAAACGTGAAACATCTTCCATAGGCCAAGACGCATTTTGGGCGCGAGGCACAGGACATTTTATGGACAGCTGCAGATGATGATCGCCGTCGTCACTTAAAATTGTTACGCAGTCATTCGCGCAAGTTCGGATTAGAAAACGATTGCGTGTGTATTTCGTCTTCAAACGTGGTTCAAATCTTGGCATGCAAACGCTCGTTGGCGCCCATGGCTAAACATTGCTAAACGTGGCTCAAAGTGGCTAAACGTGGCTAAAAACATGGCGTGGCTAAGCATATTCAGAATCGTGGCTAAAAGTGACTAGAAGTATCTAAAATGTATAAAATGTACTCCGTCTGTATAGCAGGCCCACCGAACATTGATAAATCGTATGATGCGCGGGATACGAAAATAGGCACGACCAGACACTTGAAAATCGCTGACAGTACCACGCCATAGGAGTCCCAAAATAGCCACGAGGCTTTGTCTTCCTGGGTTGGTGGCTCAGCACTGGCGTTTGGGGTTTGGGGGTTGTTTTGGGGAACTCCAGTGTTCGGTGCGATCAGGCGGTGGTTCGGAACGGCGATTGGTTGACGCCGTTGGTTCCAGAGTTGGCGTTTGGATTTCCGGCTTCTCGGAAGCGGCTTCGGGGGTGTTCGGTTGACGGGCCGGGCTCTGTTCGCCTGACGGACCGGACTGTTCCGCTGAGCCCTTCGTGGGACGGGCCTCTGGCGTTCGCCTGACGGGCCGGGCTGTTCTGACTGCGGGCGGTTCTTTTCCCGAATGGCAAGAGCGCGGCGCCTGAGTAAATTACAAGGAAGTTTCAAGCGGGAGCGCGATTCTTGAGTAAATTGCGAGGAAGTCTCAAGCGGGAGCGGGGGACCGGAGTAAATTTCGAGGAAGTATCAAGCGGGAGCCGTTGTTGTTGTAAACCGGGGGCCAGGTGCCCAGTTTGAGGAGGAAGATTTGTTTAGATAAAAAACAAGGTGCGAGCGTCGGAAGGGGCGCTTCATTTGAAAAATACAATGTGCACTATAATTAGTCTTCAGTAGTGAGAGCTCAACAACAACAACAACAACAACAACAACAACAACAGCAACATCAACAACAACAACAACGACAACAACAACAACAACAACAACAATCATTATAAGATTGTTCGCTCTTATTTGCCCGTGTGACATTCAAAACGGGTTCCCACACCCTCGATACCCGCCCTTTTTGTCCTCGATCACACCCCCTTTGGGGGCATTATTTCTCTTTGCTGGGGGCGGCGGGCTTAGACAGGCGGGCAAACCTGAACGGGCGGACAATCCTTCGTGGGCGTACATGTGCCCGCCATTGGAACTGGTGTGGGCCCTGCAAGAAGAGAAGGGGGAGAACGAGGGAAAGTTGGAGGAAGGGAGGAAGGGAGGGACGAAGGAAGAGGGAAAACGCCAGGAGAGAAGGAGCGAAGAGGGGGGCGGCTGATTTGAGGCAGAGAGAGAGAGAGAGAGAAAAAAAAAAAAAAAAAAAAAAAAAAGGAGAGACAAAAAAATGGAGAGAGAGAGAGAGAGAGGGGAGAGAGAGAGAGAGAGAGAGAGAGAAATAAAGAAATAAAGAGGGAGGGAGGAGGCAGGAGAAGGGAGGGAGAAGGGAGGAGGGAGAGGAGGGAGAGGGGATAGGGCAGAAAGGCATGAGGATGAGGGAAGAGAGGAGGGAGAGAGAAGGGAGGAGAGGAGGGAGAAGGGAGGAGGGAGAGGGAGGAGGAGCAGGAAGGTGAGAGCGCGAACGTTCGAGGAAGTCCTAGGCGAAAGAGCCGTTCCTGAAGGAAGTCTCGGGCGGGAGCCCACGACGGGCGGGCGATGCCCTGACGGGCGGGTCGGGTGGGTGGGACATTCAAGCGGGATGCTTGAGTATGGCGAGAGCGCGATTACTAAGTAAATTGTAACGGCGTCCTTGGCGCAGCGTGTTTCCTGAGCGTCGACAGCGCGATTTCTGAATAAATTGCATGGAAGTCACAGGCGAGAGCGCAATTCCTGAATAAAATGTGAGGGGCTCTCTGGCGGGAGCGGGGGTCGTGATTAAATTGCAAGGAAGTCTTGCTTCAATCGCGAGGAAGTCTCAAGCGGGAGCTCCGTTCCTGAGTAAATTGTGAGGAAGTCTCAGATGGGAGCGGGGGTCTTGACTAAATCGCAAGGAAGTCACAGGCGGGAGCACCGATCCTGAGTAAATTGTGAGGAAGTCTGAGGAGCGGGGGTCCTGAGTAAATTTTGAAGAAGTCTCAGGCGGGAGCCGTTGTTGTTGCAATCTGGGGGGCCAGGGGCCCATTTTGAGCAGGAAGACTTTCCCAGTCAAAAAACAAGGTGCGAGCGTCGACGGGCACATTTTGCTTGAGAAATAACAGCATGCACCGGTGAGGGGGGATCAACAATAATTATTCTTCAGAAATGAGAGTTCAACAGCAACAACAACAACAACAACAACAACAACAACAACATAAACGTTCGCCCTCCATCCGTGAAACGTCTGTAAAATTTGAAAAGGAATGCGCGCGGCGCTGAAGAGAAAGCCACGTTTTGGAACCGGCCCGCCCCCCATCCGTGAAACTTCTGCTAATCTTAAGACGAATGCGCGCGTCGCTGAAACGAAAGCCGCACTTCGAAAACGGCCCGTCCGCACGCCGTGAAGTTCTCCCAAACTTTTGCTACGAGTGTGCGCGGCGCTGCGGCGAGGGCCACGTGTTGGAAACGGCCCGCCTTCCGTCCGTGAAGCCCCTGCACATCTCAAGCTTACGAGCACGAGATGGTGTGCGGAAGCTGCAGGTGAAACGCCCAGCCCGCCCCGCCGGCACGCCTCGAGGCGCGACGAGGGGGAGCTAGGTCTTGGGCAGGTCTGGCGTCCGGCGCCGTCAACCCCTATGGGGGACGACGACGCTGACGCTGACGCTCTGAAGCCCGGAGGCCAGTTGACAGCGGGGCCCACTGTCAAACGGGGACCTGGGTGGCCTTGGGCCCAGTAGACAGTGGCGCCCATTGTCAACCGGGGACCTGGGGGCCATTTGACAGTGGGGATTGTTCACCGGGGACTTCTGGGCAATTTGACAGTGGCCAATCTACTGGACAGTGGCCCCCACTGTGACTTGGGGAACTGAGGGGCATGTGACAGTGGGGCCCACTGTCAAATGGAGAAGCGGATGGCCTCGGTGCCCACGTGACTGGCGCCCACTGTCAACCGGGGACCAGGAGGCGATTTGACAGTGCCCCATGTAACAGTGGCGCCAACTGTCAACTGGGGACCTGGGGGCCATGTGACAGTGGTGCGAACTGTCAAACGGAGACCACGGGGGCGGCGGCATTATGACCCGGTACCGCCCCCCCCCCCCACCTCTCCCTATTCACCCTCACCCACCCACCCACCCCCAGCAGCAGGGAAGGGATGAAGGGAAACGAATCGACTCGACTACGAAGTTCCCTCTCCTTCTTCCTCCGTTCTCTTAGGACGGGCGACGACGACGACGACGCCGCCGACGCCAGCGTCTCACACACGCCAAACGGTCGACGGAGAAGGAGAAGGGAGGGGTGGGGGGGAGAGGGGAGGACACGGGAGACCAGGGAGGAGGGCGGAGAGGGGAGAGGGAGACGAGGGAGGAGGAGGAGGAGAGGGGCAGGGAGAGGGCAAAGAGGAGGAGGAGGAGGAGGAAAAAAAAAATGGAGGAGGAGGAGGAGGAGGAGCAGGAGGAGGAGGAGGAGGAGGAGAAGGAGGAGGAGGAGGGAGGGAGGGAGGGAGGGAGGAGGAGGAGGAGGAGGAGGAGGAGGGAGGGAGGGAGGGAGGGAGGGAGGAAGGATGAGGAGTCGCAGATGCCACGAGGCCGCATCTCCGGGCGCGCGTCTCCCAGGGGTGAAGGGGCGGACGGAGGAGAGCGAGGGTGAGGAGGAGAGCTGAGGAGGGAGAGCCCCCCTATCCCCTCTCTCCCCCCCTCAACCCCCTCCTCGTTTCCCACCCCTCCCTTCTGCCCAGTCTCGCTCCCCTCGTCTCGCTCCCACAGCCAGTGGCCCCCTCGCATCCTCCCAGGTCCCGTGCCCCGCCCCCCGTCCACGGCCACCGCGGCCCCCTGCACGCGAGTACGCTTGGTGCTCCTCAGCCTGCTGAGGGGCGCGTTGGGCTACTTTCCCTGGACGTTGGTGTCCCTCTCCTCAGCAGGCTCACGACAGCGCGGGACCAGTCTCTCCCCCTCGTCTCTCCCCTCTCTTCCTGCTCGTTCCCTTCTGGTCGCCCTTCTCCGTCCACGCCTCCCCCCCCCCTCCACGCCCGAGCGAGAGTTCTGGAGCGCGGAGTCCGCGACGAGTGGCGAGCTTGGACCCTGAACTGGCCCCATCCCAGGTGTCCTGAATTCTCTTCCTTCACTCGCAATTTCTAGTTTTGGTCAGTGACTTGGGTGCCGCGCGAAGCAGCGCAGGTCAGCATCTTGCTCGGGAAGATGACAATAGAGCTCCCGAAGGGATTGCAAAACCTCAAGTTAGCCATGGTGGCCGAAGGCGCTCGAGCGCTCCCTCCATTCAATGCATAAGCAGACGGATTACTTGTGTATGTTGGCATTCGGTTCATATGGCATTTGATTATGTCCGTCACCTTCTCCACATCATTAGCATCAGCATCATCAGCATCATCATCCTCAGCATCCTCATCATCAGCATCAGCATCGTCGTCATCGTCATAATCGTTTTCCTTCTCTTGCGACGGACAGACCTGCATCACACGGAATACCCTTGAAGCGAGGGTGACCTCATTGTGCGAAGTCCGCGTTGCTAAAGGGGCGCGCCATGCCACCACGCGATTCAGCCGTGCACCCCACTGCCTTACAGACCCAACAATATGCCGTTGCTCAACATACACGCCGAGGGGAGAGGCAGGCATGACCCGGCGTGAATCCTGGCCGATCACGAAGGGCATGTTGCCATTTACGAAGGGGCCAGCCGTGTAGCTCAAGCCGCGGCCCCAAAGCTCCCGATCGCTTCCCCCAGGCCAGTTTATAAACGCAGATGTCCATCAAGACCCCTCTGCCGTCGGCCATGCCACGCAGGAGCAAGCGTGCTGGAGCAGCCGCCTCTTCTGCCGAGTCCACTGCACGCGTTGGATCATCAGGGCGATGTCGGAGCGGTTGCCGAACCCGCATTGACGTCCAGCGTTCTTGCCATCTCGACCGCGTCGAACTCCCAGGCTTGCATCGACGATTCGGCGGCGCAGCTGCGGACGGCGTGCTCCTACTTCCTGGAGGAGGCATGCTCGAAGCCGCTTTTTCCTCGGGATGTTTGCAGCAGTGGGTTGTATCCAGTTGGGGTTTTCTTGCGAGACGCATCTGGCTGTGACGCTGCGCTCTACTAGCGTCGGGCTTGGCAGCGTTCCCGATGATGACGACACCGTTGCGCCTTCCCGATGACGACACGGAGGGAGCCCATGTCCACGCCATCGGTCGACCGCTTGGTGGGCATCAATTTCAGCGAGGACTTGGGTGCAGACTCAGATGAAGAGGACGAGGTGTAGAGATCTCTCTGCCACGTGGTGAGCCGAGATGCCGAGAACCTGCTCCGAGACAACCCGAGTTGCCCGCTGAAGTGGGCCCTAGTTAAGGCTCCCTGGTCTCATGAGCGCACCTACCCACAGCACTTGGTCACGAAGTATCAGATCAGGGTTGCGGATAGCATGGCTGCTATCGATGAGGAGCCTTATTCTTTGCAGACGAGGTGATGGTTCGACCGGATCCCCGAGGGCATTGAAGTTTTCCGTCTTTGAGCATTACCGTGCTTTGGGCCGCAATTTTGCTGAATTCGCTGATTGGTGAAGGCCATGAGACAGGGAGCATCAGTTTTGTAAGCGATTGGGCGTTGCGCCCAAATCGAGCACAGAGCGTTTGCTCACGCTGTGCATGTTCCGAGGAAGCCAAGGATGTTTCATCTTACGCTACGGTCAGCCGCCGCAGCTCCTGAACGCCGCAGCCACCATGGAATGCTGCACCCGCGTCGCTCAGTTCAAGACCAACCACGGAGTCAGCCATACTAGAGTTGTTTCGAAGCCGAGTTCAGCTGAGGTGTATTCCAGAACAGGCATGCCCGTCTAAATTTGGGCAAAGTTGCTTTGCAGCTCAAAGGCGCTATGTCAGAAGACGACTGCGAGCCACCCGTCTTCATAAAGTAAGTTTGTCATGGTGACAGGGGATCGCAATGTGTTCAGTCGTTCTTGATGGTTTCTCGCCGTTTTTTGTACCCGCTCCTTCCGAGGGTGGGCACTCAAAGAATTGTGGGAATTGGCTACCAGAACTGGCTATCAGGGCCATGATTGTCAGTGTACGAGGTAGTTGGCGTGATGACCGTTGTCCAGCGCTTCTCGCGTCGCAGGCCCGACATAGTTCATGTGCATGCGGTAGTCGGCTTGGTGACCGTTTCACGCGTTGGCCGTTACCCATTTCCTATAAAGCAACGGATGGCGCCTCTCATAATGATGGTTTTTGGGGCGTCCGAAGCAGAGGAATCTCCTTGATGAGGCCATCATCCGTCGCTGCACCATCATGCTAGATGTGATGAGAATATCCCATCTCACCGTTCGGTTACCGGGCCAGTTTGCCGCTGGTGTAGCCCATGTCCGAGTGTCGCGGGGAGTTTCCTCTGCGTGAGCACATGTGCCAACTGGTCATCTTCACTTTCCCCCTCTCCCTTCCCACTCTTCCCACTCCCCCAGTGGACCTGCGCAGCCACCACACTTCCTAAGACAGGCTGTGCCCAAGATTCTCCCCGAAGCCGGTGTGGAGCCTCTCCGGCTGCGGCCTCGGTGGCTCGCGGCCTCTCGCGCGTGTTCCACCGTATGTTCTCCCCCATATCTGCTCTCCCGTACTTTTTCCCGCGTGTTCTGTTCTCCCGCGTGAACGAAGGATTGCAATCCTTCGGGTTTTTTTGCAATCCTTCGTCTAAGGTTTTTTTGCAATCCTCCCGCATCTTCTCCCATATGTTCTCCCATGTTATCTCCCATGTGCTCTCCCGCACGGTCTCCTCGACGATCTCTGGTATGGCCGTCTGTTTGGTCTCCCGCCTTGTCTCCCGCAGGCTCTTCTGCATAGGCTCCTCCGTGTGCTCTTCCGCATGCTCTCCCGCATGTTTCCCTATGTCGTCCCGCATGTTCTCCCGCATGCTCTCTCGTACCTTCCATGTTGTCTCCCGTATGCTCTCCCGTGCGGTCTCCCGTATGTTCTTTCGTATGTTCTCCCGCACTGCGTTCAGTTCGTACAGTACAGCATCGTGGTCTCCCTATACACTAATGTAAGTACGGTGCTGAGGCTGTTCCCCCGCCAGGATGTAATGTGATGTTGCCTCTTGCGCTCTGAGCTGCTTCAAGCACCTGTATCATCCGACTGAGCGTTGAGCGAAGCAGAGGCCACTCGCTCCGGGGTTATCCTCGGGGACAGCGATTTACGGCAGCATTGTTAGACGAGAAGCGCGCGGGGTGGGATTCGGGGAGGGATGCAAAGGGCGAGCAGATGAGGAGCGGCAGCGACTTTCGAAACGAACCAGGCATGCCGAGGGCAGCCAGTCTTGTCCCGCCTCGGCAGCCTCTGGGGTCGCCCGCGTGGCGCGCGCGCAGGGGATGCGATCCTGACGCTGCAGAACGCTTCCGACGGAAGCTCGACCACAGGCCGGAAGACGGAGCGGCTGTCTGATTCCCCGATATCTGTCTCCAGTCCTTGCACTATTGACGTCATCCGTGTCTCCCGACCCTTTCCCCTCATAGTATCCCACCATAGTTTCCCTTCCTTCGTTCATGCAGAGCTCTCTTGCTTCCTCGCGCCCGACGCCTAGCTTAGAGCCGTCATCAGCAGTGCGCGGAGCCTTGGATATTGTGCCACACGTGCTGGGGAAAGAGTGAAAGAGGACGGAGGGAGGAGGATGGAGAGAACAAGGGAGGAAGATGACAAGGAGGAGGAGGAGGAGGAGAAGGAGGAAGAGGAGGTGGATGAGGAAGAACAAAAGCAGCAGCAGGCAGCAGCAGTAGCTCTGTAGGAGCAAGGGCCTGCAGAGGAGGAGGAACTGCAGGATAGGGAGGAGGACGAGGAGATGGAGAAAGACGAGGAGAAGAAGGAGGAGGCGGAGGAGGAGGTAGCACGAGCACGGATCGGGAGGAGGAGAATGAGGAGGAGGAGCAGTTGATGTAAGAGGAGGAAGAGAAGCAAAATGAGGGGTGGAGGAGCAGCAGAAGTTGCAGGAAGAGGACAACGACGAGAGGGGGGGGTGAGGGATGTGGAGGAGCAGCAGCAGGGGGGCAGGAGCGACAGGAGGAGGAGCAGCAGCAGCAGCAGCAGGAGGCGAAGGACAGGAGACGGGGAGGAAGCGAAGGAGGAGCTGGGGGGCAGGAGGTTGACGACGATGCGTGGGAGCGGGGGGGCGTCGGCCTGCAGCCACCTCGCCAAGCATCACCGTGGCCAGCGCACCGTGACTGACGCAGTGATCGGATCGCGCGCTCGTGCTCCGTCCAGGGCCCGAGCAGGGCCCCCACAGGCCGAGAGCGGCGAACAACCTTCAGGACATTCCCCAATCACGTTTGCATTGAAGGGGACCTAGCAGATGCGAAAGTTGCGGGCCGATTTCAGAGGGCGGCATGTTTTTGGGTGCCTGGTTCCCGGTTCCGGCGAAAGTGCTGGGCCGATCTCGCTGGGCGGCCAGGTTCTTGGGTTCCAGCTTTAGGCGTTGGGCCGGTTCCGGTGGGCGGCCGGGTGCTTGATTCCAGGGTTCCTTGCACTAGAGAGCAGAGTTGAGAGCAGAAATACAGATCAGAGAGTAGAGGTCGAAGGTGGGCGGAGAGACTGGAGAGAAGATATTACATAATATAGAGCAGAGCGTGTACAGCATGTAGCTCAAACACAGAGTAGTAGCATGTATGCATGTACAGAACAGAGAAATAAATAAAATCATTGATTATAAATATCGATATATATATATATATATATATGTATATATGTATGTGTATATACATACAAATCTGCATACGTACATACATACATGCGTGCGTGCGTGCATGCATGCATGCATGCATACATACACACATACATATACTGAAAGACAGAGAGAGAGGGAGAGAGCAAAGAGAGAGAGAGAGAAAGAGAGAGAGAGAGAGACAGAGAGTATTGCGACTGCCTCACGTCCGGTGTCCCCGACCCTGAAGGGTGACGACGACGACGGCGGCGGTGGCGACGACGACGACGACGACGACGACGACGACGACGACGACGCTGACGTGGATCAGAGTCCTCAGGGATGCTTATTGGGGTCTCTTTCGAGAGCTTTCGGATGCCTCGTGGGGTCAGTTTGGGAGCCTGTTGGGAGCAACTTCGGGGCCTCTCGGGAGCATCTTAGAGCCCTCTTGGGGCTTCCTTGGGGCCTCTTGGGCCTTGGGGGGGCGATCTTGGGGCCTCTTGGGCAGTCGAAGAGCGTAGGAAAGCCGAAAGGGCGAGAACGCCAAATCTGTCAAAAACCGAAGGAACGTCAAGAAAGTTTGCCGTGTGAGGCCCTCGTGGAAGTGCTATTGGAGGTTTCTTGGGGCGTCTTGGAGGCTTCCTGGGCTGTCTTGAGCCTATCTCGGGCGTCTTCGACCGATCGTTCGGCCATTCGGGGTCCTCTTGGACTATCTTGGTGGCCCCTTGGGGCGCTCTTGGCCCGTCGTGGAGTTTTGGGGGGGCTGCAGGACCCCCCGCGGGGGGGGGATGGTATTCTGACCTGGGAAGCTCCCCCCCCCCCCCCCTCGGGGACCCCCCTGGGACCCCCCCCCCCCTCGGGGACCCCCTCGGGGACCCCCCTGAGACCCCCCTTGCTGGAAACCTTCAGAAACGCATTTTGCGCGCGCAAAGCGGCTTCCTCAATGCATCCCGCAATTCCCAGGTATTGGCCCGTGAGCGCCGCCGCCCAGCGCCGCGGCCCGAGACGGGCCCTAGGCTGGGGGCGCCAGGCCTTGGGCATCAAATTGCGGGGAACCTTCAGCGGTGCGTTTTGCGCGCGCAGAACGGCCTCCTCAAGGCATCCAGTAGTTCCCAGATCCTGGGCGCCAGGCCCTGGGCATGGACTTCTGGGCAACCTTCAGATGCGTGTTCTGCGTGCGCAGAACGGCCTCCTCAAGGCACATCCCGCAATCCCCAGGGTCTGGCCCGCAGGCGCCGCCGAGCGGCGGGGTGGCCCTGGGCTTGGCATTGCGGGAGTCCTCCAGCAGTGCGTTCTGCGCGCGCAGGACGGCCGCATCCAGGCCGCATCCAGGCACCTCCCGTGACTCCCGGGCCGCAGGCCGCAGGCGCAGCCGAGCACCGCTGGGGGGGCCCGTCCTGCGGGCCCCGGGGCTCGGGGCACCATGCCCCAGGCCGGGAGCTACGGGAAGCCTTCGGGTGTGCGCTGTGCGCGCTGGCCTTGTTGTGAGGCCCCTCCTTCTGCCCCCCTCCCGTTAATTCAAGTTGTGCGCGGCCCGCTTAGCTTCGACCGGAAGAGGTGCGCTCTCGACCCGCGGATCAAAAAAGTGCGCTGTGCGCGCGCACAAGGGCCTCTGCACGGCACAGCCCGCAATTCCCACAGGGCTTGGCCCGTGGGCGCCGCCGCGCGGCGCTGGGGGCCCCTGCACTGGGGCATCCGGCGGGGGGGACACCGTGCCCTGGGCGTGGAATTGCGGGGAGCGTTCAAGACTGCGCTCTGCGCGCGCAGAACTCAGGAGGGGAAAAAACACACAGACACAAGTGATCGTCGATTCCCCAGAGAATCAGGGACAGTATGGGAAGTGGGGGGAAGACAAAAACCCATTTGTGTCTATCTACATGTGTGTCCCAGGGCCCCTTCAAGAACAGCGTCCTCGAGGCAGTCCGACATTCCCAGGCCCTGGCCCGCAGGCGCGGCCGAGCGGCGCTGGGGAGGCCCTGCCCGCGGGTTCTGCCCAGGGCCAGGGCCTAGTTGTGTGGGAAGGTCGGGGTCCTTCAGAAGTGCGATTCGAATGCGCAAGAGACACTCCTGAAGGCATCCCATCTTAAGGGACACGGACCCTAAAGCAGGGGAAGGTCTCCCCCCGGATCACCCCCCCGCAGGGAAGGGATCAGAGGGAAGGGGCTTCCCTTCGGCGTACCTACGACGTCATTCAATTTCCTTGTTCCTTCCTTTCCTTGGGACAAACGGCGACGACGACGACGATGACGACGACGACGATGGCGGCTGAAATGAAAAGCGTCTCACACACGCCGAAGAGTCGGCGGATGCGCGACCACGGTCAGGACGGCAGAATATACAGTAGAGAGCACAGATCAGAGAAGCTCGAGCAGAGTTAAGTTGAGTTGAGTTGCGAGGGCGACAACGAGAGAGAGAGGGAGAGCAGAAAAGAGTGCAGAAGAAAAGAGGCTTGCCACAGGAGTAGGTAGAGAGAGAGAGAGAGAAAGAGAAGCAGAGAGAGAGAGAGAGAGAGAGAGCAGAAACGCAGAGGCTCGCCACAGGAGTCGCAGGCAGCAGCCTGCACGGCGGGCAGGCGGGCAGCACCCGCGCAAAAGCTTCAGAAGTCCGCTGCTCTGGGCTCCTCTCCGGTGCACCTGCGCCGTGGTGCGCAGGCTCGCCTTGCAGTGAACGAGGCGCTCGGGAGGAGGAGGAGGAGGAGGAGGAGGAGGAGGAGGAGCAGGAGGAGGAGGAGGAGGAGGAGGGAGGAGGAGGAGGAGGAGGAGGAGGAGGAGGGGGAGGAGGAGGAGGAGGAGGAGGAGGAGGAGGAGGAGGAGGAAGAGGAGGAGGAGGAGGAGAAGGGAGGAGGAGCCTCCAGCGTCGGAGCCTCCAGCGTCGCTGCCGCACCACCTGAGGGCGGCGACCGGCGGGGCGGGCAGCGAGGGCCGGAGGGGCGCCCGGGGATGCCCACCGGTGAGACGATTGCGGGGCAGTCCCTCACGCTGCGCTTGGGCCCTGTCGAGCTCGTCTTTCCACGCTCTCTGGCTCCTGCTCCTGCTCGTGTCCCTCCTGCTCCTGCTCGTCCCGCTCCTCTGCCTTTGCCTCCTCCTCTTCCTCCTCCACCTCCCACCCAGTCCCCACTTCCGATCCGCCTCGCCCCAGTCGTGAGGGTGGGTGTGCTCGCGGGTGGGTCGGAAGCCGTGTGCGAACAGGTCCGTTGCAGCTCGCAGTTGGCCCGCGAGCGCCGCACCTTCTCGTCCCCGCCAGCAGCGTGCCTGTCCTCGGCACTCGCCGCCTCGCCGGAGCAGGCGTCGATGGCGACTCCCAGTTCGGGGACGAGCACGGCAATCAGGCAGCGTGCGGCCACGGGGAGCGGGAGGGACAGGCCTGAGGAGCGGCAAGCTTGCTGGCGACGTTGCTTCTGCCCTGCACGCTTCCCCGGCAGGTCGGCTATCGTGGCCCTGCGTTGCGCGGTTGCGAAAAAACCTCCCCCGATCCCAGTAGGCAAGAAGATTTGTAGGTCAAGCCGAAGATGATTTTCAGGGGGGGACTGCAGAAAGCGGCACGAGTCTGAGTCAGGACCAGGGACTGCCTCGAGCTGCTCGTCCCCGTTTTGTTTAACCGTGACGCGTTCGCCCCCGGAAGCTGCTGGAACACAGCATTCGCCACGGTAGCTGACAGATCGAGCTGCCCGTTCTGCCTTACACCCTCGTCGAGCAGCTTGACTGTTGGGGGCTCTGCGCGCACTGCCTCTCCGGTGGACGCGGTGCAGGACGGGCCACGCTGCAGTGCCCAGAGGGCCCTTTTGGCCCTTGGCGCGGCTCGCGTTGCTGTTGTTTCGAACCCCTCCTCGTCAGCTGCATGGGACCGGTTGCAAGGTGCAGTTCTCGAGGTGCGGGCCCCAGGACCGCCAGATCTCGCATGTCTGCGAGCTACACGGGCACCCGACAACCATTGGTGACCTTTCGGTGTCTGGACGACGGGCCGTGCACAGCACACGCAGAGCAGAGCAGAGCAGAACAGAGCAGAGCAGAGCAGAGCAGAGCAGAGCAGAGCAGAGCACGCGTGCGGGGAGATCTTACGCGCGTTGCCTCACCCATGCGCCCTGTCCCTGTCTCGTCTTCCCTCGCATCTCCCCTTGCTCAGTGGCGGCGCCCGCTCTTCTCAAACCTCTGGCTTCTTGCAAACTTCGCCACCTGCCACTTCGCACCTGCTCTTGAGCCCCTTATCGGAATCCTCACGCGCGATGTTAGATTGGCCGTGTGAGATTGAAGGCTGGCCCACAAGGGTCGGGCAGGTGGGCCCCCCAAATGTGCTTTCGAAAATTTGTCCTTGTCAGCAAAGGCACACGCTCGGCCCCTGGTTCATGCATACCTTATCTAACGCTCCTTCATCGGGCTGCTGTCCCTCAGGTGTGGCTTCGGGGCCATCTCTCTCTGTCCGCAAAGACACGGCTTACTGCGCTTGGCTCGTGCCCCATCACACGCTCTCGCACCGGGCTGTGATCCCACTCGAGCGCGACCTCGAGGGCATACGTCCGCCAGCAGAGGCACCCTTCTCGATCCTTGCTCGTGCCGTGCCCCACGCTCCCAAATCGGATGGCCCACTGCCCGGAAGTCCATGATGAGCACGCGATGCCCCCCCCACCTGGATATTCTCTGGCCTGCGCCAGACATACACGGTGGCGATGGCCGCGACCAGCAACGGCTCCGCGACGGCCGTCTTCTCTGGGACGTTGCCCGGCGGCCTGAGCTTCGACCTGGTGAGCAGCGCTCCAGGGTTCTGCGCCCAGATCCCCTGGCTCATCGAAGACGATTACTGCAAACCACCGCCGCCCCCTGCCTTCTGGAAGCGCCTATGTGGCCCAATGTGGGGCCACAGTCTGGCCAGTCAGTTGGACGATATGCTCCCCCAGACGGTGTGGAAACCCTATGAAGAACACTTGGGGGAGGTAGAGAGGAGGAGGAGGAGGACGAGGAGGAGGAGGACCAGTGCAACCAAAGTCTGATCGACGATGTTGGGATAAACCCTCCGCCAAAGCTCCCTCTTCATAGGCCCCATACCAGGGTTCATGTCCACTGAGGAAAATGCCCCGTTGCGAGGCAGACGTTTGAAGATCCGATAACGTGCCAAAACATGATTCTCAGGACTTAATCTCGACGGTCTTGCATCGCACCAGAACACGGTCCTTGGGACTTCAACACCGCGAATCAACGTAACCGTCGCGCCCTGACAATCTTGAATGAGCACCGTCTCTGGTACGTTAACCATGAGAATCCGTCAAACTCTGGACAATGCTTAGAGCTGATGTGCGCGGCGCTAAAGGCGAGAGTGACATGTTGAAAAGGACCCGTCTTTAATCTGTGAAACCCATGCAATTGTGTATAAAGGATATGCGCTGCGCTGCGCCGATAGCGTGAAGACGAACCGCCCTCACTCCGCGAAAGTCTTGCAATACTTGTAAAAAAAGAATGCGCGCGGCGCACAGGCGAGAGCCACATGTTAAGAACGACCCGCCCTCAACCCGTGCAACCCGCGCAATGTTTCAGGACGAATGTGCGCGCGGCGCTGAGGCGAGAGCCACGTGTTGAAAACCACCCACCCTCGATCCGCTGCAATCCTACCACGCTTTGAAAACGAAAGTGCGCTGCGCGAAAGCGAGAGCCACATGTTGACAACCCCCCCGCCCTCCATCCACCTGTGAAGATGGTGCCGACTGTTCAAGCTTCCGTACCAGGAGTGGTGCGGAGGTCTCGGGCGAACCGCCCGGCCTGCCCTTCCGAGTTGCCTCGGGATGCGACAGGTGGGAGTCACGTATGAGAAAAACGAAAGGAGGAGGAGGAGGAGGAGGAGCAGGAGGAGGAGGGAGAAGCAGGAGGAGGAGGAGGGAGGAGCAGGAGGAGGAGGAGGAGGAGGAGAAGGAGGAGGAGGAGGAGGAGGAGGAGACGGAGGCCTCTTGGGGCCTCCTGAGCGCGCCCTTGGAGCCTCTAAGGGGCCTCCTGGAGGCTTCCTGGGGCTCCTTGGGGACTTATGGGAGCCTTGTGGGGGCATCTTGGGCCGCCTTAGGGCTCCCTGGGCCCGTCTGACGAGTTCGGAGGCCGTGGTCCGTCTTTGGGCTGTAAAGCTCCTGGGATCAATGTCAGAAGCCCGAAACGGCGAGAAAGATCTGCCATAAATCTTAGGGGAAATCCATAACTTCGACGTCTTCGGGCTTTCAAGGAGGACCTCTTGTAGCCCTCTTGGGCCGCATGGAGGGCCTCTAGGGCCACTTTGATAGAATCTGGGGCCGTCTCGAAGCCATCGTAGGCCGCGTTGAGGCCATCTCGAGGCCACATTGGGCCATCCTGCGCGTCTTGCAAGCGTTTTGAGACCGTCTCGGAGGCCATCTTGGGGCAATCTTGAGCGGGTACGCCCAGGGAATCAACTTTTTCCGCGGGTCCGGCGGGATAGGCCGAAAGCATTGGGAATTGTTTGTGGGGGCCAGAAGAGCTCGAACATCTGGCAAGCCAGGCACCCCGTTGCAGGCGAAGGGAGCGGCGGATCGAAGACGCATACGGCGAACTACCGCCGTTCCCTGATGAGGAGGACAAGAGGGAGGAGAATGAGGACAAGGAGGAAAAGTAAAAGGAGGCTTGTTGGGGCAGTCTTGGGGGCTTCCTGGGAGCCTCTTGGGAGCCTTTGACGAACCTCTTGGCCTTCAGAGGCCGTCCTGGGACTCTCTCTATGGGCAGTCGTAGGTCTTTTGGGCTTCAGGGGCGTCTTGGCGTGTCTGGCCTCTTGGGCCGTCGTGGGGGCGTCTTGTGCTGTCGTGCGGGAGTTTGGGGGGCCTCTTGGGCAGTATTGGGACGTTATTGGACGCCATCTTGAGGCCGTTTCGGAGGCCATCCCGGGGCCGTCTGAAGCAGGAGAACCGATAAATTGCATATTTCCTGCAGGGCCAGCGGGCTGAGCCGAAGGCCGGTGAGAAGGCCAGGCACTCCTTTGATAAATCAACAGGGGGCGGCGGATCGAAGACGCCTGCGGCGAATCACCGCAGCCCCTTTTCTTTTAGATGCGCCTATGCGGCCAAACGTTGCGGCCAGAGCTCGGCCAAGCTATCGGATTATGTGTTCTCCCAGCCGTTGTTGAAGCCCTTCAGGGAACACGTGGGGTAGGGAAGAAGAAGAAGTATAAATGGAGAGAGAGAGGAGAAGGGAGGAGGAGAAGGATGAGGAGGAGGAGGAGGAGCAGGAGGAGGAGCAGGAGGAGGCCTATTGGGAGCCTCTTGGGGCACTTCAGGGGCCTCCTGGGAGCTTCCTGAGGCCCTCTTGGGGGTTTCCTTGGGCCTCCTGGGGCCTTTGGAGTCTCCTTGGGAGGGTCTTTGGCCGTCTGAGGGCGTTCCTGGCCCGTCTGACGCCGTCGGAAGCCATCTAAGGGGGGCTCTTTGGGCCGACTTCGGGCCCTCTTGGGGCGCTTGAGGGCCGTCTTGGAGGCCATCTTGGGCGTCTTGGCGCTCTCCTGGGCCGCCTGAGGGCCCTCTTGAGGCATGGCGCGTGTTTGGCAGCCACCTGTCTCGAGTTTCGGCGGGGTCCCGCCGGGAGAGGAAATGGAGCAGGATGAGCAGGAAGCAGTGGTGAGGACGTGTGTCAGCGAGCAGAGCAGGGCAGGGAAGAAGAGTATGTTCTGTTCTGCGACAAAGGGTGAAGAGGGGAGGTGCACTGAGGACAGTGGCGTCGGTTGTGGTGATGCGGAAAACAACCAGACCAACGGAGATGGTAATGACGATGACGATAACGTCGCTAATTGCGATGCGAAAGTCGACGATGATGCTGATGATAATGATGATGATGATGACGACGATGACGATGACGATGACGATGATGAAGATGATGATGATGGTGATGATGATGATGATGATGATGCTGATGCTGATGCTGATGCTGATACTGATGCTGATGCTGATGCTGATGCTGATGCTGATGCTGGCGATGAATCAGGAGGAGGAGGAGGACGACGACGACGACGAGGACGAGGGGAAGGATGATAATCACGATGAGGATGAGGATGCGAATGAGGATGGGGATGAGGATGATGTTGTTGGTGATGGTGATGCGGATGATGATGATGATCATGATGATGATGGTGATGATGATGATGATGGTGATGGTGATGGTGATGGTGATGGTGATGGTGGTGGTTATGATGATGGTGATGATGACGATGCTGATGATGATGCTGATGGTGGTGGTCATGATGATGGTGATGATGATGATGGTTGTGGTGGTGGTGACGGTGATGGTGATGGTGATAATGAGGATGATGGTGGTGGCGATGGTCATTGTGATGCTGATGATGGTGGTGGTGGTGGTTGTGGTGACCATGGTGGCGATGATGATGATGATGATGATGAGGGTTATGAGGATGATGCTGATAGTGGTGGTGGTGATGATGATGGTGGTGATGATGATGACGCTGATGTTGATGCGACTGCTGTTGATGATGATGATACTGCTGATAATGGTGATGATGGTGATGATGATTGTTATGGCCATGATGATGATGGTGATGATGATTTTGGTGGCGATAATGATGGTGACGACGACGACGATGATGATGATGACGATGGTGTTGATGATAGTGTTGATGATGCTGGTCATGATGGCAATGGTCATGATGGTCGTGGTGGTCATGCTCATGATGATAAGATTGCTAATGATGATCGTGATCATGATGAGGACGTCTTCCGTTGAGAAACGGGTGAGGCGGAGCCAAGTGGAGAGCAAGAGGCCCAACGCTTGGAAAAGTGACCTGTCCATGCAGGTTGCCACTCGTGGGGCCACGTTGTGTAGTTTGTGGATCGGGATCGAGGCTCTGCACTGCACCATGTGATATTCAGGAGATTGCGTGATGCGCGCGAGGAGTGTGGAGTTGATGTCGAGGGGAAGGGTTGGGAGCGAGGCGAAGGGTGTTTTCGGTTGATGAAGAGGGCATGCGGTGGCTTGCTAAAGAAGGCGGGTGTTGGCTGCCTTAATCTTCCTCGTTGCTCACGGCACGTTTCCCCTGCACCGCCGCCATGATCCAAATGCGGTTGTGATTGAAACGCATTCTGGGGGCGTATGTTGCACGCTTTTCCCTCGTCGCCAGGGCCAGATACCCTTGGCCTGATTCACGTTTCGGGGGGTGGGGGCTAACCAAAGTTGGAAGATGAGCCCGATTCTGAGGGCCCCGTCATCCCCAGATGGGGAGGAGAAGCAGGAGAAGAAGGGAGGGATGAAGTGAGCAACAGTGGAGCGTGGCAACTGTGTTGAGAAGTCAGATAGTGGTGTCTGGCTTCTCTAGAACCTGGGGCCCCTCCAGCACGCCGATTCTCGCGGAGTACTGTGCAAGATCTCTCGTATTCAGGGCTTCTCTTGCACTATTCGTGTGGGTTGGCGCTGTTCTCGCATGATTTGTCTTGGTGAGGCCATGTCGGAGCACGTCGCCCCATTCTGAGCCCGCCTCGCATTCGATGACCGATCCATTTTTCATCCGACCACGTCATAGGATAACGAAAGCCTCGGAAGTGGTTGTGGGATTGAGATCGTGTTGCGATCGTTTTGTCGGATTGTGTACATGTGTCTACGGTGCGACAGTATGACGCACTATTTCGCGCACCGATGTTCATGTTGCCGCCACCTTCCTTACACCATGTATCTACAAAGGCTCATTCCAGCCACGGTGACATACAGCTACGAGGACTCAGGGGGGCGGAAGGAACATATGGACAGCGATCAGTTAGAAAAGGTCTATCGAAGTCCAGGGGAGAGTGCAATGTTAAGGGAAGCATGCACACGAGCAGCATCTTGAGCATGCAAAGAGCGCGTAGAGTCCTAACACCCGAATTTGCTTAAGTGTATGAAGCCGCACACGCTGAAAGCAAGGGCATCGTGGGCAAACGCGGGGCTCATCTTGGCCAGCCGTGTCACGGCAGTTCAGGCCGAGTCGGGCCTTGACCTGCCGAATTTCTGGCAGCGGGAGCAAGCGGCGGCCAGAATGGATTGCTAAGGGTCAACCTTGGCCAACCAAAGTCCCGTCAGTCACAGGCAGGCAGCCGGTCGGAGCAAATCCGGTGATCTGCTCTTGGCCAGCCGACCTCTTCGCAGCCACGGGCATGTGACCAGTCGGTTATAGGTTTGAGCAACCGAAGTCCCAACAGTCACAGGCAAACGATTGGTCGGGGCTGGCCAGGGCGAACCTTGGCCAGCCGAGTTCCCTGGCAACCCAGTGGAAACGGCGAGTCGGGTCTAGTCGGGGTTAGCAGCGATCAACTGAGTTCTCCGCAGCCCATGGCAGATAGGGCTCCTCGGCTCTGGAGGCGATCTAACGAACTCCAGTGTAAGCGGCCAGTCGAGGCTACCCCGTCAAAGCTGTCCAGACAACGCGCGAGATCACATAGGTTGCGTCGGAGGTTCCAGAGTCTGGACCTCAGTTCTGGAGTGGCACGGCAACACAAGTCACAATGCGATGGGTTCATATTGAAGCACTTCTGGGAACAACTCGCCGCTGGCCCAGGTGTTCGCCGTGGTGAACGGCGTGGCCCAAAGGTCTCATGTAGCAGACGCCCGAATCATGTCGTCCGCACTAGCAGCACTGGCGTCAGCCAACATGTTGCCAGTGTGCATTGTGAAAGGCGGAAGTTTTAAAGGCGATGCGGAAGATGCCCCTGAGGGGTCATAGAAATCAGTTTGGGATGTTCGGCGCAGCATCAGCAAACGATTTCAAGTATCGACCCCCACACCTCATTTGCACGAAGCCAAAATCGAATAGAGTATGACACCGACTTGAACCGGGGTCCGGCGCAGCGTCGCACGATGGCGATTTTGGTGCATCGTCGCCGAAGCATTCAAACATCGTTTTTGCTTGGAAGCTACAGCAAGCCAAACGCAAATGCAAATCACCGCCCCATCCATTCGCTTTTGCTGTACCGTTCAAGCGCACGCAATGGTTGTGGGGCGTTGGCCAGAATCGAAACCTGCTGACTGACAGCGGAGCGACCAGAACGATCACTCGAAGATCAACCAAGGGCATCCGATCGAAATTGCTCATTACATATCATTATGTCCAGCGTGAGGCAACAACGATTTGAAACACACAGCATTTTGTAACCCGATTTGGCGTTACGTATGCCACAGCCTTATGCAAGTCTTGCGTATTGGTGTTTTCTGTGTTCAGGATGTTCAAGCATGGTTCGCAGAGTCGCGCAAAACAAATAGGAGCTTGACACGTAGAGTAGAGAGGATACTATGGAAGAAGAATCGTCGTGCGCGCGTTCATAGATTTGGCTGTTATTCCAAATGCCTGAATGCAGCCCGGATTCCGACAATATCGAAGTGCTTCCCGAACACGACGACGTCCAGGTAGGATTCCGCTCCACGAAAGGAGTGATGGTACGTGATATCATCGACAACACGGTAGACGCTACACCATTGCGGTACGATTTCTGGTCGACATTGGTTCCGTTTTCATTGCATGTACGATTCCGTATCACTCAGGGCGCCGTTCCCTCTTTTGCATGACCGCAGTCCAGAAGCCGACCACAATCATGATTCGTAGGCGCTTGGTGTTGTCACGCGCGAGATTGAGATCTCGAAGCTGTTTTTGTGCGCAGCTCCATGTGGATGCGGATTCGTTTTTCGTCGCCATCGGGGCTGGGTTTGGATGAACAACCGGATCTTCGTGAGGTACCTCTGGAAACAGCCCGCATCGGAAGATTTACGAAATTAATGTTGTTATCCAATTGACGATAACATGAAAAGGTTGGACATGGGCAGATGTAGAGGAAGATGCACAGGGACGTACCCAACCAATTTACAACCAGTGAGACCATCAATGGGAACATTCGACGATGGACGCGAGGCGACATCTTCCAAGCGTTACACAGGAGAACGACGTGTTGCACGCTCACGGGACCTGTCTGGGGCACCGCCGGAGGAACTGGGCAGGGATGGAAAGACAGGCAGGCGACGACGATCACAAACAGCTTTGTTTTTAGCCCGCGCAGCGATGCACCCCGCCGGGCCTCCGAGCAGCCCACGAAAGTGGCGACGGCGGCGCAGCTGGCCGCGCCCAGGGAATGCGAGGATCTAGTTTGGTCGCGCTGGACCTCGTAGAAGCTCACGAGGGTGGCGATTGCTCCGCCGCTGGCAGCAGCCAATGGGTTCAAGATCCCGACTGGCGGCGCATAGCATGTCGCCCCGTTGGACCTCACAGAAGACTACGAAAGCGGCGGCAGCCGCACAGCTGCGCCCAGGAGCCCGCGAGAGTGGCGAAAGTTGCACAGTTGGCACTCCCGCGAGGGAGCACGAGGTCTCGTCTTGTTACGCGTAGGACCCCACTCCGCTGGGCATCCCAGGAGGCATCCGTGTCTCGCAGAGCTGCGCACCGTTTCTTTTGAAGCCGACTGATACGTCTGGAGTTGAACTCGGAACTTCCACATGCACACGGCTGGCACGAGTCGAGATTATCACTGGACGGTGACATGACCAGGATTCCGCAAGATCGGCACAGCGCAAGGAAAGGCCAAAAATTGGACGGAGAGGGTCCAGATGGGCGTTCTTGCATTTTCCGGTTCGTCGTGGTTCCAGACGGCCCAGAAAGTTGTTTCGCAGCCCAGCAGGCAGGGGAAGGTTGTTGCTTTCGATTTCCAATTGGCTCTCCGCCACATGCCATGTTTGGCTTTTGCCAGATACGCAAACGCACGTGAGTGTGGGCGCCCTTTCCTTATCTGGCCCGACCATGGCATGTTCTGTCTCGACAGTGTTCAACGCCGACGACGAGGAGGAAAACCGCGGCGATGACGATAACGATGACAAACACGACGACGAGGAGATGGACGGCGAGGGTGGCGGTGGCGATGGGAATGAGAGTGGCGCTGAGGATGCTGGCGATGATGAATGGCGAGCCTGTTAGCGATGATGACGACGGCGCCAGGGATGGCGGATGGCGGCCACTGGTAGACGATGGTCGGCGACAAAGGCGGGATGACGCGAGCGAAACGCCGCCCTTTAACAATGTGAATATGTTTCGAGGGGCCGGCAGGCGGAATCGCAGGTTCCCAGCCGGCGGGGGCGAGGCATCTCATTTTTCATTTAGGTAAAATAAATTGATATTGGGGCACGGTATAAAGTGTAGATGACTCCTGGGCTTTCCAGAAGATAGTTTCTGTTGCAGGTTTCCAACTGTTTCCGCGGCTTGCTGGTATTCTATTGCGGTTTCTTTTCCAAACGGGCATCAGAATCGTGATTATTTGTCGATGCGGTTTCCGCAGGTCCCGCGCATTCCCCGCCGTGGAGAGAAGGCGCTTGTCCTGCCCATCAGAGATTATATTCCCTGCGGCATTTGCACCCTTACCATCCCCACCGTCATCGTCATCATCACGGACAATTCGCCCAAGAGTGCCCCCAATTGGTCCGAAAAAACGCGTTTGTTTGCGATGGGCGGACCGTGATTAGAAATGCCGTTGTCTTTGATCGAAGAGCGCCCCAAAAAACTTCCTACAGAGCCCCGAAGGCTTGTAAAACGCTCCAAAAGGGCCACAGGATGATGCAAGTAGAGAATCTTCGCTGAGCCCTCCGCACCACCGACCAACAAAAGTTCTGGCAGAGAAATCAAAAATATCGTGGTTGAGTACGATGATTGCGCTAAAGCAACTTGCAGGGCACGGCGGCTATGCTCGCGAACGTCCGATTTGAAATGCACACGAATTGGAAATAAGGCGGCCAGTGCTCAGATCAGAAGAACCCGCAGAGAGATCAGTTGGAGAATCGCAAAATGTACGCTGAATAAGTACACTAGTCGGAGCAGAGCGTTAATTTTGGTGTGAGTATCTATATATATATATATATGTATATACATATATATATATATGTGTGTGTGTGCACACGAAAAAGGAGGTTTGTTTATGGAATTATGTTCCAAGCGCGGCACAAAAAAAATATCACGAAAAATCAGCGCGCAAGAACCAAGAAAAAGGACGAATACAATAATGTCATCGATTGCTCGGCCAAGTTTAAAGAGCTCGTTGCGCAAGATCCCAGACAGTATGCATGCGTTTGTGGAGCGCTTTTCCCCCAAACGAACGAACATAGCTTGTTGTTTGGAATGATTGGGCCAGTTGGTTTGTTCCAGGACAGTATATGCAATAGCCCCAAATTACATGCTGTGGATGTGCCCATGTTAACAGATGCGGGTGATCAGGAAGCACACGGTTTATTCGCGTCGGTGTAGTTATATTTTTTCGAAACACAGAGTGCAAAACGCACGGTTATTTTGCAATTGTTGTAAAAAGGTGTTTGTTGGAGACCCGCGACAACAAAGCATCAACACCATGGCTTGCATCACATTCAAACACATGTAATCGGAACCAGGGATACAGGGGATAATGCAATCTTCGTTTAAGACGTTGTTGTGCCAGATGTTGAGCCGAGGATTTTGAGATCAGCTTGCTTTGCTCATGGCATCGAACGGCCTGGAGCAGCGTATGATGTCGCTGCGAAGCAAATAACGAAGAGTAGATCGAAACCAGCCACATTTGCCCCAAAAGTCAAGCAATAATATTGCGCATTGCAGCGAGGAGACATAGCGATCACCTCTGGCTCCTGGTTCGGGGGCACTCCCATTGGGATATTCATTTTGCACACCGAACACCGTTGAGCTAAACCATCGATCGCTCAAAGGTTGAGTGTCCGAATGTTACGAGCGGTATATTGTGGTATTATTAATGGTTATTTTGATTCAAGGTCTTCTAGCGCGACGGCATTCGGGCTAGTTCAAAAATATGTTGCACTCATTCTGGGAAGCTCGGTGAGAATTCTGGTTCATGAACAATCCTGGTACAAGAGCAATGCCGATTGCTCTAGCGTTGGGCTCTGTTGCGTTGACCGTGAAGCGCGCTTGTAATTCATAGCTCCTGGAGGAGTAACACAAGTACACATCCCTTCCAGACTGCTGCACTTCAGACATGTGCAGCGCCACAGCTGCATCAGGTCTTCCTGGCGAGTCCATTTTTCCTTGGAGAGGTTGAAGATAAAACACCGTAGAACACCTACGCCCTAAAGGGCTGGTGGGATTCAAGACGCCATGATCCCCTTGCAGAAATTCTAGACGCTTCGGGTAACCCCCACCAGCGTCCGTAGCCTGGCTCAAGCCCCCCTGGCTCAAGCCGCTCTGGCTCGAGCGCCAGTCGCAAGGGGATTGCGGGCGCGGCCGGGACGGGCGCTCGCGTCGGCCTCGCGGCGCCATCGCGCTTCCTTCGGCCTGGCGTGCGGGCCAGCGCTCGCCGCCACCGGGATGTCCTCAGTGGACTCCAGGGGGCGGCCGGCTGCCGCTGCCGTCGGCGATCGCAGTGCGGCCGCTGTCGACGGGGAGCGCAACGAACCTGAGGGGCAGCGAGGGGATCCAGTTTTGGCTGATGGTCCTGGAGGAGCCTAAGAAGCGGAACGAACCGAACAACAAGAGACGCCAGCTACAAGCACAGGCTCACTGGTTCCATGCTCCTCAGCCTATTCAGGGTGGTGGTCCTGGACACGTTCTTGTGCCTGCTCCTCGTCGGGTGGACGCTGGGATGTCCCATGCGGACTCTGGGCTGTCCCCTCCTGTCACCACGCTGGAGCCGCCAGGATGTCCTTCGTGGACTCCGGGCTGGATCCAGCCTCCTTCTTTATTACATTCCTGCACGATGGTCACAACGGTGGTATGGACCCTCTGAGCCGATCCGGCGTGAGTGACCTTCTTCCCTCGACTCCGGGATGTCCTCCGTGGACTCTGGGGGGTCTTCCTTCCCTCCTCTTCCTCTTCCTCCTACCTCCTTGTTTGAATTTTGGGGATCGCTCGTCCACGGCGCGCCCGGCTTTCAGGGGTGCCTGGACGCCGAAGGCCATTTCCGGCCAGTTTTGGTGCATCTTGTCCCCATTATCACGCTGCGCAGTGTCGGACCCGGCCGACCCGCGAGGTATCTGTAGGGCTTATATGCGCTTTTCCCCCCCCCCCTTCAAGCTGATTTCGGCGAGGGCCACGCTCTGTTTCACATGGTCGTATTGTCGAACGCCCAGGGTGGCACATCACGGCTTCCCCTGGGCGTTTTTGCGAACGCCCAGGGTGGCACATTTCCTTTTGTCCGAGGTTGCGGCTTCATCTGTTTCTCTTTCTGTGGATCTCTGTGCGAGGGCTCCGGCAGTGATGTGATTGAGGGGCCTTCTTGTGGCATGCGTGTTGCTTGCGGTGTAGCGATACCGCCTGCCAAAACGGGTTTCGAGCTTCGTGTCGTTGCCCGGGTGTTGCGAAGTTCCTCCCCCTTCCCCTCCTCCTCGTTTTCCTCCTTCGTCATCGTTTCAGTTTTAATGCCAGTGCGACGCCAGGATGTCCTGGTGGACTCTGGGCTGTCGCTCCCTGGTCGCTTGCGCGGGGATGTCCTTTGTGGACTCCTGGCTGCCCCTAGCCTTTTCGAATACCGCGTCGCTGGCGCGGGCCCCACGTAGGGATGCAGACGCGAGTCTGGAGCCTCGCACGTGCGGGCCGGGGACTGCATTGATTCCTTGCCGTGCGAAAAAAATCAAGTCCGACCCCAGAAAGAATACGGTGCAGCAGTGCGTCGACTTCCTCCAGGCATGGAGCAAAGTAGGTTACGATGCCTACAGGATGGACAAGGATTACCAGCTCCACGTCGAATGGCCAAACATTATGGACAAGCAGCGCAGGCTTACACAGCGCGACACGAAAACCCGCACCCCCGAAGGACCCATCGGAGTCGGACGCTGGAACCCATGGGCCGACGAGGACAAAGTGGCTTCCAATACCCCCCCGCGGTCCGCCGACGACAAAGGCGCCTCGCAGGCAGCCGCCTCGGGAGGGCCCATCGGAGGCGGACGCTGGAACCCGTGGGCTGACGAGGGCAAAGAGGCTACATGGTTCCCCCCCGCTGTACACCGACTACAGAGTCGCCACACAGACAGGCGCATCAGGATCGGCCGCCCCCTGGGGTTCATGGCAGTCCTGGGACGGGCGGGACCACCAGCGGGACACATGGGTCGACGCAGACTGGAGGGCCAGGGGGAAACGGTCATCCCCCAGAGGGGATACCCATTATGCTGACAAACGCCAACGGGGGGGGGACTCCTCCCCCAAGTGAGCGCGACAGGGACCCGCCGCCGGGAACCAGGTCCCTCCCCCCCCCCCTGGCTTGGGGAGTCGGCCCTCCTGTCTGGAACAGTCGCTTTGCGCGCTACTCGCCTTCCCACCTGCACGTCCGCCCCTTCCCCGCTCTCTCAAGGGCTGGCCTGCGCAGCTCGTCTGCGGCTCAAGACCTTTTCCCCCCGCTCATGTCAATTCTCAGACTTGCCACCCAGCCCGTCATGGAACGCAACGCTTGCTTTCTGGACAGCAACGACCTCAGGCAGCTGGGGACAACCTCCACCTCCCTATACAAAGTGGTCTCCGTCGCGCTGACCCTGTGGGCCATCTGGGACCCCTCTGTGCCAAGCGGGGCCCAATGGGTCGGCAGCCCCTATGGTCCTCAACCGTCCATTTGTTGCGCGCAGACACGCAATTAGTGAAGAATAAAGACAGCACGGACGGCTGTCCCCCACGGGCCATCGCTTCCGTGGGTGGTCCTTTCACGACGGGGGCTGGTTTCACCACAGTGACAGGCCGAGGCCTTAATCCTTTTGTGCCACCTCGTGGGGCTGAGGTGCACCTATACCATCACACTGCGTTTAGACTACCCACGCTTGTTCGTGGGCTTCATAGACCGTGAGGATTCGGCTGAAATGCTCCACTCCCACGGTTCCCTTTGGCTTTGTCCTCACTGGACAATGGTCCGTCTTTGTCCGCTTGGGCGCCCACTTTGGATGACTGGGACTGCAGGCCAAAGGCCCACCCCATGTGCTCCACCTGTCGTACCGCACAGCACTCCGCCTGCCTCTTGCGTGATCACCCCACTCGGTGGCGCCCTGCTCACGTGGCACTGCCCCCCCCCCCAATGGGCTGGCACCCATTCCCCACACATGGCACTCTTTCCACACTTCCTACCTACAGTGGCCCCGGTCAAGTGGCATCGCCCCCCACCTGACGGGCACCTTTTCCCCCCTCATGTTCACAACTCTTGCAACGCACAATGTTGGGTTCTCTGCGGTTACCGCCGCCACCAGGCCACTGGCTTTGCCCCTCCCCCTTCCTCCATTAATTTACTTGACTTGCGGCTATCGGCTGCGCCTCCCCCCCCTCCTCCACGCACGCTGATGTGGTGTACCACGCCACTCGGCTTCCCCCCGTCGTGGCAACGTTCACGCGCATGCTCCGTGGTGTTCACACCTATCCCTGCGGCGGGGTGCGATCACCCGCCGGCTCCGGTGGGTGGGCCTGGGGTGGCAGGATTCCTGCACAAGTGGTCCATCCTTTGGCAGGTCTGAGCCTTCCCTTGGCAGGCCCGCCCCTCCGGCCCTCGGCTTCGCTTGTGACGTCGCCCCCTTCCTCTGGACGGACTTGTTGCTCGCGTACGCCAACGACGCCAACGACCGTTTTCACGGTGCACGGCGCACGAGGCCCACGACAGCCCAGCGGTTCTTCCACGGGCAGGTCCGCAGACCTCCCGCTGGGTGGTGCAGCCGCGGCACCACGCAGCGTTCCCCCCCATCCACACTGGCAAGGAAGTTGCAGGCTGGGACTATGACGACTAGGCTGCCGACGCCTGTCAAGGTTCGACGCGCCTGTCCTCGAGCAATGCAGGTGCTCTGTGAGTGAGGCTTCCTTCCTTCCCCCTCCCCTCGTCGCCTCCTGCGCCTCTGTCTCCCCTTCTGCTCCTCCTCGCCGCGTTTGGCGGCGCCTTTCCTCGGGCTCTGCGCTGCCCGCATGGCGTTCTCGCCTGTCTCGCTGGCTTGGTCTGCGGGGGCTGGCGCCACAGTGCGACCCTCCGCCGGCTTTTCCAGTCTGCTGCCGTCTTCCGTTCCCGGGTCGGCTCTTAACGAGGTTTTTTTGGTCCCTCGCACGTGCATTGCGGCGTTGGCCTATGCGCCTTCGTTGCCAATCGTCTCGCATTGCGCCTCAGTCGAGATGGACCCGCTCCCTGGAGCCGCCCTTGGAGCCGCAGATCAAAAAGCAACCCCCACCAGCCCACCCAGAAACGATGCCCAGAGGAATTGCCTCGATCAGGGAAGTGGGCAGCACACAGAGGAAAGGTCCCCCAGTGGAGGCCTTTTGGAGCGTCTTTGGGGCCTCTTAGCGGCCCCGGACGCCTCTTAGAGCGTCTTGGGCGCTTCGGA
>CAUYUJ010000522.1:66850-106850 GCA_963575745.1 Prorocentrum cordatum
CGGCAGAAATTCACTAAGGCGCCCTGGCGCGATGGGGCATGGCGCCAGGGTGCCAACTCAGCAGGCACTGCTGGCGCGCGTGTCCCAGGTGGGCCCGAGATTGCAGGGGGGGAGCGTAGACAGTGCTGACAATGGTGGGCAGATGGCCGTTGAATTTTTCTGGCTTGGGGAGCGTTGTGCAAGCGCGGGTCTCCAGGAGCAGGCCGGGCCGCGAAATCTGGTCCGCGTTGCGCGGGCCCCAGGGGCGCCCGCCGTGGGGGCGGGCGGGGCGGGGGCGACCGGAGCGAGGGGTGGTGAGCGAATGCGATGGGCAGATAAATTTGGGGAACGTGGCTCGAGCTCGGCCCAACTGCGCAGCTGTGAGTACGGCCAAAGATAGCAACGCTCCAGTGGGCGTACAATCGCGCGAGGCGATGCTCGATTATCGCATTTTCATCAGCTGCATCCAGGGCGCGTTCAGATTATGCTGTGCGGGATCTAGCGCTTGAAAAGATGGCGACGAGGCGTGGCTAATACTTGCCTCCTGTCAGCCATGTGGGAGAAGGTGTGGATTTCGCGCAGGAAGTTTCATCCTGAAAGCTGTGGTAGTTGCGGCAATGTAGGCTTGAACGGGAAGGCCAATCGGATATCGCATCACTCATTGAGACTTTGCAGTCGAACGCCGCGCCGAACGAGTGGAAGTTGCATCCGTGAGGGCGAGAGTGGGTGAGGTTGCGCGTGCAGTATTTGGGCGTCGACCGCGACTCCGCGCGTTTGGCCCCAAATGCTGTGCGCCTGCTGACAGTTATGCGTTGCCGCGAAGGCCTTGGCGTGATTCTTTGGGTGCGTTGACAGTTTGAACGCGTGGGCACCATCTGCAAGGGTGATTTCTTGGAAGCTTGCCGTGCGTATTGCGTATTGGGGAAAAGAGTATTTGATGCATTAGTAATAGTTCTCGTGCGCTGTGTTGAGGCCCTGTCAAACGGCCCGGAGACGTGCGAAGCGTGTGCAACCGGGCGCGTTCCCGTGGCAGAAGCAGCAAGGGCAAGTTTTTACGCGTTGCAGAATCACTTCTCGGGATCCTTTGTTGGGCGCGCGAGCAAGTTTCCAAGGCGGACTTCCCTGCCGAGCCAGGTGGCGAACAGAGAAGCAAGCAGGCGCTCCGCACGCAGCCTTGGGCACCTGAGGAGTCAAACGTCTTCCATTGTAATTGTCGAGAACAGAGCGGATGGATCCAGTGCGTGGTGCGGGCGCGCGGCCATTCCCCGCAAGACGCAATCCGCCGCGCTGGCATAATGATTTGAGAAGACAACTCCAGATGGCAGCACTTCAAGTCGCGAGCCGTGACCAGATCAGGCTTGGCGCCGCTATCAACGCACATCCTGAACAGTGATGCAGGGCGGGGGCGGATGGAGGTGGGCGGAGGGGGTTCGGGGGGGAGTGGAAGATTTGAATGCGTGTTCGAAGCCATGAGTGGGCTCTGCCATTGTTCTTCACAAGATCGCTCAAACTCGTTGGCCTTTTCTGCTGCCTGGGTCGCCCAAGCGCCGCGTGGTCCACGAGGAGGCGGCGAAGCAGTTTTAGTGGTTTGCATTCGAGTAGCGAGACAATTTCCATTGGCCTTTGTTGCCCGACCGCAGCAGGCGAAATTGTTCCCGCGTGCGACCGCCGTATTTGTTAACGGCGCCTAGCATGGCTTGGCTGCGCGCCTGGACAGCCATTGGGTACTCAGGCGTGCTTGTAGCCTTTGTTTTCAGCCGCATTTGACCGGCTTAGTCACGTGAGCCACTGGTTCGGCGAAACGCAAATTATTTGGACGCCGGGAATGAGGCATTCGTGGCATGTTGGGCGTCGTCGTTCGGTTTGGAACAATAAGTGAAACTGCTGGAGTGACACGGCCGTGCCGCTTAGGAGTACTTCCATCCCCGACGCTCGACCGTATGTTGTGAAAGAAGTGGGAAGGATATAGATCAAACAACAATGTAATGGCCAATTTCTTCAGCTTTACACATTCGGCCTGCTCAAGAATATCAGCTAAAACGATGTGGGGAAGATTCGCCACCCGAGTGGGTACTCGAGTTTTTTTTCGTTGCTCCACAAACTTATTATTTTCCTATTGCTCTTATTCTTGTTAGTAGTAGTGCTGTTGTAAGCAAAGTTATATTTATGTCCGTGTCTATATGTGTTTATGCTTACAGAAAAGTGCGTGGTGTATCGCAGTAGCTTCTGGGTTTGTCGTCCCAAAGAAAGGAAACCAGTGCACATTATGTAAGATCGGGTCTCCAAGAGTGACGGTCCCAATTGCTAGGGAACTTGGTGTTCGCCTCAGTCTGCAGAGAGAGCCTTTGTAATTGCAGCTTTTCCTTAATGAGACGGACGAAACCAGCGAACAGTATTTAAATCGGACCGCGCTGAGCATGACAAGACGCACGTTAAATTGCACCCTGGGGAGAAAGAGGAAGCGGGGAGGAGAGATTCGAAAACCCGTGAGCTCCACCGAAAAACCCAGTGGCAGGGTGCACATGCGTCCCCCAGCCCCTTTCGGCACACCCCTCGCGTGTTTCGTGGCCCCACGGAGAGGTAAGGCCCTAGTGGCAGGGTTCGCATGCGCTCTGGGCTCCCATTTCGGCACGCCCTTTTCGAGGATCCTGGCCCCACAGGGAGATCCATCGAAGGCTCAGTGGCAGAACCGCGTGCGTTCCCCGTCCGACGTCGGCGCGCCCCTCAAACGTCCGTGGCTTCATAAGGGGGCTCCACTGAAGGCCCCAGTGGCAGGGTTCGCACAGCGCTCCCGGGCCCATTTCGGCACACCCCTCACGCGTTTCGTGACCCCATAGGGAGCTCTTTCGAAGTTCCCAGCGTCAGGACTTGCATGCGTCCCCCAGCTTCTTCCGGCACACCTTCACATGTTTCGCGGCCGCATAGGGTGCTCCCGCTTCCATAGTCTCACATGCTTTGCGGCACTCACACAAAACCTAGATATCTTGGAACATTTTTTTGGTCTTCACTATTTCGTGTGCGCCAAATAGTGAACAATGGTTTATTGTTGAAACACGGCGCTTGGCAAGTGCTGTGTTGACGGTGATCAGTCGGCGTCCGTGTACGCATTCAAGTGCATGTGCACGCGCGTGTGCATGTGTAGACGCATTCGTGGATGAGCATAGCGATTTCCCGTTCATCTAGCTGTGGCCCAGAGGACGTGGAGCCATGCCCCGCGGTACCCTCCGGTTGTGCAGTCTACAATCAGGTCGATTCCGAGGAGCTGGTGCGGCGATGGAGTGCGTGGGCTTCGTCGGAGTTCCACAGTCCGTCTGTGGCCTGGGAGGCAGCTCCGCGCACGGAAGGGAGGTCTTCCGCGGTCGCGCAGCGTTCTGAGGCCAAAGAAGAAGTAAACCCTGAGTCATGCTACCCCGAAAATCAGCATGAGGTAGCACGTAGCCTTGGCTTGAGCATTTGAGTTTTTTTTTTTCGTCAACGCACATACTCCCCATCTCCTTCCATTTCGCTGTTCCATTTGCTTCGTTGATTGTATGTATTGCGAAGGCCTGACGGCCGGTGCTGCCGACCCGAAGGCGGGACCTCCCCCAGGACCCCCATTGGCGACCCCCCCCGGCCCTCCCAGGGATCCGCCAGAACCTCGCGGGCGGGGGGGGGCGCGGTATTCTGACCCGGGATCGCCTCCCTCCCCCTCTCCCACCCTCCCCCTTTCCCCCAACCACCCCTCCCCCCCATCCCCGCCCGTCGGGGAGGGGGAATAAGGGGAGGAATCAGCTCAACTACTACGTTTGTTTTCTTAGTTGTTCAATTTCCTGGGGACAGGCGACGACGACGACGAGGGCGACGACGATGACGGCGGCGACGACCACGACGACGACGAAGACTACGACGGCGACGGCGACGAGGACCAGGCTTCTCGCACACGCCGAGGGTCGGTGGATGGTCATTTCTCAGCAATTCCTCACGCCTCTTCCCTCCTCATTGGTCCATCCTCCTCTGCTCACCTCTTGTGAATGGAAGCGTGACCGGACATGTCAAGGCATTACAGGAGTTGGGAAACATCTAAAAGGCAGTGCTTTGACGGCAATGGGCCAGTCAGCTATTTTGTACACTGGTATTGTTTTTCTTCGACTGAAGTCATGACACCTAGCAGTATTCTCTTGCACAGCTGTGTTCTAGAGCTCGGACCTCTGTATTTCCGTTCATGGTCCGTTCGTTCGCGGTTCATCTTTGGCCATCCTGACCTCCTCCCCTTGTATTTTTGTTCGTGGTTCGTTCGTTCGTGGGTTGTCCTTGGCCTCCCTGGCTCATCCCCCCAGGTCCGCGGACTCCTTTTTTTTGGTTTGCGATTTGTTCGTTCGTGGTTCCTCCCTGGCCTCCCTGGCTCCTCCCCCCCTTGTGCTGCGGAACCCTTTTTGTTCATTCGTGGTTCGTTCGTTCGTGGTTCGTCCCTGGCCTCCCTGGCCCTCTCCTCCCCGATAGGGCCGCGGAACCCTTTTTGTTTGTGCGTTCGTGGTTCTTTCGTTTGTGGTTCGTCCTTGGCCTCCCTGGCCTCCTCGACTGGGCCGCGGGACCCTTTTTTTCGTGCGTGGTGCGTTCGTTTGGGGTTCGTCCGTGGCCTCCGTGGCCTCCGCCCCCCCCCCCCCTTGAGCCGCGGAATCCTTGTTTGTGCTGGTGGTTAGTTCCTCTGACGGTTCGTCCGTGGCCTCCGTGGCCTCCGCCCCCCCCCCCCTCGAGCCGCGGAATCCTTGTTTGTGCCGGTGGTTAGTTCCTCTGACGGTTCGTCCCTGGCCTCCCTGGCCTCTTGCCCCCATGGCCGCGGAACCCTTTGTTCTCGTTTTTGTTTGCCATTCGTCAGTCCGTGGTTCCTCTCTGGCCTCCCTGGCCTCCTTCCCGACTGGGCCGCGGAGCCCTTTTTTGTTCTCTCATGATTCGTTCGTTCGTTTGCGGTTCGTCCCTGGCTCCCCCTCCCTCTGGCCTTTCCCCTGCCCTCCCTGGCGGATCCCCCTTCCATTCGTCGGCCCCCAGGTCCTCCTATCCGTCGCCACTTGCTATGTTGTGTGACAGCTTTTTAGGTAGTTGCAGCTTTTTGTTTTTTTTGGATTCTCATCATCCCTCATCCTCGCTCCCTTCCTCTGCGAAGGGATGCCACCATCATATGGCGACCCCAGTGGTTTTCAGACGAGTGCAACTTGTGTATAGCCATGCTCGGTTTCCAAATGTTGACGAATTATTGCTTTTGTTGTTCACATTTTCTTGGGGGGAGTCTGCACCTTTGCTTCCTGTACCCTGACTCCTTCATATCCTTTACACCTTTACGCTCGCATTCACCTTCGAACAAGGAGGAGTAGGAGGAGGAGGAGGAGGAGGAGGAGGAGGAGGAGGAGGAGGAGGAGGAGGAGGAGGATAAGGAGGAGGAAGAGGAGGAGGAGGAGGGAGGAGGAGGAGGAGGAGGAGGAGGAGGAGGAAGATAACGAGGAGGGATGGGAGGAGGGAGGGAGGGAGCGAGGGGGATCTTGGATAGCGTGCTCTCCGCCAGCGCCAGCCGAGCCGGGCTCGCCCGCCAGGCCCTCTGCGTCCCGGCCCTCCAGGCCAGCGGCGCCCACGAGCTGGGCTCGCCCGTGCCCTTCCGGGCCTGGCCGCACGTGTGGGCGAGGCGCCTCCACCGCTTCGGAGGGAGAAGGAATATTCCGAATTCGTGACGCTTCGCGCATCCCCGAGGTGGTTCGGTTCAGGCCACCCTGGCAGCCCTTCCAGTTACAGCGGTTGTCCGCGTTTTGCTGCTCAATTCACTTCTGGCAGCTTGCAGACCCTGGCAGTCAGTTCCCCTGGCAGTCAGCACCGCGCCTGCAGCTCGACGCACGTCTGCAGCCCCTGGCATTTCTGCAGCTCCGCCCCCTCTTCGGCTACCTCCCGGTCCCGTTCTGAGTGCGGCGGTTGGTCTGCTCTTGCTAGGTAATTTCGGACCTCGCGCGGCCCGCTCGGACCTTGACACGCCGTCGGCGCGCTCGCCTGCGGCTGGCAACAAAAAAGTATCCCCGAGGTGTTTAGTTCCGCCGACAAGGTTTCGGGCCCTGCCCCGCTTCCTGGCACCACCTGCGCAGCCCGGCAGCTTAGGCAGCTTTGGCAGCTTAGGTTCGGCCGTCGGTCCCCGTGCGCTAGGCAATTAGGTTCGCGCGTAGCCCGCCCGACGTTCGACGCTGCTGGCGCGCTCGCCTGCGGCCGCGACGAAAAAAGTATCCCCGAGGTGGACATGGCGAGTGCTGCGCTGGCACCCAGTCCTCAACCCGCGCCAGCGGGGACACAGGCAGCACGGTGGCCAAAACAAGCGATGGGACGACAAAATTACCACTTACTTACGTCAGCGCAGACCAGACTTCCACCGACCGCCCACGCAAGCCCATTCGAAAGGACAACCGAACGACATCACAGGGACGCAAACAGCCCAAGACACCGAAGCATGGACAGCGCTCGAGCACCACTTCACCGACCTCATGTCGACCAGCACCCGGGACTCAGACCAATGACGTAAAATCTCTGCGAACGTCGAGACGTCTCGCCCAACCCGCGCCGACACCGACACCAAGGACTTTCTTTTCCTCCTCCTCCCCCTCCCCTCTTAAGTTTTCACATGTCTCGCACTGCATGAACCCAGACACCTCAGATCCTAGAGGCCATGGCCTCACCCACCTGGTCTGCTTTAGGCCCGGGCGCTGTCCACAACTGTGGTCGCATTGCATCGCATCGCATCGCATCGCACAGGTTCTATTTCGCCCGCTTGCTCGGCGCGCGCGCCGGCAGCTGAGTTGCTCGTGGCCCGAGCTAACTCAGCTGATGCTGTCGGACCCGTTGGCCTGCAGCTGCGACAAAAAGTATCCTCGCAAACCGCTCGCTATGGACATGTGGGCGGTCGCTCTCGCCCATTCTACGCCGGCGTCCTCATCGGCATCTTCGTGGACGTGTTCTCGGTGCCTGTGTGATGCCTCCCGCCGCGCCCTGTTCCGCTCTGTGGTTGGCGCTGCTCACTTCGCTGTTTACTACATCGCGCCCCGCCCTAGCTTGCTGGGCGTTCGACTGGGTTTCGCGCGCCCGCGTGCCATAGAGCATATCCACAAAACCATCCAGATACGATCGCCAGGCGAGTTGCCCTGATCGTGGAAGCATAGAAGCACGCAGTGGAACAGCGGGCTTGTAAGCGTTTCGGGGGCGCAGAAACGGCGGGGACATTTTCTGAATGGTTGGACGGTTAATCCCGTGCCGCGGCGGCTTGGGGTCATCCGGGGCCTCGCTGTTTTCTTGGTGTCCTCTCCGCCCCAGTGGAACACCACATCGTACTTTCAACCAGAATCAACGCCAAGGCGAGGTTTTGGAGGAATTGCTTGAATGACCCGCAGGGGCAGCCAGCAAGGGCCACCCAGAGTCGATGCCCAGGCGCGCTACCGCGATCAATGATACGTAGCGGCACGCAGCGCAACGGCCACGGTGGAAGGGAGGCTGGGACGCAGACAGTGGCGGGGACATGTGTCGAAGGTTGTGAACAGATTTTCCTATGTCATGGCAGCTAGATAGGGCAACGTTGGTAGCTCGCTCTTTCTGCGCTTCCCTTCGACGGGGGATTTCCGCTTGATCGGATATGTAGCGCGGTCGACGAAAGAGGCGGGAACATGTGTGGAGTGCGTTGACACATGTTCCCCTCTATCGGCGGCCATATAGGGCCGTCATGGAGTCGGTCTACGCGACGCACGGTTAATTTCGTTCTGAGCTGTGGAGCCCGAAGCATCAGGTACCCTTGCAGCAAGGGGCAGACTGGGCCAGCGCGCGGCTGTGTTCATGTCGTCCATGGTTATCGCGTGCTCCCCTCATAGCGCGATGCACTTTTGTTAGTTGTCACGCGTGCGTCCGACTGGTCCTGCATGGGCCGCGACGGCGATCGATTGGCTCCGCGTGGACCACGAAGCTGCCTGTTCTTGCGCTGCGAAGCGGGGCCCGATTCATGAGGAGTCCCGCGTCAGCAGCGCCGACGAGCAGGCCAGGAAGCCGATCGCGCCCCGCAGTGGGTGGGCAACGTGCAATGCATGGCCAGCTAGCCGCTGCTTCTGATGGTCGAGAGCAGCGCCCACATGCCGTCCTTCAGGCCGTTGGCGGGGCCAGGCCGCGCGCAGCGCCTGGACGTCAAAGGGCCCATCGACGGCGCGACGGGAGAAAAAAACAGAAGGACGTGGTGGGCGCCACCCGCAATGCGCCCAGCGTTGGAAATCTGGCGAAAACAGTTTGAGCGCGGCGAAGCTGCGCCGAATTTTGATTTCCGGATTTTCTGTAGCCGTTGCGTGGCGAGATACGTGTGGGTTTGATAATTCGTAGATCGTTGAGATAGTAGTCGATTTCGACCACGCGGCACACTTGCATCATTGGGACGAGGAAGGAGTGCGTACCAACGAAGAAGAATGTGGATGGTCATGCAACAGGGTTGGCAATGTTCGGTGAGTGTGCGTTTCCCGGCGTTGATGCTTTTATCATGGGGTCTCTCGGAAGGAGTGGGATCGTGTTCTTGCCAGTGCATTCGTGCGGCGAACGGGCCAGATGCCGACGGAGCATTCTTACGCCGTGCTTTTAAATCGACCATGCTTCGACCGCCGTGACGTTTGTGTTGGAGGTGGACAGTCAATTCATGTGAAATATCCAGGCGACGCTGTCTAGCGAGACAGTCTTCGTGGAGATGCTTCGTCTTGGCGGCGTTCGCTGCGCTGGGCGCGCGCGCGAGCGTGCGACCCCTTCGCGGGCGGACGGGTGGTGTTGCAAATTGTGCGGAGAAGCGCCGGGTGAACGTGACAATGATCTCGGTGCTTTGAGTGCGTCGCGAACTGAACGGCGGCCGGAGGGCCCGCTGCAGGTCGCCCTGTCGCGACCAGTGCAGATCGCACTCCTTGTGGAAACAACGGTGGAAGCAAAGCGCCCCCCGATGAAATTTTCGGACCGTGAGTTGAAGGTCATCGCGACAGCGGTCAAGCCCAGCCTCGCGCGCCGCGCGCCCCTGGCCCCCGAGTTGCAACGACAACGGCTGCCGCGTGGTTTTCCTCGCACGTTATTGCAAATCGCGCTCTCGCGCGGGACCTTCTCGCAGTGCATGGAGGAACCGCGCTCTCGCGTGGGGCACCCGCGCAATTTAGTCAGACGCCGCGCCCTCGACGCTCGGGGATCGCGCTCCCGTGTTTTTTTTTTGGGTGGTTTTCGATACTCTTCGCGGTCGCGCCATCCTTCGAGACCTCCTCGCGATTTGCATGGCTCGCGCTTCAGCAGACCACCTGCTCGACCTGGCCGCTTGGGTTCGCCTTCCCGACCAACCCGCTAGGGTCTATCCGCCCGATTAGCCCGTCTGGTTCTGCCGCGTGTTTTCTGCTCCGAGCCCCCCTCCTGCAAATCCCGTCGTTCACCCCCCTCCCCCTTCCGTCCGATCTCTTTTCAGGGGCTGCGCCGCTTGCGCGCAGCAGGTAAGGAACGTGTGCCCCCGCAGGTGTGGGGTGCGATCGAAAGCGAAGGGGGCTGGTGCGGAGGGGTTGGGGTGTGCGCGTTGAATGGCGCGCGAGCAGGTAGAAGTGATCAGTCTTCAAATCATTGTTGTTGTTGTTGTTGTTGTTGTTGTTGTTGTTGACGAAACCATTCGCTGGCGCTTCCCCTTCCCCGGCGCAACGCGACGCAGCGCAACGGGCCGCCCCCCCCCCCCCCCCTTCCCAGGCGCAACGCAACGCAACGCAACGCAACGGACGCAGGGGATGAGGAGTGTAGCAAGACAGGGAGGAAGAGCAGCAGGAGGAGCAGGATGGGGAAAACGCGGCCTTTGCGGTGCTCCTGTGCGTCCCTGCTGTCGTCGTCGTAACCCTCTTTGTCTCCCTCCCTCCCTTTCTGTGCGTCTGTCTGCCGCCGCCGCCGCCGCCGACGATGGCGACGAAAACCGCGACGACGACAACAACGACCGTGCGGTTCACTTGGCGGTGCTGAGGCCGTCTTGGGCAGGGGGGATGAAGAATGTGAGGGATGTGATTATTGCTATTGTTATTCCCAACCCTCCTTGGTTGGGTATGCGTTTTGAATAGAGCACCGCGGTCGCGTGCTTCTCCTTTTCCTCGCGCCTCCCGGCCCCCGCTTCCGGCTTGTTTCCTTTTGTCTTGCGCGTGCCTCGTGTGTGTGTGTGTGTGTGTGTGTGTGCGCCTCCTGTCTTTAACGTGTATTGGGGCCGTGTGTCCCACCTGATCCCACTGGGGGCCCAGCTCCTCCCACGTGAGCGCCGATGGTGCGGGCTGGCACGTCGACGGCTGGCGGTGAGCGCCGGCCTTTCTCCTTCCTGTTCGCTTCTCCCCCCCCGCTCGCTTCCCCCCCCCTCCCATGGCGGCAGCTCCCAGCGCTGCGCGGCTTCGGCCCGGTGCTAGGCGCTGCGCCTCGCCGCCTCGGCGGCCCCGCTCGCCATGTCGCTGCGCGGCTCAGGCCTGGCCCTTGGCAATGCGGACGTCAGCGCATCGTGTGTGGCTGCTGCCCGTCTTCGCGCGCTGTCGATGCAGGGCAGGTTTTCCCCCCTGCAGCTCACCGACTTACTATCGGTCATGGGCAGCCCTTTCGTTTGGAGGCCGCACTTCAAGCTGCGCTGCTACCTGGTCGTGGATTGGACGACCACCCGGGCCTCCTCCGCATCGTCCGGTGGCGCAACGTTGCTCGTCGCCTTCGTGGTGCTCTTCTTCCTCCTGGGCGTCGACCTGGTCAAGTTGCGCGTCCCCCCATGCAGTGCTTGAGGCTGGTGTTCGCGAAGTGCCGTTGACGGCAACACCATTTCCTTCGGTTTCCGGGTCTTCGCCCTCGGTCCCTGTACATGTTTTTTTTTTCTTGCGCATCCACTTCGGCGCCGCCTGCCCTCCAGGCCCCGCCCGCTCCGGCCGCCTGAGGCCCCGTCTTCCTGTGCCGTGTCTCCCTAATTCCAGCTGTGCGTAGCCCGCCTAGCTTTTAGCGGAAGAGGTTCGCTCTCGCCCCGCAGATCAAAAGTGTGCGTGTGTGTGTGTGTGTGTGTGTGTGTGTGTGTGTGTGTGTTTGTGTGTGTGTGTGTGTGTGTGTGTGTGTGTGTGTGTGTGTGTGTGTGTGTGTGTGTGTGCGCCGTCCCCGGGGGGCTGCGTTTTGCGAAACTGTCGCCACTTTCGAGGGCTGCTGGTGGGTCCTGCGGAGTGAGACACCGCGGGGATCTGAGGTGGATCTCGCCGTCCCTGGGGGGCTGCGATCTGCGACGCTGTCGCCGCTTTCGAGGGCTGCTGGTGGGCCCAGCGGACTGAGGCGACGCGGGGGTCTGAGGTAGACCTCGCCGTCCCGGGGGGCTGCGATCTGCGACGCTGTCGCCGCTTTCGAGGGCCGCTGGTGGGTCCAGCGGAGTCAGGCACCGCGGGGGTCTGAGGTAGACCTCGCCGTCCCTGGGGGGTTGCGATCTGCGAAACTGTCGCCAATTTCGAGGGCTGCTGTTGGGTCCAGCTGAGTGAGGCATCGCGGGGATCTGAGGTGGACCTCGCTGTCCCTGGGGGGCTGCGATCTGCGAAACTGTCGCCGCTTTCGAGGTCTGCTGGTGGGTCCAGCAGGCTGAGGCACCGCGGGGATCTGAGGTAGACCTCGCCGTCTTTGGGGGGCTGCGATCCGCGACCGTGTCGCCACTTTCGAGGCGCTGGTGGGTCCCGCGGCATGAGGCACCGCGGGGATCTGAGCGAGACCTCGCCGTCCTTTGGTGGCTGCGATCTGCGACACTGTCGCCACTTTCGAGGGCTGCTGGTGGGTCCTGCGGACTGAGGCACCGCTGGGATCTGAGCGAGACCTCGCCGTCCCTGGGGGGCTGCGATCTGCGACGCTGTCGCCGCTTTCGAGGGCTGCCGGTGGGTCCTGCGGACTGAGGTGCCGCGGGGATCTGACGTAGACCTCGCCGTCCCTCGGGGGCTGCGATCTTCGACGCTGTCGCTGCTTTCGAGGGCTGCTGGTGGGTCCAGCGGAGTGAGGCGACGCGGGGGTCTGAGCGAAACCTCGCCGTCCCTGGGGGGCTGCGATCTGCGACGCTGTCGCCGTTTTCGAGGGCTGTTGGTGGGTCCAGCGGACTGAGGCGCCGCGGGGCTCTGAGCGAGATCTCGCCGTCTTCGGGGGGCTGCGATCTGCGAAACCGTCGCCACTTTCGAGGGCTGCCGGTGGAATTTGCGGACTGAGGCACCGCGGGGATCTGAGCGAGACCTCGCCGTCCCTGGGGGGCTGCGATCTGCGACGCTGTCGCCGGTTTCGAGGGCTGCTGGTGGGTCCTGCGGACAGAGGCACCGCGGGGATCTGAGCGAGACCTCGCCGTCCGTGGGGTGCTGCGATCTGCGACGCTGTCGCCGCTTTCGAGGGCTGCTGGTGGGCCCGGCGGAGTGAGGCACCGCGGGGGCCTGAGGTAGACCTCGCCGTCCCTGGGGGGCTGCAATCTGCGACGCTGTTGCCACTTTCGAGGGCTGCCGTTGGGTCCAGCGGAGTGAGGCACCTCGGGGACCCGAGCGAGGCTCGAGGTCCCAGGGCGCGTCGCTGGAATTGGGCGACCAGTGCGCGTCGCGTCGACTTCCATGCTCCTTGTCTCTCTCCCAGGCGCCCTTGCACCGTGGAGCGGGCGACAAATTTTCATTTTGTGGGCGCCTGAAAGAAAACACTCTCCGAGCACCCGGTTGTTACCCCGTCCCCCCGCCGTCGTGCAATTGTTCGCCCACGTCCTTTTTCTCTGCGCTCCCGTCCTTTTGCCAGCCCCCTCCCACGCCTCACTTGGGCCACGCCTCTCGCCAGGATGATTATGTATTTCTAGCGTTTTCAATTTATGTTTTTATTGATATAACCCTTTTCCCCCCTGTCTGTCTGTCTGTGTCTGTCTGTCTGTCTGTCTGTCGGTCTGTCGGTCTGTCGGTCTGTCGGTCTGTCGGTCTGTTTCTGTTTCTGTTTCTGTTTCTGTTTCTGTTTCTGTTTCTGTTTCTGTTTCTGTTTCTGTTTCTGTTTCTGTTTCTGTTTCTGTTTCCGTTTCTGTTTCTGTTTCTGATTATGTTTATGTTTCTGTTTCTGTTTCTGTTTCTGTTTCTGTGTCTGTCTGTCTGTCTGTCTGTCTCTCTCTCTCTCACTCTCTTTTTCCCGCTCCTCATCACATCCGTGCGTCCATGCAATTATCTCGTCATTTGCGTTCTTCGCCCAGATTCTTCGCCCAGCTCGAGAAGTGGCGCCTGGGCGAGTGATCGGGGGTGCTTTCGCTCCCTCACTTGCTGCTCCGCCCACTTTCGCTTCTTCCTCGCCGTTCCCACCGTCTCTCCTCGTCCTTGTGTATGTGCTGCAGGTGGCCCGACGCGCCAGCCAAGAGCGCTCAGGCAGCGTTCAAGTTCATCGATTCGATCCATGCTGAGGACGGGTGGGGTCTTTGTGTCCTGGATGGCATTGACGACGGGCGGAGGAATGCAACGTGCTTGCCTGACTCACTTGCCCTGGCCGTGCGCAATTTGCAAAGGTGTAGTGGGGGCGTGGGGCATGGGTTTGGGCGCGGGGACAGGCGGGCGTTATGTCCGTTCGTGGTCGAGGTAGTCTACACGTGTGTTGGAATAGCGCAGGTATCCCCCAGTAAAGCGTCACTGTTTTCTTAGACGCCTGAACTGCCTCAGCAGGAGGAGGCTGGCCATCTACATCCCGTGCGTGTTTCACGTGTCCACAGACGCGCGCGCGCATCGATTTTCTGCGCCAGCCGTGCCTACTATCCGTGCGACATGATTTTTGTTGTTCGTGTCTTGCGAGACTCAGGCCTGCTCTACCCGTCGCGGGTCTCTTGCGGGCGGCGGCATCGGGCCCCGCGGCGGATTCTCACAGCCGCCGTTGGGTCTCTGCCTCGAGTGCCCCGTCGGCCCTCCGATCTCCTGTCAGGGGGAGACTGCTGCGCGCTCCGAGAGCAGAGCCTCCCTGCCGTCCCGCGCCTCTGGTGCTCGCGCTTCTGCCCGACGAGGCGGGCTCTCTCTCTCTCTCTCTCTCGTTGCGGGGTGTGGGATATCTGCCCTCGACCTGTCGGCACGAACGCCATGGGTACGGAAAGAATGGGTGCAATACCCAACAGCAGCTCCTGTTCATTTTGAACAGGGCTCGCTATCGGTGTCGCCGCGGCCTGTGTCCATTTGAGACAAAGGGCCGCCTGCCCAACAGTGGCCGCTGTTGGTTTCGGACAACATTTGTTGTTGTTGGGCATTGTACCCATTCTTCCCGTGCCCATTTCGGGCGTCCAAAATCTGGAGGGACACCCGCCACCAGCTCGCACCGATCTGGGCACGAATTGGGACTAGCAACGCCAGTGATTGGTACACTGTGGAGCGGCTCGGGAGCGGTCGAACCGATTCTCCGACAAATATCTCTCGTGTCGGAGCCCGCGCGCACGCCTGGCGCTGCCCTTTCTCGCGTGCTGACTCGCCCCGGCGCACTTGCCTCATCGCTTAATCTCTAAGTATGACACCCAGACCGCGCAATCACGAGGACCAGCTCATCGAAGTGGACGAGTTCGTCATGGCCTACAAGCTGAGCGGTATATCCTTATCGACTTTTGCTTTCTGCGTCTGTGCGCGGGGCCTGCGCCAAGCCGCCAGGAAGTGCCCCTCCCTCATGCGATGTGCGTCAACTGGTGTCGTGCCAACGGGCGCTTGTCTGCTTCTTCTCTGTCCGCATGTCCTGACGATGGTGGCGATGCTGATGATGCTGATGATGATGAGGATGATGCTGATTCTGATGATGACGACGAGGATGATGACGATGAGGATGATGATGGTGATGATCATGATGATAATGATGGTGACGATGCTGCTGATGATGATGATCAAAATGATGATGGGGATTCTGCTTATCATGATGATGCATCTGATGATGATAGTGATGACGATCATGATGACGGGATGCTAAGGAGGAGGAAGGTGAAGAGGAATACAGGGAGGAGGGAGGATGGGGCTGAGGAGGGTCATGATGACGACGATACTGGTGATGATGATGCTGATGATGATGATGATGATGGTGATGCTGATCATGCTGAGGATAACCATGCTGATACCAATGATGATGATGATGATGATGATGATGATGATGATGATGATGATGGCGCTGATGATGATATTGTTGATGATGACGAGCATGATGATGCTGATGATGATATTACGACGGTCACGAGGATGATGATGATGCTGATGCTGATGATGATGATGATGATGATGATAATGATGACAATGTTGATGATACTGATAATGATGATGATGATGATGCTGCTGATGCTGCTGATGATGATGTTGGTGAAGATGCCGATGATAATATTAAGTGCGATGATGATGGTGATGATGCAGCTGATAATGACGATGACGATGGTGTTGATAATAGTACTGATGACCATTACCATGATGATGACGATGACGATTATGATGGTCATGCTTATGTTGCTGATGTAGATGTTGTTGATGATGATGAATGATGGTGCTGCTGATGCTGATCATGATGCTGCTGCTAGTGGTGATGATGACGTTGTTGATGCTGCTGATGATGGAGCTGATGATGACGATGATGATGGCGACGGTACCGACGACGACGACTACGATTATGACATGATGATGCTGCTGATGACGACGATTATGATGCTGACGATCATGATGATGATGATGATGCTGATGACGGTGATCATGATGATGCTGATGATGCTGATGATGATGACTGTCATGATGACGATGGCGATGATGATGATGATGATGATGATGATGATGATGATGATGATGATGATGATGATGATGATGATGATGATGATGATGATGATGATGATGATGAGTATAATGATGATGATGATGATGATGATGATGATGATGATGATGATGATGGTGGTGGTGGTGGTGGTGGTGGTGGTGATGCTGATGATGATGCTGATGGTGCTGCTGCTGATGATGCTGCTGCTGATGATGATGATGCTGATGACGAGGAGGAGGAAGAAGAAGAGGGGGACGGGGAGGAGAACGAGGGGGATGACAAGGAGGAGGAGGGGGGATGAGAAGGAGGAGGAGGGGGAGGAGGAAGACTGGGATGAGGTGGAGGAAGGGGGGCGAGGAGGGTCATGATGATGATGATGATGATGATGATGCTAATGCTGATGCTGATGATGATGTTGATGCTGATGCTTATGATGATGGTTCTGACACTGATGATGATGATGATGATGATGATGATGATGATGATGATGATGATGGTGATGCTGATGGTGATGATGATGCTGCTGCTGATTGTGATGATGATGATGCTGATGCTGATGCTGATGATAATGATGACGATGATGATGGTGGTGGTGATGATGATGATGATGGTGGTGGTGGTGATGATGATTTTTATGATGATGACTATGACGAGGAGGAGGAGGGGGAGGAGGAGGAGGAGGAGGAGGAGGAGGAGGAGGAGGAGGAGGAGGAGGGGGAGGAGGAGGGAGTGTTAGAGTGTAGCGTTACGACTGGGTGAGCTGGATGTGCGAGAGCGAGGGTCAGACAGATGTCGTTACCAACGCGGGCGCTGAACCCTACTGCCAAAGAAACACCGTCCATTCGTTCTCGTGCCAACCCTCTCGGGAATGTGCATGGTAGCGGAGCGAGGTCAATGGCGGCCGCTGCAGCAGCTCCCGTGCATCCAGGAGACCCGCCCCCCAGAGTTTAACACTCCACAGAATCGCGACCAGCTGAGTAACCCAAACCCAACACGATTTAGCGATGTATGTGAGGCGGCTTACTACGGATGAGGTGATAGTTCTATAAAAATAGCCCGAAGAGCCAACCATGAAGGACTGAAATAGTTTGTTGAAAGACAGGCAGCAGCTGGGGCCAGGACGATTACAAGTGAGGAGGGCTAATGACTGTTGTTCCTGGCCCGAAGATCAACTCTCTGTTGCCAAGTGTCGTGAACCGGAACATGTCTGCAGAGGGAGAAGCCAAAACATCACAGTTAGGAGTTGGGCACTCGGAGTACCAAGCGGATGTGCAAAGGAACGTGGTTGACTATATTACCAAGATCACAGGATCGGTTGCAGAGAGCAAGACAAGAACAGACGGAGGAGGACAGAAGCCAGCTGGTGAATACAAGGCCACGCGGCAGTTCAATGCGTTCGCGGGAGACAGGGTCAACGTCCGTGAATGGAACGAAAGGCTGTTGAACGCAATGGTGCAGGTTAGCCTTTACTCTCGCAATGCGCTGAAAAACTCGGGAGACAAATTTGAAACTATGGCTGGGACGTTACACGACGAGGATGACGACATGGCCGGACTTGTTGATGGGAGGTTAACCGCAGCGGAATACACCAAGCCCAGCCAAGCTATACAGGATGATGATGTCAGAGGAGAGTTCGAAATATCCGAAGATACGATACTTGATCTTGATGCGGACATGTGGTACATCTTACACGACAAGTTAGATAGAGTAGAACCCAGAAGCAAGTTGGAGGTATTACGAGTAATTGGTGGATTGCATTAGTAACCATCATGATGCATGTTGGCGACTGGCTTGAAGGCTGGCATCAGGAAGGCTTCCGGATACTAGACTCACTCATTATGGTCATGGTACGGTACGGTATGGTACGGTGACAAGAGCGCGCGGTGTTGGGACAGCCAGCACTGTCCGGTTAGGACCGCCAGTATTTATAGCGCCGGAACGGTATCAGGCTCCCACGGGACCGGTGCCGGTACGGTCGCAGGACCACGCGGTACCGGTACGGTTGTGGGATTACGTCGACTTTTGCCGATTCGATGTGTCATCTGGCGTTTGCCGGTATCTTGATCAAGCTTCGCTCCGACTCTTGGATGGTGAACAAAAAAAGAGGACGAGGAGAAGGAGGACGAGGAGGAGGAGGAGGAGGAGGAGGAGGAGGAGGAGGAGGGAGGAGGAGGAGGGAGGAGGAGGTGGAGGAGAGGATGGCGACGACGACGGCGACACGTCCTGGCGGCGCGCCGACGCCGCCTGGGCGCGGGTGCCTCGCCGCCCAGCGCCTTTTGACAGAGGGAGTGGGTGAGCGAGGATGGAGGAAGGAGAGAGGAGGGAGGGGGGAGGGGGGAGGGGTTGGGGAGGGGGGAGGGGGGGGGGGGAGAGGGAAGGAGGGAGGAGGGGGGAGGGGTGAGGGAGGGCGCCTCCGCCCTGGAGCCTGGGTGAGCACCTCGTCGTCGTCGTCGTCGTCGTCGTCGTCGTCGTCGTCGTCGTCGTCGTCGTCGTCGTTGAGGGACAGACCGGGGGGGTCCCGAGAGACCAGGGGGGTCCCGAGAGGCCAGGGGGGTCCCGGGACTGGGGAAGTCCCATGGGTCCCACAGGGGGGCCCGCGCGGGCGGCGTCGCCGAGGAGCCGTCGTCGTCCGAGTGTCGATCGTCGTCGTGGATTGTCGTCCTCGTCGATCGTCGTCGTCGATCGTCGAACGTCGTTCGTCGTCGTCGCGGACCATCTGACCTTCTCAGGGGCTGGTCGCAGGGGCCGGCCCCGTTCGGAAAAATTCGGCATGGACGTCCAAGGGGCTTGCATCCTTATCGCGCATCCTTACCATCAAGTTTGGCTGTACCTCCAATTCCCTGGACTACGCTTTCCTCCTCGCCCGTTCTTGGTTGCTTGGTCGCTCGGCGGCTCGAGCACAACAATCGGCGTTGGCGGCATCTCGAGATAACCAACGCGGCGCCTAGACGGAGACACGACACGTCCTCCCTATCTCTCTTCTGTCCTCTTTCTCTTCCCGCTGCTCGCTCTTGATCTGTCCTCCTCCTGTCCTCCTCTCTCTCTCATCATTGCTCCATCCCTACTCCATCCCTTCCTCCGCCCTCTGAGGGGGGTCCCGGGACCCCGCGGGTCCCGCCGAGACCCGGGACCCGGGTCCCGCCAGCATCTGGGAGGGTCCCGGGACACCCGGCGGGTCCCGCCGGGACCCGGAGGGTCCCGAGACCCGGGTCCTTCTGGGACCCGGCTGACCCCGCAACCATGCACCAGGCCATCATGCGGCACTGGGCCCCCAGTATTTGCAGGGAAGCACGTGGGCGTCGTGCGCCTCACCGAGTGCCTCGGTTCCATCTTCACTCGGCGCCGACCTGGCGAGCTCCCGCCACCTGACGCGCGGGCGCTCGAGGAAGCCGCCAGGCTTGCTGGAGACTCCGCACCAGGCCCAGGCGCTCTTCCATACAAGGCGCGGCTGCGCACGCCTGACAGCTTCGACGTTCTGGCCGACGTTTGCTACGACATCGCCGCCATCAACAACATTCCGCACGACCTCCAACTACTCTCTCTTAAGGCAATGTTTCCGAAAGGCGACGAGCCGAGTGGCAGCGCAGAGTGCATGCGCGCTCCAGATTGCCTTCGTCCGCTGTCAATGAAGACCTCGGATGCGAAGTTTCTGGCGTCCGCCGCCAACCGCCAGCTTCGCGCCCTCCCCGTCCAGGCGTCTCCCGAGCAGCAGGGCTTCGTCAACGGCCGCCAAACTGGTCACTAACATGCTCGGGTGCTATGCCCGTGAAATGAGGGCCGTCCCCATGCCGAAGGGGCGCGTCGGCCAGGAGCTGATCTTGGACAGGATGTGCGGGGGGATCACGTGCGACCACGCCGCGGTCAGACTGGGCGACGAGAGGCGCAAGAAGACCGCGCCCTGCTCCCGCCACAGCGACCGGACGCATGGGGAGAACGTTCCGCCGACGGGATCAACAGCTGGAAGTGTCACCGCATGTATTTCAGCTGCAGAACGTAACATCGGCAGTCGCATGTCGCGAGCTGTGTTCGCGAATGCGACGCAAGAAGAGGCAACTACAGCCACGTATCGTGAACTATGTTCGCGAATGCGACGTAGCAGAACATATGAGAGAACGCTCGCGTAAGGCGACTTATGATCGGACATGCGATTCAGTGAGTCAAGCAATTGAGGGGCTGTTACATTGAACTGTGTTCGTGGGGCAGCAGATTTTTGGCATGCAGCACGTTAGCCATCTTATTGTACTCCTCCACTTGTCTGCTCCCCTCGTTCCTCTTGCAAATTCTATCAGGGAAAGAGGCCCCTGTAGAGACTTGCCTACTATCACGGGATGCTCCGGCTTGCTCTAGGAGCCCTGCCAGGAGAAATTGGCGTTCCCTCTCTTGTGCCGTGTCAAGCTTTTTGCGGTTGGTACTTTGGGGGGCCAAGGTGCCTTGGGTCGCCGCGAATTCCGCCAATTCCCTGAGCGTGCCAAAGCCAGGCTTGCCCATCCTGCTGCAACTGTTTGCGAGGCCTCGCTGTTTGCGGCACGGTTTGCTTGCCGTAACCGACGGGGCACAGGCAGACCCGTTTGAGCACTAGATTTGAACGGTAACCTACCGACGTTTTATCCCCCCTTGCCCTGTATGATTGTCTCCCTTTGTCCCTGCCGTTTGGCCCTGTGGTACGGGAGCCTGCGGCGCTTCCGTGCCCGTGTTCGACTCGTGTTCGCAACGTGCTCTTCCACGCGCGAAAGCATCGCTGAACGTACATCCGTTTTCATAGTTTCCTCCTCCTCCTGCTCCCTCCTCCCTCCTCCCTGCTCCCTCCTCCCTGTTCCCTCCTCCCTCCTCCCTCCTTCTCTTCTTATTCTCTTGCTTCTGCTTCTTCTCCTTCTTTGTCTTCTTCTTCTTCCTCCTCCTCCTCCTCTGCCGCCCTTAAGCTGGAGAGCGCCGCCGAGGGGTTGAGGAGGGGGGCGGGGGGAGCTCGGGGCACGCCTCCGAGGCGCCCGCACGGGGGGCGCGGGCGGGGATGCGCCAGCTCTTCTCGGGCTGCCCCGAGGCGTTGGCGCAGGCGCTCCGGGGCCGTCGGGGGGCAGCGCTGCAGTCAGGACCCACGCTTCGGCGCGACGCGCTGTCCACTTCCTGGTCGCCGAGCGTCAACGTCTCGAGAGCCTTTCCCAGCCCCCCGCCCCGCGGAGCGGAGCGACGCGTCATCCGCTCGCACGGCACAGCGTGTCGCCGGGGCTGTCGCCGTGATGCGCTCAGCAATAGCCCCCGACAGTCAGGAGCACTTTGGGATTCGGGAGGGACGTTTGTTTTCGGGCCCTTTTCCTTATATGTAGGTCGGGGAGCCCATTCTTGGCCGAGGCCCGCCGTGGCAAAAACCAAGACCTGTCGTTCATTGTTCAGCGTGCTTTGTAGTAGCGCGAGGATTGCAGAGTGGGATTTTGCGCTGACCGTAGGGGAGAGTTAGGCTCGGCGATGTGTCGTCGGTTCAGGGTCGATGCTTCAGGCTCGCGCCTGCGCACTGCGGCCGCGGTGTCGCCCCAGCGCCCCCTGGACCCGCAGCTCCAGACCGCATGCTGAAACGGCACTCCGGGTGGTGCGCACTGAGTGTTCGCTTCGATTTTCAGCTCAGCATTGCGATTTCTGCGCTCGGACGTTTGCGGGGGTTGCCATGTACAGAATGGGCTTGGGAGCAGTCGCGCGCGTGGCGGGGTAGAGAGCGAGAGAGGGAAGGGGAGGGACATTTCAAATCAAATATTCCTCGTCGGCGTTTTGTCGGAGGGGGAGTGGGAGGGAAGTGGGTCGCGGATAGATGCAGTAGGATGGTGCTTTCAAGGGCGTGAGGATGCAAAACGTGCGAGGCCCGTGCGGGTTTCTCCTCGAGGACGGAACCAAACACCACGTATGTTTTTCTCCGCAGGTGCAGGCGGATGAAGGGGGAGGAAGAGGACTGGGAGGAGGACTGATTGAGCACCTCCTTCGTTGTCGAAGCAGGGGCAAGGAGGGCGGGGAAGGTGCCTCGAGTGGCCAGAGCCGCGCGCGGAGAGGGATAAGCGGGACAGCCCCTGCCCATTCCCCGCACCAAGCATTGACCTTAAATCGGGCCTGTCCCCCTACAGGGGGATTTTCGACGAAACATAAAACATACCCCAAGAGTAACAACAAAAGAGTAAAGAAATAGTCTGGGGACTACTTTTTGAGTATGTTTTGACCCGTTTGGGGTATTTTTGGGGTATTTTTTATTTTTCGTCGAAAATCCCCCTGCAGGGGGACACGCCCTCGGGGCTGCTTTGCGCGCTGGTCTTCGCCAGCTCCAGTGACTGTCAGTGCCGCTCTTTCCTCCAAGGCTGGAGGAAGGGGCTGCGTTCAAGTAGATCCCTGCTGGACTTCGCCAGCTCTCCCGTCGGCATGCCATGCCCAGGGAGAAGCTACTGCTCCCACGCCTCCACAGCGGCGGCACCAGCAAGCTTACGCGGGCTCGTCCGCGACCCTGCAGCAGGACCACGATTTGGAGCAGGTTCTGGAACTGCTCCTCGAGGTTGTCCATCTCCCCCATGGGCCCATGAGCTCGGACTAGCGCCTGAAGCGCTCGCTCTCGATGTGCTGTTGGTGCTTCTGCTTCGTCGACTGCATCTTCTGCATCTGCTGCTGCCGCTGCTGCATCTCAAAGTGTCCCTGGAACTTGTCACTGAAAACGGTCAACTGCGACTGCATCTTCACGTCTGTACTGGTGAGCCCCCCACCGAGTTTCGACTGCCGCCGCTCAATGGCCTGGCCTCTCGCTGCTCCGGCTGCAGCCGCCTGCGCTGGCCCTGCACCAGCTCCTCGAACTGCTCGAGCTCCTGCTTCACGCTGTTCTCGCGCCGCGCGTACGCCATGCCGTTCTCGAGCGCATCTGGCCTCTTCTCCGCCGCGTCGAGCTGCGCCAACTTCTCAACTAGTTCATGCTGCTTCTTGGGCTTCTTAGCCTCGTGACAACGCACCTGCCACTGCACCATCTTCAGGTACTCCTGTTGCTGCTGCTTGTGCAACTGTTGCCTCTCCACGCTGCTCTTCGTTTGGGTCTGGTCGGACATGGGGCAGTTCTGCGCCAACGCGTCCATGACGTCTGCGGGGACGTACGGGTCAGGATGGGCCTGTGCCCTCCAGGAGGGTGGGGCCGAGCAGTACCTCTTGGCCGAACTCCCCCTCTCCCCTCGCAATCAGGTCCGTGCGCACGTCCTCGGACGAGGCCCTGCCCTTGAGGCCGAGGACCTTCCCCGCCTCGTGCAATACCTTGTCGGAGTCATAGATGGCATCCTGCTCGCCATGCTCGATGCAGTGCCCATTCAACTCCAGCATGAGCTGGGCCGCGTCCGAGACCGAGAGGACGTGCGCGACTGTGGAGCCATGTCTGGTAGCGATGCCTCTCGCATCGGGCCGGCGAGACAAGCTGGGTCCCACGCAGTGGAACGCTCGCGCCGGGGGGGCAATGCCGTACAAAAGGGTTGTGACAACGACGCGCTGGTGGAGGCGCCAGATCCTTTGAGCCCACATGGCTACAGGGGAGGAGGAGGAGGAGAAGGAGGAGAAGGAGGCGGAGGAGGAGAAGGAGGAGGAGGAGGAGAAGGAGGAGGAGGAGGAGGGGGAGGAGGAGGAGGAGGAGGAGGAATAATAAGAAGACTAATAATAGGAATAATAACAACCATATGCGAAGAAGAAGAATAAGAAGACGAACGCTAATAATCATAATAGTAGTTATAAGACGAATATGAAGAATACGAATAAATCTATTAGTCGCAGTAATAATATGACTATTAGTAGTAAGGAGAAGACAACTAACAGTATTTTTACCAACATAAGCAATAATACTACAATGCGAAGAAGACCACTCATACTAATAGTAATAACAATATGAATAACAATAACAATCAGCATACTACGAATAATGAGAAGAAGACGACCATACCTGTATTACGAATTTTACTAATACTAATGATACAATTATCAATAATGACAACAATAAGAGAAATAATAATAATCGAAGAAGGAGAAGAGGAATAATAAGAATAATGATAATGATACTCAGAATAATAATAAGAAGAGGAAGAGGATGATGATGAGGAGGAGGAGGAGGGGGAGGAGGAGGAGGAGGAGGAGGAGGAGGAGGCGGCGCGCACACAAGGGGGTGTGGCGAGGGCGACGGCCTTCGGAGAATGCAAGGGGGCCTCTTTGAGGCCCTCCCGCCTTCTAATATACTCCTTCTTAGAAGCCTCCGAGGCCCCCCCCCCGCCCTGCCCCGCTCGCTGCCCCGCCGCCCCCGCGGCTGCTGCCCGCTGCTTGCCCCAGTGCCGCCCGGCCCCTGCTCCGTGAGGGGCCGCCCGTCTTCCCTGTCTTTTCTGGCCGCCGGCACTGCGTGCGCGCGCGGCTCCGGCCGTGCGGGCGCCCGACGCCCTGGCGTGTCGCCGGGCTGCCACGACCGAAAGCGTGTGCGCGTGTGCGTGTCGGTTCTTGCGTGTGTGTGTGTGTGCTTGTGTGACACGTTGATTTCAGCATGACCCGCGAGAGCCCCAATGGAGAGTTCAAGAGAGCCCCAGGACTGCCGCACACGCCCCCAAAGGGCTGTTTCAAGCGAGCCCCAGGACGGCCCAAGAGACCTCCACGACGGCCCCCGGGCGCCAGCCGGGAAACACCCCCAGCGCGGTTTTCGAAGGCGTCGGACGGGGCAAGGATGGACGGGGCAAGAGCATCTTTAGAAGGACCTGAAAGTGCCCAAGAGGCCCGACTTGTCCTCAGGACCCCCGCAAGAGAGCCCAATAAGGCCCCAAAGATTTGCAAAAGGGCACAACACTGCTCGTATCGCGTTTTGGACGTGTGTTCTGGACCTCGCTGTCTCGGGCAACACTTGAAACAGATTTTACACATGCCATTTTTTCCGAGTGCGTGTTGCAGCCTCTGAATAGTCTTCCTCCCCCGTTGCTTTTACAAACCGACAATGGAGGCCCTTCGTATGATAGTTGCAGAACTTTCAGTGATGACGATCTATCATGCCATTTTTTGTGCTTATCAGGATGAGTGTTTATTACTTGCAAGATTTCCAAGACCGCCCCAGGGAGTCCTAGCTGGCTCCCGTGGTCGCTCCATAACGCCCCAACGATGGCCCCCTGGGCTCCTCCAAAGAGAGGCCATACGAGGCACGAGAGCGCACCATGAACGCTAAGAGCGCCGTGTGATCTTCCAGTCAAATGAGGCCGCAGGTAGGAGGGAAGAGTGGGGATTCAGGAGTCGGGGAGAGGAGGGCAGGGGGAGCATGGGCGAGGATGCGTAGAAAAGGGAGTTGGGAAGATGGGGGAAGGAGGGGAAAGAAAGACAAATTAGTGAAGGCGATGGATGGGCCAGGTGTGGGACCGGAGTGATGAGGGACGGAGATGAGGGAGGGGGGAGGAGGGAGGATGAGGAATTGGAGGGGTCGGCAAGAGGGAGGGGCTTGTGGTGAGGCTTCCTTCCTAGCCCTCTGAGGGTGCGCTTGTCATTGTCGTTGGAACTTATGTTCAGCACGTTCTATTCGTGCACATGCGTAGCTGTGTTGTTGTCGAGGGCTGGGGCGTGCTAGAACCTACGCGCGCGCGAAACGCGCACGTGGGTCTAGTATCTCTGTGTATTGTTATATGTGGATGAGTGGGAATTCGAAGACGCACACGTGCAGATAATCGTAGCTATACGTGCAAGTACAGGTACATTCAGACAGGGTGTGTCTGTGATACAGGCGGGAAACGTGTACCGAGAAAGGGAGAGAGGATATTATGCCAAAAAGGGGAAAAAGTGCGGCCTTAGTTTACTAGGAGAAGAGGAACGAGGTTTGGAGAGGATGATTGCGAATCTGATGATGAGGAAGAGGATTAGGAGGATAAGGTGGAGGAGGAGGAACAGGTGGAGGAGGACGAGGATGCACATCATCAATTCTGCAATCAGCAGTAACTTGTCCAATAACTGTTTGGCGTCTCCTCGCCCAGGTTGGGGGCCCTTCGTCGGTCGCTGGGATCAACAGGCGCCGGCCGCGGCGAGGCGAGGAGGAGAGGACGAGACGGTGTGCTGAGACGAACCCGCTACTGCCCGGCAAGTGTAGCGATGGAGCGAAGGGGGGAGGCAGAGGATGAGCAGTGGCAAGGGCAGCAACATAAGCAGGACTCTGCACGTGAGCACGATCAGGAGCCAGCAAGGGACGGATTAATAGAAGCAGGAGGAGCAGAAGCAGGTCGCTGAAGTTCTACGGATTTGTGTCCGCAGCAGCGCTTCCGATGATGGTGTCTGGAATGTTTCGTTTTCCTTGGATACGTTTTTCGTATCTAGATGCAGCTAAAGCTAGTTATACTTTGTTTCGAATGCGTCTCGAAGACGCCCCGTCGAAACACCGACGCCCACAGCCCTTGTGGAAGGCCCTTGTGGCTTATCACCGATGTAAACTTCGCTCGACTGTGGTTATATTATGGTTCCCTCGAATGTGGTCGGGACGACTGGGGGAACACAGGGGTCCAGAAGTTGTTCCAAGCTAGCCAGCAAGTTTCCCACATTGTTATACATCGGCTCCTTGAATGGCCTTCTCGGGCCGTCTCTGGGTTGTCTTGGCAATATTGGGGCTCTCCGCTTGGGCCCTCTTGTGGCCCTCTTGTGGCCCTCTTGTGGCCCTCTTGAGCCGTCTTGGGGCCCTATTGGGCTGCCCGGGGCCTCTCGAGGCTCGAGGCAGTCTTTAGGGTCTCTTGGGGCTACCCTGGGGCCCTCTTGGGCCCTCCTTTGGCCTGCTTGGGGCTTTCTTGGCCGTCTTCAGCCCCTCTGAGGGTCCCTCAATGGTGCGTCCTGGGGCCCTCCTGGGCGGTCCCGCGGCCCTCCCGGGGCCGTTCTTGGCCCCCGGGAGGTCTGCAGAGGCCGCCCGGGAGTTCCAGCGGTCCACGGCAGGCAAAAAGGCCATCGGAGTCTCGACCCTCCTCTTCCTCCTCCTCTTGCCCTCTTCTCCAATTACGCCCTGGCGCCTCCCTCGCCGCTCCCCTTCCCAGTCCGCCTCCCCCGCCCTGTTTTTCCCAGGGCGGCAGGCGCAGGCGCAGGGTTTCGCCCGCGCCGCCCCAGTCCTCCCCCCGCCTCTCCCCTCCTTCTTGCGGCCAAGCTTCGTGCGTTCGCATAAGTGTACCTGGGGCCTCGTGGCGGCCCAGGGCTCGGGGGCCCCTGACTTTGTTCCCACCGAAGAGCTGCTTCTCCCTTCCTTCTTGCGGCCAAGCTTCGTGCGTTCGTATACATGTACCTGGGGCCTCGTGGCGGCTCAGGGCTCGGGGGGCCCGACTTTTTTTTCCCACCGACGAGCTGCTCACGCCCGGCAGCTGCGGGCGTGGCTCGCGCCTCCGAGGACGAACGGAGCGAGCCTTTTCCCTCCTGCCCTCCTCGTCCTCATCGTCGTCCTCCCTCGGCATCACCGTCGTCCTCCCTCATCCTCATCCCCGTCCTCATCGTCATCGCCTTCCTCCTCGCCCCCAGGCTCGTCCTCGTCCTCGCCCTCGTCTCGCGATCGCCTCCGTGCTCGCCCTCCCTCGTCCTCGTCTTCGTCCTCACCGTCGCCCTCGCCCTCGTCTTCGCCCTCGTCTTCGTCTGCGCCCCCCCCACTGGCCCGCGCCCCGCCCTCGAGGCAGACGTGGACGACGCAGGTGTGGCCCCGCTTCGCGCTGGAGACCAACTTCACGACGGCTGGGGCCCCGGGGCAAGCTCGGGAGGAGGGGCGCGCTCCCGCTCCTGCTCCCTTTCCTCCTCCCTCCCTCCTCCTCCCTCCCTCCTCCTCCTCCTCCTCCCCTCCTCCTCCTACCTCCTCCTCCTCAACGTCCTCCTCACGTCCTCAACGTCCTCCTCCTCCTCAACGTCCTCCGCAACGCTCCTCCTCCTTCTCCTCGTCCTGCTCCTCCCCTCCTCCCCTCCTCCTCCTCCTCCTCCTCCTCCTCCTCCTCCTCCTCCTCCTCCTCCTCTTCCTCCTCCTCCTCCTCCTCGTTCTCTCCTCCTCCTCCTCCTCCTCCTCCTTCTCCTCCCCTCCTCCTCCTCCTCCTCCCTCCCTCCCTCCTGCTCCCTCCTTCTCCTCCTCCTCCTCTTCCTCCTCTCCTCCTCCCCTCCTCCTCCTCCTCCCTCTCCCTCCTGCTCCCTTCCTCCTCCTCCCTCCCTCCTTCTCCTCCTTCTTCTCTTCCTCCTTCGTGCTCCTCCTCCTCCTCCACGCTCCGGGGCAGCTTTCTGCGGCCGCGCGCTCAGTCCCGGTGCTCGCCCCCGCTGTGCTCAGTCCTGCCCTCTGCTTCCAGCTGGGCGCCACCGCCTCCGCCTCGCCTCGGCTCACGAAAGACCGATTGGAGGGCAGGAGCCTCCTCCTCCTCCTCCTTCTCCTCCTCCTCCTCCTGTTCTCCTCCTCCTCCTCCTCCTCCTCCTCCTGTTCTCCTCCTCCTCCTCCTCCTCCCTCTCCTCCTCCCCGCCGTCGGCCCGGGATCGGGGCATGCGCTCTCCCGGCGGGGTGGAGTCGGCGCTCCGCCTCGCCTCGGCCCGCCTCGGTGCCCCCTCCTGGCTCGCGGCAGGGGCGCCCCGAGGCGCGAGCCCGCAGCACGGGCCCGAGGTGCCCGAGCCCTCCCTCCTCGCTGTCGAAAGTGCCAGAAGACACATCACACATTTCTATTGGGGGCGGAAAAGAGGGGGGTGATGACTAGGGGGGGGGGGGTATATCATGGCGCGGGCCATGATTTTTCCTCAGATTTCATGGCGCCTCTTCTTGTTTTATTACGTCCCTGGCCCCCCCGCTGGGCCGCGCACATGCCGCCGGTCATGATTTGCACCCCCCCCTTCGTATCATACAATGATAAATACATGTATATAGATTTCTCTCTCTCTCTCTCTCTTTCCCGACGGGTGGCAGGAGCGCGCGGCGGCGCAAAGGGCAAGGGGGGATGGGGGTCTCGCGGGGGCCCGCCTCGCGCCGCTCGGCAGGCCACCGCGCACCAGTCGTTCGCCTACGCCGACGCCAGCAGCGACAACGTCATCTCCCAGAGCGAGCTCTGTGCCATCTCTGGAAGGCAGCTCCGCCAGGAGAGGTGTTCTCCAGGGCGCCGCTTTTGACGTGCGCAGGGTCGGACAGACGGATCGCGCGTACAGGCGATCGTCTGCTGATTTTGCCCTGAGGCCTCCCCTCGGCGTCATCCCAACATACTAATATACTAGGTGTGCGTCTCCCCCCCGGGGGCGACGTACGCACCAAGACATCTATAATATAGAATCCTGGCTCCCGGTCCGGCGCCCCCCCCCCCAGATGGGATGGGTCCCAGGACTCGGCGGGTCCCCCCCCCAGATGGGATGGGGGGGGACGTCGTCGTCGTCGTCGTCGTCGTCGTCGTCGTCGTCGTCGTCGTCGTCCTCGCCGGCGTCGCAGTTGTCGTCGTCGTCGTCGTCGTCGTCGTCGTCGTCGTCGTCGTCGTCGTCGTCGTCGTCCCTCCCTCTCCCCCCTCCCTCCTCTCCCCTCGTCCCCACATGTCTCCCTTGCTCCACCCCCCCTCTCTCACGCCCTCTCTGGAACGAAGAGGCGGAAAGGGAGGCAGAGGCAGACGACGACGGCGGCGAAGATGCCGACGACGACGATGACGATTTTTCTCAGATCGCAGACGTAACCTCGGAACGCTCCCCCACCACCCCACACTCACAGGCCACAGGCCACAACACACCACAGGCAGGGGGGGTGGGGGGCAGGCCCATCGGGGAGGGGGGCGCCAATACCATCAGCATGGTAGGGGGGGCACCCTGGACCTGGATCATGTATGCCTTGTGCCGGGCGTGTTCTGGCCACACCGCTCGGGAAACGATCTACGACCGGGTGGGTATGCTATGCATGTTCGGGCCAGACGCGCGGCCGCCAGGGAGGACATGCAGCACCGGTGTGCTTCCGCACATCCCATCCCCTGCCCCCTCCGCGTCCCCGTGATCTTTACCTGGCGAAGCTGCCTCCTGGCATCTGGGACATGTGCCCCGGAGCAGGCATGCCGAACCTCAGCGCGGCGCCCCCCGGAGCGGCGGAGGCGACCCTGTTGGGGGAGCGCCCCGCCGAGGCCAGCGCCGCCGACGGCACCGAGGAGGAGGGGAAGGACGAGGAGGAGGAGGAGGGGGAGAAGGGGGAGGAGGGAAAGGAGGGGGAGGAGGAGGAGGAGGAGGGGGAGGAGGAGGAGGGGGAGGAGGAGGAGGGGAAGGAGGAGGAGGAGGAGGAGGAGGAGGAGGAGGAGGAGGAGGAGGAGGAGGAGGAGGAGAGGAGGAGGAGGAGGAGGAGGTCAGAGTGTGCGTCAGTGCTCCGTGGGAGGCAGGTCAGAGAAGGAAAAGGTACCCCTACCTCTCCCCCTCGCCCGTTTTCCCCCTCCTGGGCCTCCCTGGAGGCCCTCGTCGCCGCCGCCGGGATTCGCCTCGAGGTCCCGGTCGGAGCGCACCCCCGGGAGAGGGCTGGGGGTCAGCGGTATCGGCACCTGGGTTGTCTCCCCATGTAGGGGGTGGGCGGGATAGGGCCTTTGGGGGGGGGGGGATCTGGAGGAGGGATGGGGTCAGACTCGGGGGGAGGCATGGGGGGACAGGGGCCCGACGGGTGGAGGGAGGGCACGGGAGGGGGGAACGAATGGGAGGAGGGGGGGCAGGGAGGGAGCGAGGGGTGGAGGGGGAATGGGCGGAGGGACGGGGGCGGTGACCGAGAGGACATGGTAGGAACCGAGCGGGACGGGCAGGGGAATGAACCTGAAGCCCAGCTGGAATGCTGGAGTGAAGGAGATGACAGAAAGGGGTGGCAGGAATTCAGCGAAAGGGATTGACATTGAAGCGGAAAGGAACCATGGATTTTAAAGGAAGGGGTAATCCAGGAATGGCAATGGAAGGAAGGAAAGGAGGAAATGAGGTGGAAGGGAGGGGGTTAAGGAGGAACTGGAGAGGCAGGGAGATAAGAAGGGGGTCGTTACCAAAGCGAGCAAGCCCGTGCTCCCACCGCTGCCCATCGCTCTCGTCCTTCTCCCCGCTTCCCCTTTCACCTGTGTCGAAGAGTCGAGTCCACGAGCGATCTTATCATCGGGTGATGGCGGGAGCCCGATCGCGCTGCTCATGATTCTCAAGGGTAATCGCCCGCGCCGCGCCCATCATCTTGGCCACCCCGTTCTCCTCAATGTGCCAGAGCGTGATTCGCGACCCCGCCCGGAATTCGGGCTTCGAACTGCTCAGTGAAGTCCCGATGAGGTCGAGTCCGACCTGGTTGCGGTCGGGACCTTTGGGAGAGCGCGTCGCTCCGCCGCTTCCGGCCCACCGCGCCTCGGCGCGGCACGCTGTCTTTAGGTCGGGCATGTCCCCCTACAGGCGGATTTGGGAAGACAGATAACATCTGTCAAACCATATTCAGACGTATTCCACCAGTGATCGAAACATCATCCCATATTCTTTGTTGACTATCTTTAAACGTCCCTCCTGTAGAGGGGTATGCCGACTTAGCGCTATCCACATCCCCCCCCCCAGCGTCGACGTCTCGAGCCTTTCCGAGCCTCCCGCCCCGCGGAACGGAGCGACGCGCTCCCAGACTCGCAGGGGGCACCGCGCGTCGCCGCCGAGGCCCCAGGCCGCAGCCGGGACGCGCGGAAGGCAGCAGTGCCCGACCGCAGCAGGCCTCGGCACACGTCGAGGGAGGAGAGACCACCCGCACCGGACAATCGGCGTTTACTAACTGGCCCCAGGCGTTCGCGAAACAGACTTGCCCTGTTTCGGGGGCGGAAAAGAGGGGGTCGATGACTAGGGGGGGGTGGATATCATGACGCGGGCCATGATATTTCCACAGATTTCATGGCGCCTCTTCTTATTTCATTACGTCCCTGGCCCCCCGCTGGGCCGCGCACATGCCGCCGGTCATGATTTGCACACCCCCCTCTTTGACGCCCCCCTCTTTGCCGCTCCCGACTGTTTGATTCCTTCTTTGGATGCGCTTACCAAACGGCTTCGCGTGTTGGGGTGGTGATTCTCCGGTGGTGGAGTTTCTGCCCTCTAGCATGGGGGATGCGGAGCGGAGACGCGGCAAGCGGGCGGTCACCTCTCAGGAGGGGAAAAACACACACAGATACAATGAATCGTCGATCCCCAGGAACACATGGAAAAATATGGGAAGTGGGGGGGAAACAAAACCCAGAAAATACAGGAAAATATAGGGACTCCTGTTATTTGTGTGTATTTGTTTGTGTGTCCCAGGGCCCCTTGAACCTCGCTGGTATAGGCCAGTGGGGCCCCTCGGGCGCGCGAGCCAGGGCTGCGCGGCAGGCGCCACCTGCGTGCGCTGCCTCGGTGCGCCGGCACGGCCAGGCTCGGCCCTCTGCGTGCGGCAAGATCGGGTGCGACGGCAAGGGCCGCGGGTCGAAGAAGAAGAAGAAGAAGAAGAAGAAGAAGAAGAAGAAGAATAAGCAGAAAAAGAATAAGAAAATGCATTCGGGTATAGCCAGGACCCCAGGTAAGGGGACCCGGTTAGTGGTAGGGCCCCGGAGCCCCGAAGTGGGCCAGAATCACTAAACCAGGTTTGCCGCAGCTGTGTTTTTTTTCGGGTGACGGCAGTTCCAGTTAGTGGGACGGGGCGGGGGGGGCGTCTCCATGTACACATCACTAAACCAGGTCCCACTAAACCGATGCCCTTGACGCGGAGGAGAAGGAGGAGGGAGGAGGTGGAGGAGGGGGAAGGAGGAGGAGGAGGAGGGGAGGAGGAGGCGGAGGAGGAGGATAGGGGGGAGGGGGGAGGAGGGGGGGGAGGAGGAGGAGGAGGAGGAGGAGGAGGAGGAGGAGGAGGAGGAGGGGGAGGAGGGGAGGGGGATGCTCTCCAGTTCCGCCAACGCCCGATGCTTATGCATAAGCCCTTGACGCTTCGCGTATACCCAAAAAACAGCCCTCGCTTCGCTGTTTCCCCCTTTTTGCTCTGGCGCGGCCCGCCTCAGCTTTGGCACGGCATTTTCGGCTCGTCTTCCCCCACCTCCTCCTCCTCCCCCCTCCTCTCCTCCTCCTCCTCCCCTCCTCCTCCTCCTCCTCCTCCTCCTCCTCCTCCTCCTCCTCCTCCTCGGGCGTTGGCGCGCCCGCGTACCAAGAAGTATCCCGAGACAGCCCCTCCAGAAACAGTTGCCGAGAGAGAGCTGCTCGGAGTGGGGCAGTCCAGAAACAGTTGCCGTGGAGCGGTTGCCCCCGGGAGCGCGCCTGGGAGCGCCTGGGAGCGCTTAGGAAGCGATTGCGGGGTGCTTGTGAGGAAGGCCGAAGCTCCGCATACAGGGACCGAAGCTCATTTGTTGTTGAATGGCTGAAAAAAGATTCCCCCTTACCACGGCGGCTTCATCACCATCATCATCATCATCATCATCGTCATCGTCATCGTCATCGTCATCGTCATCGTCATCGTCATCGCCGTCGTCATTGTCATTGTCATCATTGTCAGCATCATCGGTATCGTCAGTATCGTCATCACCATCTTCGACCTGCTTGTCGACACCACCATCATCGTCATAGCATCGTCGTCTCCCTCTCTCCTTGTACCCCTTCCAAACAGGGGAACGGCACCGTCGAGCTCGTTGACACCTCCGAGGGGGCATCCACCACGGAGAGGTCGACCAAGTGCTGCCAGGCGGGTGCCGGGTGTCGCGCCCTCCGCTGTCGCGCGGCAGTCGGCGAGGGATGAGGACGGTGAAGACGGAGGCAGCTTCCATGGCAACCAGGGCCTTAGATCGCGGAGCGAAGCTGCCGGGCGGGGAGTGTATCACAGTACAGTCAGCCCGCATAGCAGGGATGGGCAACTTTCCCAAGGGTTCGGGCCGGACGAAAGGGGTGGATAGGGAAAGGGGGGGTTCCGAAATCTGCTGTATGCAGCTGGTTTCGGCCCCGCCGCCAGGCCCATTCCTCGATACATTGCCGCCTTCGGCGCCAGGAGGCGCCTGGAACATCAGCTACGTGAGCTGATTCTCAAACCCCCCCTTTGCTATCCCCCCCTTTCGCCCGACCCGAAGGGTGCCCTTGCATCCTCGCCTCCTCGGTCCATCCTTCGCCGCTCTCGTTGGCCGCGCCCCGCTCGGCGAGCCTCGGCATGACCCTCCAGGGCCCTCGCATCCTCGTCGCACATCCCTGCTGTACGGGTCGACCGTGCTCATCGGCTCATGAGAGCTTTGTTGCTCGATTGCCACCAGACTGGGGGTGCCCTGGTCGGGGTTCTGGCGGGAGAGCGCGCGCCGCCTTCGGCCAGATTTGGCGTCCCCCAGAAGGGGCCCCCAGGCCCTCGTGCTCCCCGATTTGTCGCCGCTGTGAATCATGCCGACGTCGAGCATTTATGACCACGCAGTTATATTTGGAGCCGCCGATTCCAAACTATGTATGGTGTATGTATGTATGTATGTATGTATGCATGCATGTGTAGTGTAGTGCAATGTAATGTATTGTAGCGTAATGTATTTTAATGTAACGTAATATAATGTAATGTAATATAGTGTAGTGTAATGTAATGTAATGCAATGGAATGTAATGTAAGGTATTGCATGGCATTGTATTGCAGGAAGTGTAATGTAATGTAACATCATGTAATATACTGTAACGTAAGGTATTGTAATGGCATGAAATGAATTGTAATATAGAGGTATGCCTGTCTGCCTGTCTGTCTGTCTGTATGTCTGTATGGATGGATGGATGGATTGATAAATTTATGTATGTATAGATGTATGTATACATACAGATATGTGTGTATATAGCGCCTTGTATTTCGATCGCCGAGGTGACTTCTTTTTTCTCCCCCTTCCGGGGCGGTTCGACACCCAACGTACTATTCACGCCATCCTGCTCCATGTGTCTGACTGCTTCTTCCGAGTGCCGACGCGCGCGCCCGCCACATGATAGCGCCGACACCCCGGAAGGTTTCGGCGTGCCCGCGGGGCAGGGCTTGGAGGGATAGGGAGATGGAAGACGAGGTGGAGGAGGGATGGGGGATGAGGAGTAGGATGAGGAGGGTGAGCGAGGAGGAGGAGGAGGAGCAGGAGGATGAGGAGTAGGATGAGGAGGGTGAGCGAGGAGGAGGAGGAGCAGGAGGATGATGAGGAGAAGGAGGAGGACGAGGAGGGGGAGCCTCATCCTCCTCTTCTTTTTCCTCCTCCTTCCCCCGTCCTCCCCCTCTCCTCCCCCCTCCCCTCTCTCTCCCCCTACTTCCTGTTCCTCCAAGGAGGCAGGCTGGGGTGGAGGATGAGGGGGAGAAGCCGGAGGACGACATCTGACATCATAGCCCCTCCGCCCAGCCCATCCCAGTTCACTCACCCCTCTCTGTTCGCCGAGGCCGATGTAGAAGTGGGAGAGAGAGAGAGAGAGCGAGGGGGAAAGGAAGGAAAGAGGAGAGGGAGGAGGCGGGGGTGGGAGGAGCGGGAGGCAGGAAGGGTCATCGGAGCAGAGCACAGTAAGACACAGACATGCCTGGATCCTCGATGGTTTTTTCTCGATCCTCCCGATCCTCGAGGAAGCACCAGAGCCTCGATCCTCGATCCTCCTGCTGCGCCGAACATCTGGACCGCCGGCCCGCAGCACTTCAGCGCCGAGTGCATGGCCTGCCAGGCGGGGGTGGGCCTGGGCGACTTCTGCGGTACCGCTGCCTTGAGGAGACGCCCGCTGTTTTTTTCTCTGCCCTGCCCCCCCTGCTCCTCCCTCCTCCCTCCCTCCTCCCTCCCTCGCCCTTTCTTCGCCTTGTCCCTTCGCCTCCTCCCTCTCCTCCTCTTCCTCATCCTCTTGGTCCCCCTCCTCCTTCCTCCTCCTCCCCTCCTCCTCCTCCTCCTCCTCCTCCCTCCTCCTCCTCCTCCTCCTCCTCCTCCATCCTCCTCCTCCTCCTCCCCTCCTCCCTCCTCCTCCTCCTCCTCTTGGTCCTCCTCCTCCTCCTCCTCCTCCTCCTCCTCCTCCTCCCTCGCTGGGCCGCGCAACTCCTCCTTCACTGGGCCTCGCAGCTCCCTGCCAGGGAGGCTGTGCCCGCATCCTCAACATGCCACCTCCCTGGGAGGTCATCCATCCATCCATCCATCCATCCATCCATCCATCCATCCATCCATCCATCCATCCTCGTCGCTCCTTCCCGTCCTCCCTCTTCCCTCCCTCTCTCATCATCCTTCCTCCTCCCTCCTTCCTCCTCCTCCATCCCTCCCTTCCTCCTCCTTCCGTCTCCGTTTTAGCTCAAACACTTTCGGCTCAGGTTGGAAACCCTTGCCCTCGGGCCTCAGCTTGCATGCAGCCACGGGCCTGGCCGAAGGCCGCCTCCTCAAAGGGTTTGTAGTCACCACGCGACCCCCATGTGGGATCTCATCCGGGCGCCGCTGGGACTTTTCCCTCGCTTATTCCATTGCGAAGGCCTTACGGCCTTCGCAGGAGGAGGAGGAGGAGGAGGAGGAGGAGGAGGAGAAGGAGGAGGAGGAGGAGGAGGAGGAGGAGGGAGGGAGGAGGAGGAGGGAGGAGGAGAGGAGGAGGGAGGAGGAGGAGGAGGAGGAGGAGGAGGAGGAGGAGGAGGAGGAGGAGGAGGAGGAGGAGGTGGAGGAGGAGGACGAGGGGGCCGTTTGGGCCGCCGCTGGGTCTTTTCCCTAGTTTATTCTATTCGCAGCCATGCCCACTGCCTGCGCAGCAGCACTTCTATGTGTCTTCCATTGCACCGAAGGCTGATCAGCCCAATCAGCGCACGAGAAATGTTGCAGCAGCAAGCTAACCGGTTGCGCCAGTCTCTGCCCTTTGCCACGAGATTGTCCGCTGGCTCTTTTCTGGAGCCCTACCCACCAGGTTGGGCCCTTGAGACGCTCGGCACGATTCACATTAGAAGCGGCGCAGTACAACTGGGTCGAATTAGAAGCTGGACTTGCCGTCAATGCGGCACCCCATGCCATTTCACTGAGCGCGCAAGTCCAAACTGTTTTCTGTATCGTTCCCTCGGGACAGCGCACTAGTGCAAAGGCCCATGGCATTCGCCGTCAACGCCAACCAATGGTTTAGGCTGCGCAATGGGTCGTACCTTACTGCATCATGGCTTCTCCTCCAGGCCGCAGTTGCTCCCTGGGCCGTTCACAAGAGTACCGAGAGTAACCAGGCCCGTAACGCGCCAGTGTGCCAGGCTGTTTTCTCGTCGCACTCCTCAGGACCCATATAGGCACGCGCACAGTCTTGCCCGCATCGAGTCAAACAACATGTTTCTCCCTCCTCTGCCCCATCCTCCCTCTCACCTCGCCAGTCTGGGTGTTCGATCCTCCCTCGCCTTTTTTTGAGTTTCATTGATTCTAGTGGGCCATTCAGACGAAATATTTTCGCCGCGCTGCCTTCTTCGTTTTTTTCCGTGTTGGGTTCGGGTAGCTGGTGGCTGAAGTGCCTGTCTGCACCAGTCTCCCCCGGAGTCTTCGAGCACGTTTATCTCAGCCCTACCGCTGTTCGATGACGATCCTCCTTCCTCTTCCCTCCCTCCTCATCCATCCTCCTCCTCGTCGTCGTCCTCCGCACCTCTGTTCTGGTGGCCAGGTGTTAAATTGCCCGGATGGAAGCACAATCTGCCCGGCTTGATCTGGGCAGTTTTCAGCTGTTTTTCATTGCCCTTGTACGTGCGCTAAGAGTGAAACTTCAGAAGGTCTCGTGCGGAATGATGACGCGGACGCAGATGGGGCGTGATCAGTTGCTGGAACCCATTCGGAGACGACGACGCATCGTATATTGAATGCCAGGAGACATTGCCCAAATCATGGTTGGCCAGGGCGCAGTGACATTCATCTGACTGGTGCGGCGTGTCTTCTAGATGAAGACGGACGATGAGATGGACAGAGTCAACCGTGAGTGCCTGCGGCGGGATCATGGGCGCCACGAGCACTCCACGGCGCCCGAAGGAAATCGACCGCCTGGGCCCCGCCAGCGCCTCCAACAGCACCCGCGTCCTCAGCTATCCCGGTAGCTACCTTGTGGGGGGGGGGGGGCCCGCGGAGGAGGGCGGCGGCCGCGCCGACGCGGGTGCCATCACCCCTTGGGCGAAACCAACGGCGCGCGGGGCGACCTCACCGACCTCCCTAAACCAGAAGACGCTCAAGAAGTGTTGGACCTCAAGCAGTGCGCCAACGGCCGGTGAAGGAGGTGCATGCGCAGGCCCATGCGACGGTTGCGTAGGTTCATGAATCGTGCCGCCGAAGGCTCGGGCCGCGGGGGTAAGGGAGGTCGCCGACGTCTCGCCAGCAGGGGCATCCGTGCGTGCGTCGCGACATTCAACGAAGACGCCTGCGCGGATTTGTTCTTTGAAGGCCGTGGCGAAGGCCGAGGAAAAGGAGCCCGAGGTCGCTGGCGGTCAATTGGAAAAGGAAATGGACGACAAGGGACCTCCGTTGGACTGGCGGAAAGGTGATGACCTGCCACGATTGCGGGTCCTCGCAACACCATTTGCGCGAATGCTTTCTTTTCGAGGGCCAAGGGCGTGGGCGGGCGCCATCAGGTACTCTGCGACGCACTGAGGCACTGCAACGCTTGGACCTGCCAGAGTGCAATAATCAGGAGCACATATATCAGTGGTAGCTACTGGGCAATATTTTTCCTGATCTGTGAGCAAATTGTGGAGCAGTGCAGCAACTGCTAGTGCGCCGTCGACGGCTGGCTTGTGGGAGCGCGGCCCCAGTTTCTAGATTCTGAAGAAACTGAAGTTCCACTTCCACCAGGGGTGGCGCTGGCGGGCGAGGCGGCGCGCGGCGCGCACCATTGTCGGCGACGACGGCGGTGGCCACCCTGGTCCGACCGCCGCGTCTACGAACCAGCCGATCATCGGACCTATACCATATCCTGGCCCTGATTTTATCACGATGGAGTCGTCTGGAATATGGCTGCCGTCGCAGCGCCCCTTGGGGCGCCGTGCCCCGCGGCAGCTTCCTTCCACGCGTGGCGAGCGACTGGCTGATCGGCTTCGGTGTCGAGGCATCGGGGCATCCCGCGTGTCGTCCCTACCTCCTAGCAGAGCCGCGTCCCAGCGGATGCCTTGTGGGCTCTTTGCGTTATTGCAGAGGATGTTCCGAGTCATGCGCGAGGGGCGTCAATTCCGTCTGATGGGCCCCATCGGCAGCGCCGAGGCGCCCGGCCCGCCAGAGTCCTGCGAATGCTGAGCAGGTCTGGGAGAACTGGAGGGCCTTGACGCGCGCGTGACGTGGGAACTCATTGCGTCTACGTGGGGATCCCGATTAGGAACGCGTTCGGATGCAGGCGAGATGCCACCAGCTTTCAGAGGAGTTCTGCGAGGATGAGCCACTGGGCAATTTGCCATCGGACTGGTGGAACGGACCGATGATGGGATTTCGTGTCCTAAGTCGGGTCGAGTAGCAACGATTCGTACAAGGGGATATCGAGAGCCAAGGTGGCGAAGTGGAGCTCCGTCCATTCGCGAATGGCCACGAGGCATTCCTGCTGATGGACTTCATCGGCATCATCGCATAGAACCTCGGCCAGGCATTGCTAGCATCCTTGTGATCGCGACTCGAGGCGCTCTGCGGTGTGGATGTACCAGGCCCGCCATGACGACGCCCGCGACAAAGCGTGAACTTCGGGGCCCCAAAACCCATCGGCAATGTCCTGGTCTGCGGAGGGGAAGCCCGCCGTGAGTTCATCATCTGCAACCTTGTGCCAGAGGGGTACCTACCACTAGCAGGACAACCACAAGATGACGCACATGGTCAAGGTACTTGCGCAGTCAGTTTGATTTTTCTTGAGTGGATGTGTGATAATTGTTGCAGCTGCATTGATGTTCATTATGCGAATGCCCATGGTGTGCCGCCACCACTCCTCGTATAGTATTCGTCCCAAGCTGCAGCGCTCGCGACGAAAAGGCCTGGGCATGAACATGAAGCAACCATCTCAATGATAGAGGTCGAGGAGGGGAAGGAGGAACCACAAAACGAACCACCGCCAGTTAGACCTCCTTGTGGAGGCTGTGGACTCCCAAGACAACCGCGACCGCGAGGACAAGGCGTTCATCGACGGAACGACCGGGCCCGCCGTGGAGATCCATCGCGAGATGCGAGAGCCATCGCTCGCTGTGATTTACGACGCTGCGAATTAGCTGAAATAACATATCGTCGAGCAGGCCGATGTGAGTTTCTCCCTGGATACCGCGCGACGCCACCTGCTGCGGCGCCAGCAGCGCGCCGGAACGACCGTTCGAGCAGCGTCCGCTCACGAGACACTTGTGCCATCGAGGTGCTTATCACAAGCGAGCGCGACACTGCTGCGCCGACGGGCTGAACACTCGTGCCGA
>CAUYUJ010000522.1:109350-112652 GCA_963575745.1 Prorocentrum cordatum
CCTCCTCCCTCCCTCCTTGCACCCCTTTCTTACACCTCCCTCCCGCCTCCTCCTCCTGTCCTCCTCCTCCTCCCGATCCTCCTCGCTCCCTCCCTCCACATCCTCCGGCTTCGGCCCTCCTACTCCTCCTCCTCCTCCTCCCCGTTCCTCCTCCACCCTGCCTCAGTGTAGGCCTAGTGCCCCGACTCGCAGGAGGAGAGAGGGCTGTTGCGACGCCCAGCGTGCCAGTCTGCAACTTCAGCGAAGGCCCCGCCTTGAAAGGCAGCGGGAGCGCCGTCCATCCGTGTGATTGCTGCGCAGCTTGTAACTTGTGATCGTACAGCTTGACGTCTCAAGCGAGGGCACCATTTTGAATGGGAGCAGCCCTCCTGACGCGTTACGGTGTCGCAGTTATCAACTTCGGGCCGTAGATTTTGTTGACGGCTCAAGCAATAACCTAATGTTGAAAAGAATTCGCCCTCCATCCGTGTAGCTTGTAGGAAGCCTCCAAGTTTTCATGAGCAGCTCTAAGGCGAGAGTCCCTTGTTGAACAGAACTTGTGCTCATTCCGTGTATATTCCAGGAACTTTTGAAACGAATGTGTTGGTCGCCAGGGCGAGAGCCACATATTGAAAGCCACTGGTGCGCAACCTGTGTAGGGAATGTTTGCCAGCGTGAACCCCAAACAGACAGTTCTTATACTGTGGATGTGTATGCTGTTCGGTGCAGTCAATGTGGTGCAGTCTATGTTGTGCAAACTGTGATGTGCAATATGTGTGGTGCAAGCTATCCGACGCAAGCTATGTGGTGCGCGCTATGTGGTGCAAGCTGTGTGGTGTAAGCTGTGTGGTACAACGTATGCGGGTGTCAGATGTGTGGTGCAACCTAAGTGGTGCACTCCAGGTGGTGCAATCTATGTGGTGCAAGCTATTCGGTGCAGTCCATGCGGTGCAGTCTGTGTGGTGCAACCGAAGTGGTGCAATCTGTGTGGCGCAATCCTTGTGGTGCATGGTGTGGGCGCGATTGGCGCTCATCGATGGGGACTTCCCAAAGTATCTCAAAGGCCGCGCTGGCGCGCGGGCACTTTGGTGCGGGTCGGTGACTCTGGTGGGCGCGATAGCAGGTGACGTCTACAACGGCGACGACTTCGACGATGATCGAGATGATAGCGGCGGTGATGATGCCCATGATGGTGATGCTGATTTTGCTGATGATGGTGACGGTGGCCCTGGGCGTGGCCAACGCCGCGGTGTGCCTCCAGCTGAGCACCCGCTCGGGCAAGTATGAGTTAGCCCCCACTGGCGGAGACCCCGACGTGTCTCTGGACAGCTTCCCGCCGGGCCTCCGCCTCTGCACCGATCGCAGCTTCGAGCTGCTCGGCGCGCTGGTGGGGGACGCGGACCTCTGCGCGGAACACACGAAGCAGCGGGTCACGAGCGCCGCCGCGCCTCTGGAAATTTTGGGGGAGCTCGAAAATGCGCAGGTCGCGCCGCACCTCCTGCGCCACTGCGCGTCTTTCTGCAAGCTGGGCTACTCCGCGCGCTTAGTGCCGCCTACCGCGCACACCGCCTCCTTGATGGCCATGGGCGACGCTGTTCGGGCCTGCCTTGCGCAACTGAGCGGCTGCGCGCCCTCCGACGCCCCCTGACAGCAGCCTCAGCTCAAGTTCAACAAGGGAGGGCTCGGCTTGCGCTCCGCCGCAAAGCGCGCCGCCGTCGCCTACCTCGTTTCCCGCGCGAAGAGCGCCGACCTTTGTCGGCAGCTCTACCCTGGCTACTCCGACGGCGTTGGCCGCGACGGGGAAATCCTGGCGGCTGCGGTGCAGGCCCGCAATGCAGTCGTGCGGGACGCCGACAGGGTGGTGTTCGACCATGTGCAGCACGGTGACCAGAAAGCCGTGTCCGACGCGGTGGGCAGCGCCGCGTTGGACGGGCTTTGGCGAGTGCCACCTTGGCCGGCAGGGCGCACCTCTTCCTGGCGCAGGCCCTGGGCGCTGCCGCGTGGCTCCAGGCGCCGCCCTGCGAGGCCACTGGCACCGCCTTCCCTCGCGGCCTCACGATGCAGGTCGGCCTGCAGAGGCGGATGCGAGTTCAGCTCCTGCAGGAGGAGTGCTTTTGCCGAGCCGGTGGCGAGGTGATGGACGTCTTCTGCGACCTCGCCTTGGTCTGCGCCTGCCGCGGCGACAGGACCGAACGCCACAGCGCCCTGCGCAACCAGGTCTTCTTCGACGCCCTGGCCGCTGGCTGCGCCGGGGCGGAGTTGGAACGCCCCAGGCTGCTACGCCCGCGTCCCGCCGAGGAGGCCACCTCTGGGGGCGAGCAGGGCGGGTCCCGGGTGGGCGACACTGGCCGTCGCCCTGCCGACGTCTACCGTCCACGGTGGCGCAAGGGCACGGCGGCCGCGTGGGATTTTGCCGCCGCGTCTGGGCTGGGCGCCGATTTCCTCGCCACGCCGGCCGCTTCGGCGAGCGCGGGGACGGAGCGGCGCGAGGAGTCTAAAAGGCAGCGCTAATTCGGACACCGCGCGTCTTTGCGCGGCGCAGGGATTATTCACCTTCCTCCCCATGGTGGTGGAAGCCCACGGCAACGGGGGGTGCAGGGCCTTCGGGGGTCCTATCCAAGCGTGTGGCTGACGCCGCGGGGGAAAACGCCGCAGTGGTTGCGGACCAACACGCCGAGCGACTTTCCATCTCCCTGCGCGTGGAGAATGCGCGGACGGTGGTGTTGCGACGCTTCCAGACGCAGTCTGGAGGATCGGGGGTGGCAGCGGCCAGTCTGGCCGCGGCCGCGGCTGCCTCCACGGCGGACGCCGTGCGAGGCATCCGCGGCGCTGCCTGGCGCCCCCGCCCTCCCCCCCTTCCGCCTTTATTGGGCAGCACGGACGACCCCCGCGCCCTTCCGTCAGCGTCGCGGTGGCGGCTCCTCGCCTCCTTTCCCGCGCGCCGTCTGGCCCTTCCCTGGCGGGGCGGTGGTTGATCCTGCCTAGGGCCCTCCCCGCTACGCCGCAGCCCCCCGACGACCCCGACGGCCTTTCCCGACGCAAACGATCCCTCCCGACGTCCACCGCCCACTCCGCCGCTACGCCTGCGCCGCCTGGTCGGTGTCGCCGCCGTAGGGTCCGTAGCCTCGTCGCGGGTGGCCCTTCTCTTCCGGCCCCTGGCCTGGCCTGTCTGCTTGCGGTCGCTTCCCCTCTTTTCCTCTTCCTTGCCTCCCTGCCTTTTCGTCCTGTTCCCTGCCTGCTGTCTCCGCCCGACCGTTTTTCCGCCTGCCCGCCCGCCCCGCCGGCCCTGGCCTCTCGCCTGCGCGTTCGTCGTCGTCTGCCTT
>CAUYUJ010000523.1:0-42500 GCA_963575745.1 Prorocentrum cordatum
AGTAGTAGTAGTAGTAGTAGTAGTAGTAGTAGTAGTAGTAGTATTAGTAGTACTAGTAGTATTAGTAGTAGTAGTAGTAGTAGTAGTAGTAGTAGTAGTAGTAGTAGTAGTAGTAGTAGTAGTAGTAGTAGTAGTAGTAGTAGTAGTAGTAGTAGTAGTAGTAGTAGTAGTAGTAGTAGTAGTAGTAGTAGTAGTATGATTAGTATTGCGAATAATCTTAGTATGAGTAGTTTTAGTAGTTTTAGTATTAGTTGTGCTAGCACTAGTATTATGATTAGTAGTATTATTAATCGTATTATAAGTTTTTTGTAGTACTAGTATTATGAGTAGTATTCGTTTTAGTATCAGTAGTATTATTAGTGGTGCTGTTATTATTATCAGTAGTAATATTAGTAGTTGTAATACCTTTAATATAACGATTAGTACTAGTAGTATTGGTGGTATAATTAGTAGTAGTGCCATGCGTAACATTATTCTTGCTACAATCATTCGTAGTATTAGTGTTAGTCTTATGATTACCATGACTACTACTACTACTACTACTACTACTACTACTACTACTACTAGCATTCGTAATATTACTACTATCATTAATGATAACAATAATAACAATAATAATAGTACCATGATTATTCTTATTATTCTTTCAGTAATAGTATTATTATTCTTAGTCGTATTAGTATTGTCTTCCAATTGTTCTTATTGTTAGTGATATTCTTCTTATAAGTAGTACTATTATTATTATTCCTCCTCCTCGTCCTCCTCCTCCCCCTCCTCCTCCTCCACCTCTTTGCTGGTGCGGAAAAATCACGACGGAATGTTTTTGGCCGTCTTCGGCCACCAAGGATCCTTGCCGGGCCCCGGGCCGTCAGAAAGCGACATGGGATGAGAAAACGGTCCGAGGAGAAGATCCAGATCTCTGGGGGTCCAGATTGTGATATTATCCCAGTGCGGCCCTACCTAGGAGTTGGAGCCTCTAGGAAAGCAACATTAGTGGATGCTGTGCTGCACTATACTATGCTATGCTATGCTCTGCTCTGCTATGCTATGCTATGCTATGCTGCGCAATGCTATGCTGGGCTAGGCTAGGCTATGCTATGCTATGCTACGCTATGCTATGCTGCGCTATGATATGCTGCGCTATGCTATGCTATGCTATGCTATGCTATGCTATGCTATACTATGCCATGCTATGTTTTTGCTTTGCCTTCGCTTTTGCCTTCACTTTTGCCTTTGCTTTTGCTTTCGCTTGGCACCCAGGGAGCGCAACGGGGGGAACCGCGCGTTTGCTTTTACCTTTGCTGTTGCTTTTGCTTGGCTCCCAGGGGACTGGGGGAACCGCCCGGGGCGGGTTGCACTGCCCGGCCCCTTTAAGCCAAGAAAGTAAGAACCCTTCTAGGCAGAGCCTAGGTAGGGCAAAAGCACGACGTGTAGGAGCAGATTGAATCACAAAAACAGCAAAGACATAACAACTTTCGGAATGCAGCACGGATTTCTTGAGTCGGCGCCGGATCCCCTTCGCTGGCGCGCGAAGCGCGCCAGGGGCGGCGCTGGAGGTGCCGCCAGGGGGGGGGGGCCAGCGCCGATTCAAGAAGTTCGCGCGGCCCGCCGCAAGTTTATGTCTGTGCCGTGTTCTCCCCCGTGGGAGGAACGGAGGTGTCGAGAAGGACGATGTTTTGACTCAAACTGAAGTCTGAACCTCGGGATGGAGTTCGATGGACAGAACATTTTACGTTAGCAGGGTTTTTCATCCTCGCCCCAAGCGGCTCAAGCAGGGGCAACCTGATGGGGAGGCGTTCCTTTCCTCACCCTCTGAAGGGCCTGGAACTGCTTGAGGGGCAATGTGGAAGGGCCACTCCCTACCAAGGCCGCAATGCAAACAGCGAGCAAATTCAATGGATCTCGGGTGGCCAAGAGCGCGCGCAATTCGCAAAAAGTACAGCACCGGTTGTGCCAGAAATCGTGTCTGGTATGCAGCTGCAGGCATTTCGAAAACCAAGATGAGCAACTCTCCAGGGCCGACCCTCCAAGCCCAAACGCTACCAAAACCACTCATCCAGGGGCCTCGGCTCAAGGACGGGCGACTTCCAGGGGAGCGGGACGGGGGGTCTTGGAGCGGGGGGCGAACGCGCAAGTAGCACCAGTTCCCAAACACCTTTCGATCTTTCACGGGCACGGAGACCACACGCAAGACAACTCGAAATTTTACGAGCTGTAGCTCGGGAGAACTGCGATGCGAGGATAAGGATGTTCATTACTCCCTGGCACGCACAAGTTTCGGAACAAGGCTCCCGGCGACAACGCGCGAATGATCCCTCGGTACCTCGGTTGTAAAAACAGCGCACGAGGCAACGCGCAACATGACAGATTTCGCTTCGGACTGACGCCCAGCGCCCGCCTGCACAATTGGGTTGCTATCATACACGCACACACACACACACTTCAACTATGTCAGCCGCAAACATTTCCGCAACTCGACTCGTGCATACATGGTCAAGAACCGTATACCCCAAACCCAGAAACGTCCAACTCTCGCGGGTTAACCAGGTGGCGACGGGCACTCCACCAGCATCGTCCCTGCCGACGATGAAGTTCCACAACCCCCTAAACAAACCAGCATTGGCATGCCCATGGGTGCGGTGACGGCCCCGAATATTTGTTTCCACACGGTAGTTGCAATCGCAAACGGAGGTGGGGACCTTTTTTCCATTTCCTCACGCAAGGCCTATAACCTGAGCCCTGGGCGCCGTCGGGCGTTTCCCGTCAACAGAGACCGCCAAACCATGACTCCAGGAGAGAAGCTCGCCCGCCTGCTCCAACACACACACACACACACACACACACACACTTTTTGCGTCGGCAGTTGGGCAGAGGGTGACTGCTCCGGCGGATGGGCAACAGGGGACACGCTGTATGCAAATTACGGCCGCCAGGCACTGAGGAAGAGGAGCCCAAGCGCAAAAGGAAGAGAGGAAGCCGGGCCCACTCAGACTCGCCGACTGCGGCAGGGGGAGCGCCGAGGGGGGGAGTCAGCGCCCGCATTGAGCTGCACTGAGCTGAAGCTGGGGGGGGGACGCAGCCCAGGTGGGGGAGCAGCACAAGCGAATCAGAAACTCGACCCAGCGAACCGATAGGCGTGGTCCAGGGGAAGAGCCAGAGCGCCGAGACCCAGGGGCCTACGAGGCGCGGCACACCAGAAGCTGGAGAGCGCCGAGACCAGGGGGGCCTACCAGGCGCGGGGCGTGGAGGCAGGCGGTGACGACGCGGCAGAGCGCTAACGGCAGCAGACGAAAGCCGGGGGCGAGAAACACACACACAAACAAACAAACATGCAACGCAATAGCGGGTGATTGGAACGACCCCACCCTGTCCCATCCGCGTCACGAAGCCCTCCAGGGAGAGGCACGGAGGAATCGCGCCCATGATACCCTAGGGAGCACCAGTCCAGGAACAGGCGGCACCTCGACCCCATCACTGGGGACCTGCACTCGACCCCACCAAAACAAGAGAGGCAGGCGCTGAATTCAGAGAGACAGTGAGAGAGTGAGAGAGAGGAGAGAGAGAGAGAGAGAGAGACAGAGAGAGAAAGTGACAGACAGACAGACAGAGACCCATGACGCAAGTGCACACAGAGTGGCCCACTGGTACATTGAACACGCACTGCCATCATCGGCGCTCTTTTTCCGCAGATCTCTCATGCACCGCTGGCACTTTGCATCAGGAACCAACTTGTCGTCGAACCTACGCTGCTTTGGCTGCACCCCGCCACTCTTTTGGTCGCGGACTCGGCGATCGCGCGAGTCGGTCGGGCAAAGCAGGGCCACTGAAAAGCGCAATTGCGCAAAAAAGAAGGGAGAGGGCGAGCGGCGGCCGTGGAGGAAGAGAAAAGTAAGGCGGCCCAGTCAAACCACGTAGGTTTTGTAGTTGCGTGTTTCGGCCCAGGCTCCAGCGAGGTGCTGCAAAGTTGAGCGCGTCCAGGTGCGCCCAGGAAGGCGGCCGCGCAAAGGTGCAAAGCCTGGCGGTGATCCGAACAGGCTCGAGCAGGGCCGGCAACTCTAATCGTGGCAGCAAGACCAGACTCGCCATCCTGAATGAGTGGCCACGTGGGCATCCCTGCATGGTGCACAAACTCTGCCGAAGCAGAAATTCGAAGCCTCAAACCACTGGCTGCCTAGACTATCACTTCAATCCCTGAAAGTCCCGTGGCGGGGCTGTCCTCGCCGCTCACAACGGCCCAACACTTCCCAGCAGTGCTGGTGAGCTCGCGAGGGCTCGGGCTGGCCCCGCCGAAAGAGAGAGAGAGAGGCACAGCCTGACGCGAACTGACGGGCCCTCTTACTCAGGCCTGGCCTCTTCTGGCGAGATCTAGCGACTCGCCCCGATCCTCGGATCGAACACACCAGGATGTCTTCCAAGCGGGCCCTTTGAGTGGCGACAAGCAGACGGACATGCACTTGAACTGGATCGCGTCCCGCCCCAAAAGTGAGGCGCACAGCAGCGGTTCAACAACTCAAGTGCCTCAGCCACTGACAGACATGGCTGCTGGGTTGGCATGGGCACGCCTCCTGAACAGGTTGAAAAAGGACGGACAGACCCCATGGACCTCAACGGCCCACATCGACCTGGGATGCGAATCGGTGGTAAACGCTTGATGGTAAAAACTATGGAGAACCGCTTGGTGTTGCTTTGTTGTCAGGCCTGATGAAAAACGTTTCGACATTACTTACAGGCTTGAAATATGTGCCAGGGCCACCTTTGCTAACCTGGACCAACTTACCTTTTGCTTCCACGGCTAAATCCAAAGCTGATGTGAGACGGGGCACCGCCTGGGCAGCCCGGGAACGGCACACGAGAACGCACCGTCAGCGAAGCGACCGAGGAAGGAGGCGCAAGCTGGGTGGGAGGCTGGGAGGGGGGAGAGCGAATCCGAGCCTGGGCAGAGGAGGAGAGAGGAGAGGGGAGTCGAAGAGAGGAGAAGGCAAGACCAAGGCGAGGAGAGAGGAGAGCGAACCAGAGCCCAGTAGGCGGGCAGCCCCACGACCGCCCGGAGCCCTGCCGCGACCGCGGCCCCCGGCGGCAGAGCAGACGGGCCGGCCCCTGGCCTCCGAGGGGGCAGGCGCTCCCGCGGCGAGGCCAGCCAACTGTTGCTCCCCAGGGAGGAGGAGGAGGATGAGGAGGAGGAGGAGGAGGAGGAGGAGGAGGAGAAAGAGGAGGAGGAGGAGGAGGAGGAGAAAGATGAGGAGGAGGAGGAGGAAAAAGAGGAGGAGGAGGAGGAGGAGGAGGAGGAGCTGGCCCGCGCACCCTCGGGGAGGCCCCCGACGAGCGCGCGCAGGGCCGCAGGAGAAGCCGAAGCGCACAGCGCTGCCGGCCCACGTGGTGCGGAGGCAGCGCCATCAGCCCGCTCGGTTCCTCGGTCCTCCTCCTCGATGTCATCTCATCCTTTAACACCATCCACGCACTACCCTCCGTCCCCTTCCCTTCCTCCCTGCTTCCCCTTCTTGCCACCCTCGCTCGCCTCCAATCCGTACCTTCATCCCTCCATCCTCATTGCTGCATCCGTCACCGAGATACGGATGATGTCTACGACCACGACTGCAGCAACAACGATATTACAAACGAGTGTACTGCCAGTGCTGTCCAGGGTGGAACCATTTAACGTCAGTCGATAATGTGATAAATAGATGGTGGCGTCCGTCCACGTTTCCAGCGTCCATGTGAGATGTCAGGGGCACGAGATTTGGCCATCCCTCCCTGCGTACATCTCTCCCCCCCTCCTCCCACTCACGTTCCCCTACACGTCCTCCCGTCCCCCTCCTCCCCCTCCCCCTCCCCCTCCCTAGTCCTCCCATTCCCCCTCCCCCATCCTCCCCTTCCTCGCCCACTTTTCCGACAAGACCCAGGCGCCCTATCTTCTCGTGCTCGCAGCACCACTGCATCGCCTGCCAGCGATGACCGATAAAAACAAAGAGAGGGTGAGAGAGAGAGAGACACACACACATACACACATACACACACATACATACACACACACACACACACACACGCACACACGCACACACACACACACACACACACACACACACACACACACAACACACACACACACACGCGCGCGCACACACGCGCGCGCGCACGCGCACACACACGCGCGCGCGCGCACGCGCACACACGAGCTGAGGCGGGAGAGGGGCACAAGAGAGAAGGGCGAAGGCGAGGCAGGAGCGGAGGGGTAATGTGAGATTGATGACAAAGGAGTCCAAGGGCAAAATCAGACGGTGCCGAAAGAGCAAGGAGCCCGGCGCGAGAGGGGTCGAATCAGCCAGATCCGAAAAAGGCGGGGACAAAGCAACGGGTCAGCGCCACCCTGATGGGTACTCGGTGGGCCCAGGCCCTCCGAGGCCCAATCGGTGGCCTCTGCAGCAGCAGAGAAAACCGACTCCACCGAGCTCCGCCACCGTGCCCTCTGCAGGAATGGAGGCGCGTCGGAGTGCCTGTTCCCTGCATGGTCGGATTGATGTGGCGCTCGAGAGGCAAACCCGCCCCTCGTCGCGCGCCAATTCAATCGTGCCCCCACGTGTTGCTCCCCAGCGCTCGTCTTGGTCCCGAGACTTTCTGAGACTGCCCCAGGACGACTGCATGATACCCCCAGACTGGCCCTGTGACAGCCCCAAAGCTCGCCAAAGGATCTCTCCAGCAAGACTCTGAGGGGGAGCGAAAACAATGAAAGGCCGTAGGTTTCTCACGCTGTTCGGTTGTAAAGATTTTCTGCCAAACCAACAAAGGCCTCGGAAAGGCTTCGGACAACCCCCAAGGCGGCCCAGAAGGCCCCCCCCGAAAGAGCCTCAGCGGAGACCCAACACGGCCCGGGACCGCCCTGAGCCCTCCGAGACAGCCCAAAGTCGCAGCACGGCCCCAAGGATGGTTCTACCGAGCCTAAGCGGGAGAGCTCGATATAATCATCGCGGCCAAGACAAACACAAGACCCCGAACATGCCCCCAAGAGGCCCTCCTGAAGCCCCAAAACAGCTCCCGAGAGAGAGCCCAAGAGACCCAGAAGAGGCTCAAAGCAAACTCATAATGAGTCATCAAGAGCCCCTGATGAGACAGCGCAGCTACAACATGGTAGCGCTACTTTCCCCGCGACCCAGAGATTGTTCTACAGAGTCTGCTTGTGAGAGCTCGGTGGGATCGTCCTGCTTGCATATCGATTATGTCTGGCACGGCGGCGGGGCTTACCGCAAGCAACAGGATCTAATCATGAAGCGGAAGGGTATACTGCAGCGCCTGCTAAGGTCCCCCTCCTTCTCCTTCGCTTCCTCTTCCTCATCCTCCTCCTCCTCGTCATCATCATCATCATCATCATCATCAGCAGCAGCAGCAGCATCATCAGCATCATCATCATCATCACCACCATCATAATCATCATCGTCATCATCATCATCATCATCATCATCATCGTCATCATCATCATCATCATCATCATCATCATCATCATCATCATCCGCAGCAGCATCATCATCATCATCATCATCATCATCATCATCATCATCATCATCATCATCATCATCATCATACTCATACTCATCATCATCATCAGCATCATCAGCATCATCATCAGCATCAGCATCATCAACATCATCACCATCATCATCATCACCACCACCACCACCGTCATCATCATCAGCAGCAGCAGCAGCATCATGATCATCATCGTCATCGGCATCGTCATCGACATAGTCATTGTCATCGTCACCGTCGGCATCATCGTCATCATCATCAGCATCATCATCAGCAGTAGCAGCATCATCAGCACCATCACCACCATGATCATCAGTATCATCACCACCACCATCATCTCATCCTCATCCTCATCCTCATCTTCATCCTCATCATCATCTTCATCTTCATCCTCATCATTCGCATCATCATTCTCCTCCGCCTCCTCCTCCTCCGCATCCTCAGCCTCATCCTCCTCATCATTATCATCATCATCACCCCCATAATCATCATGCACACACACACCGCTCGTGGCGGGCCCGCCTTCTTCTTGCCCGTCGTGGGGGTGCCAGAAACGTTCGAGAGGCTCTTGCAGATGTACCTGCGCAACTCCCCCTCCTCCGCATCATCACCACCACCATCATCAGAATCAAAGTCATCAGAAAAATCAGCGGCAACACAGTCTCTCTCCCTCCCCTCCTCCTTGCCTCCCTGCTCCTCATCCTCCTCCTGATCATGACCATCAGCATTATCATCAACACCACCATCACCATCCCCCATCACATATCCGCCGATCCGGCGTGTGAGTTTCAAGGAGTCTCAGCTACAGCCTCGAGGCTGAGCCTCAGCCTCTGGGGGGGTTGCCGGGGTGGCTCTGCCGGGGAAGGGGGGGTGGGGGGGGGGGGGTGCGAGTTTCCGGCGGATGCGTTTTTTGACACCCCTCACAAGGATCGTGGCCTCCGAGGGGGTTCCGAACTCGAGTACCACCCCTCCCGCACCAAGAGGCTCCGAGGAGGCCTCCAAGAGGCCCCAAGGGGCGCAGAAGAGGCCCCCAAGAAGCCCCAAGAGGCTCCCAAGAGACCCCCAAGAGGCCCTCTAGTGGCCCCAAGAGGCCCAAGAGGCCCCCAAGAAGCCCCAAGAGGCGCCCAAGAGGCCCCCAGAAGTCCCAGCCAACCACGAGATCCCAACCAGCATCCATGAGGCCTCTGACCCACCACCCACGCACGGTGGCGGGATAGGCCGACGGCCACTGGATAAATGCTGAGTGAGAGGAGGGGAGGGAAAAAGAGAGGAGGGACGAGGGCGAAGAAGGATCACATCAGTCGGAGCGCCCCGGATCGGCGGCACTGGCCGAAGGCCACTACAATAACCCTCACCATCATCATCATCATCATCATCATCATCATCATCATCATCATCATCATCATCATCATCATCATCATCATCATCATCATCATCATCATCATCATCATCATCATCATCATCATCATCATCCGCATCCTCATCATCATCATAATCAGCATCAACAGCAGCATCAGCATCAGCACCATCATCAACAGCATCAACATCATCACCGTCATCATCATGACCATCATCATCATCATAATCAGAATCGTCATCATCATCATCATCATCATCATCATCATAGTCATCGGCATCAACATCAAAAGTACTCTTCCTCATCATCATCATTATCAGCAGCATCAGCATGATTATCGCCATCACCAACATCAACGTTAAACTCAGCAGAATCAACATGATCATCATCGGCAGCAGCAGAAACCTCATCATCATCAGCATCGTCATCACCGTCGTCGTCATCACCCTCATCAGCAGCATCATCAGCATCACCACCACCACAACCTCCACCACTACCACCACCACTACCACCACCACCACCATCATCATCATCATCATCATCATCATCAGCATCATCATCATCATCATCATCATCATCATCGTCATCGTCATCGTCATCACCATCATCATCACCACCACCACCATCATCACCAGCAGCGTCATCAGCAATATCAGCATCAGCATCATTACCGTCATCGTTAAACTCATCAGAATCGTCATCACCACCATCACCATCAGCATCATCATCCTCTTCCTCATCATCATCATCATCATCATCATCATCATCATGTTCATCATCGTCATCAGCATGATCATGAGCATGAGCATTATCATCATCAACTGAACTACATCATACGTCTCCCCATAATCATCATCATCAGCATCATCATCGTCATCATCATCGTCATCGTCATCATCGTTATCGTCATCGTCATGATCATCACCAGCATCGTCATCGCAAACACCACCAGCGACATCGTCATCACTGGCATTATCATCATCAACACCATCATCTCTATCATCATGATCGACATCCTAACCATCATCGCCCCATCATAACCCCTTATCACCCCGCCATCACTCCGTTATAGCACCAATATCACCCGTCATCGCCATTACCGATCAGCCTCATCATCATCATCATCAGCCCCATCATCAGCACTACCATCACCACCACCATCATACGCATGATATGCATCGTCTTCCTCATCCGTACCCTCATAATCACCATCATCATCATCATCAGCAGCAGCAGCGTCATCATCAGCATCATCATTATCCTCATCATCCTCATCCTCGTCTGCATCCTCATCCTCATCCTCATCACCCTCCTCGTCATAATCATCATCACCATCATCACCAGCATCGTCCTCAACGTCGTCGTCATCAGCAGCATCATCATCACATCACCATCGTCATCATCATCATCATCATCATCATCATAAATCTCACCATCATCCTCATCGTCACCAAGACCACCACAAACACCAGCATCATCGTCAGCATCAAAATCATGAGCATCACCATCACCATCACCACCGTCATCATCATCAGCATCATCACCATGATCGTCATCAGCATCATCAACATCAGTATCATCAGCATCACCATCATCACCACCACGACCACCAACATAACCAGTACCACCACAACCACCATCATCATCATCATCATCAGCATCATCACCGTCATCATCAGCATAGTACCAGCCTCAGCATCAGCATCAGCATCATCATCATCATCATCATCACCACAACCACTATTATCATCCTAGTAATAATGAGTGCGATCGCCATCATCATTACCACCACAACCGCCAACACCACCACAACCACCACCACCACCATCATCACCATCATCATCATCATCATCATCAGCATCATCATCAGCATCATCATCATCATCAGAATCGGCATCGTCATCACCACCACCACCACCATCTTCAGAATCCGCATCAGCATCAGAATCAGCACCAGCACCAGCAGCATCATCAGCAGCATCATCATCATCATCATTATCATCATCATCAGCACCAGCACCTGCACCAGCATCACCATCAGCATCAGCATAATCATCATCATCATCATCATCATCATCATCATCATCATCGTCATCATCTTCCTCAGCATAATCATCAAAAGTATCAGCATCAGCATCATCATCGCTCATCAGCATCATCATCGTCTTCACCAATCAACAGCATCAGCATCATGATCATCCTGATAATATGCATCAGAATCATCATCATAATCATCATCAGTATCACAAACACCATCAGCATCATCGCCATCAGAACCATCATCAGCATCATCATCACCATCATCTTCATCGAAATCATCGCCATCATCATCAGCATCAAAATCCGCATCAGCATTATCATCAACATCGTCATCATCAGCATATTCATCCACAGCATCAGCATCAGCATCAGCATTTGCATCAGCATCAGCATCATCAGCTTCATCATCAGCAGCATCAGCAGCATCATCATGATAAGATTCATCAGAATCATCATCATCATCATCATCATCATCATCATCATCATCATCGTCACCACCATCATCATTGCCATCATCATCAACACCATTATCATCAGCATCACCGTCATCATTCACAACACCATCATCATCAGCCGCATCATCGCAATCATGGCTCATCATCACCGCTCATCATCATCACTGCTCATAATCACTGCTCATCATCATGGGCATCATCATCATTTTCCTCATCATCATCGCTCATCATCAGCAGCAGCATCATCATCATCACCGCTCATGCATCCATCTCTCCTCCTCCTCCTCCCCCACTCTCCTCCCTGCTCCCATCTGGCTCCGCTCACCTCTTCTCCCCCCCTGCCCCCCCCCCGACCTGCCTCCTCCGACTCAGCCTCCCCACAGCCGTCCATGCCCATCCGCTGCCCACTACCCTTAGGTCCGGCCTGTCCCCCTACAGGCAGAATTTGGATGAAAATTCGCCGGCCCAACGGGCCAGAGGCGTGCTAAGATCTCCGGTAACTGGTTAACAATTCTCTAGTTCGCGCGCGCGGGGCGGCCCCTGGGGGTCCCCAGACGAAAAGTACCCCGACCAGGTCCCGGCCGGTCCCCGGCCGGGTCCCGGCCGGGTCCCCCCGAGCGCTCCACGAGCGCACCAACAGGGCTCCGAAAACGTCCCCGAGGACCCAAACAAAACCAAGAGGCCCGCAAGAGGTCCCCAAGATGGTACACGAGGCGTCCGAGATGCCACAAGATCGCTCCAAGACGCCCAAGATGGCCCCCAGACGCTCCAAGAGGTCTCCAAGCGTACTCCCAAGAGGGCCCCAAGAGGCAAAATTCATTGCTTTTCCTTAGGTTTTGGACATATTTTGGCTTTTCCCCCTTTTCCGCTTCCCGAAGCCCCAAGACAGCCCAAGACGACTCCAAGATCGCCCCAAGAGGGCTTAAGAGGCCCCCAAGAGAGCCCCAAGACGGCCCAAGAGGGCTCCAAGACGGCCCAAGAGGTCTCCAAGACGGCCCAAGAGGGCCCCAAGAACGCCCCCAAAGGGGCCCCAGAGAGGGAACACGAAACAACATTTCGAGCCCTCGGCCCTAAGAAGCCCCTACGAGGCCCCAAGAGGCCCCTATGAGGCCCCAAGAGGCCCCCACGAGGCCCTCAGGAGGCCCCCAAGAGTCCCCCAAGCGGCCCCAGGAGGCCCCCCAAATGCCCCCCCGAGCGCCCCAGGAGTCCCCCAAGCGGCCCCAGGAACCCCCAAAGCGCCGCATTGACACCAGGCCCTCGGGCAAACGGCAGACATGAGACTGTATGGGCCGGCGGAATGAGCGAAGCGATTAAATAAAAAGTATCTCAAAAATGATAAAAATAAAAAAAATAAAAAATAAAAAAAATAAAATTGTAGAAAAGTAGTCCCCCGACTATGGCCCGACTCAACACCACCGCCCACGCCCCCACCCACCCGCCGGCACTCCCCACCCCGCCACGCAGTGGCCCGACCCGCCCCCGTCCGCAGCCACTCGCCCGGGCCACCCCGTGGACCCCACAGGCCCGCCAGGCTGCTCGGGTGCGCGCGGGCAGGGCCGGCCCGGCCTGGCTCTGGCGGGCGCCGAGCAGGAGGAGGAGGAGGGGAAGCAGAAAGGTGGATACAAGAGGAGGACGGGAGGAAGGAGAAAAAAAGAGTGGGGAAAGAAGAGGACGGGGGGGCAAGGAGAACAAGGGGAGGAGAGGGGAGGCGGAGCGGAGGAGGGCGGCAGCGGGGGAGGGGAAGCGTGGGAGGCGGAAAGAGGAGCAGGAGGAAACGCGGGGAAGAGAAGGGAGGAGAGAAAGGATGACGAGGCGGAGGAAGGGGAGGGGCGGAAGGGAGGAGGGGTAGGGAGGGAACAGAGGAGGTGAGAGGAGGCGGCTCCCCCCGAAAATCTCGTCCCCCTCCCCCGCCTCATCCCCTGCCCTCCGCTCCCCCGCGGCCCGCACCGTCCTGCTTCAGGACGGGTGGCCTCCGGGCCAGGCGTGTAAAGAGGTCAATCCTGGGGTGCAACCTGACAACATGATTTGTTTTGGGGGGGAGGAGGAGGAGGAGGAGGAAAGCTGAGGGGACAAAGCGGACAGAACAGATGAGCTCGCGTGCCGTCAGGAGAGCTGCCAGGGGAGCCCTCCAGGCCAAAACTGAACTATCACCCATGTCCAGCCATGCTCTTGGAGCCCAACTCCAAGCGAGCATGGATCGCCACAGCGGGAGAAAGAGCAGAAGGAAGAGGAGCAAGAGGAACGCGAGCCGCGAGAGCAAGTGGGACAGACAGACACGAGCACCCCGCGGCTGCAAACCGACAACAGGAGTTCCGCGAGAGCGACGGCCCGCTCGGAGGCCGCCTCCGGCCTGGCCTGCACAGGTCGCCCGTGAACTGGCCTCGGCCGTTTCCCGCGCCCGGGCCTGGCCCAGGCCTGGCCCACGCCGCCCCTGCGAGGCGGGAGATGACCGGGAGGAGGCAGGCGGGAGGCACGGGCAGCAGGCAGGGGCGGCCTGGCAGGAGGAGAGCAGGCGCGAGAGAGGCAAGCGAGAGGGGTGGGGACGGGGGGCGGTCGTCGCGTCGTCGCTGGTCGTGGTCGACGCGGCTGGCGTATGACTGGTCGCTTCGGTGGCAGTAGTCGCAGCGTCGAAGAGGCCGTCGTGGTGGGGTCGTGGTGGCGGCCGTGATGGTGCTCACCAGCTGTCGGTGCGAGGCTCTGCAATGGTCCTGGTGGTCAAGGCGGGGATGAGGGCGGCCCACTTTGCTCCCGTTCACCCTCCCTCCATCTGTCCCTTCCTCTCCCCCTCCCTCCTTTCCGCGTTCGCTCCCCCGCTCCCTCCCTCCCTCCCTCCCGTCCTCTCTGCCCCCAACGCCTCCCTACGTTCAAAACAAGTGGCCAGACCCCTTCCAAACTCTATCCTGTGCAGCTTTCTATCCCTGATCGATGATTGATGGTCCCGCGGCCCGAAGCAGGCCCCCAAAAAACCTACCTCTCGACCTCCCTCCGCCCCTCCCTCCCGTCATACCAATCCATGAAGCTAACCATGATGGGATACGGAAGGAGGAGGAGGAGAAAGAATACGAATAAAGACGACAAAGCAACAAAAAACGGTAAGAGTAAGAAGTCAGGTATGAAAATAACAACCATATTAATAATAAAGAATCATAAGATCACCGACGAACAATATGATTAACATGTATACTGCATTGATACGACTACTAGGACGGAATATACTTAAAAAGAATGGAGGGAGAGTAAATTCGTCTTCAAGGGGCGCCTCTGGTGGTTAAAACCGATTTTTAGAGGGATTCATGAGGGGGAGACTCAGAACAGGAGATTGTACTGCAGCATCGTTGATACATACCTTGGTCCGCCCCTTCCTGCTCTTCCTTCTTCTCCTCGGCCTCTTCCTCCTCAGTCTTACTATTATCACCCTCGTCCTCCTACACCATCTACGGCCTTTTCATCATCGTGAAACATCATCATCAGCAGCAGCATCATCAGCATAATCGTCATCATGATCATCATCATCATCATCATCATCATCATCATCATCATCATCATCATCATCATGATCATCATCATCATCATCATCATCATCATCATCATCATCATCATCATCACCACCACCATCATCATCATCATCATCATCATCACCATCACCATCATCAGCATCATCATCATCATCATCATCATCATCATCATCATCATCATCATCCTCATCCTCATCATCATCATCATCATCAGCATCATCATCATCATTATCAGAATCATAATCCGCATCATCAGCAGCAGCGGCATCCTCATCATCAGCAGCAGCATCATCAGCATTATCATCGTCATCATCATTATCATAATCATCAGCATCATCATCAGCATCATCCTCAGCATCAACACCATCGTCGTCAATCATCATCAGCAGCAGCATCAGCATCGTCGTCATCAGCATCGTCGTCATCATCAGCATCATCAGTATCATGATCATCAGCATCATCATGGTCATCAGCATTATCTTGATCAGCATGAGCATCATCATCAGCAGCAGCAGCGACAACATCATCACGATCATGAAACAGCATCAGCAGCAGCATCATCATTGTCGTTATCATCACCATCATCAGCAGCATCATCACCACCTCCGTCACCACAACCACCACGATCACCATAACCATGATCATAGCCATACGAATCATGCTCGCCGTCGTCGGTGGCATCAGTATCGCCAACATGATCAGCATCGTCATCATCAACCACGGCATCATCAGCAGAAGAATCGTCATCACCATTGTCAGGTATATCACCACGATCACAGTCGCGACCATCAGCATCAGCATCATCATGATCAGCAAGAACCACATGAGCATTAAACTCGGCATCGCCAACATCAATATCAGCAGAATCGAAGTCATCGTCATCGTGAGTCTCATCCTCATCGCGATCGGCATGATCAGCGGTATCGCGACAACCATCGTCAACATCATCCTCACCGTCCGCATCATCATCATCACCATCATCATCATCATCATCATCATCATCATCATCAACAGCATCACCATGGTCAACATCAGCGTCCCCATCTTCATCCTCGTCGTCATCGTCAACATCATCATCACCGCCAAATTCAGCATCGTCAGCATCATCGCCATCGTCATCATCATCATCATCATCATCATCATCATCATCATCATCATCATCATCATCATCATCTTCATTATCATCATCTTCGGCATCCTGAGCATCATCATAATCACCATCATCGTCGGCATCGTCGGCGGCAGCATCATCATCATCATCATCAGCATCATCGTCATCCTCAACCGCATTATCATTATCGTCCTCATCATAATCATCACCACCGCCACTATCATCATCCCCATCATCCTCATTCCCAGCATCACCAGCATCAGCATCATCATCACCACTATCACCATCACCACCACCACCATCATTATCACCACCACCACCGTCATCATCACCATCACCACAACCACCACCACCATCATCATCTTCATCATCAGCATCAGCAGCAGCATCAGCATCATCATCAACCACACCATCATCATCCCCCTCATCTTCATCATCACCTGCACGGCCACCACCAGCAACATCATCATTATCATCATCACCGCTACCACCATTACCACCACCTCCTCCCTCTGCGTCCTTCCCTCCCGCCGCCCGCCCCTACCTCGCCCACCCCCCCCTCCCTCCCCCCTCCCGACTCACACCTCAAACACTAGGTCCTCCTCCTCCTCTTCCCCCTTTCCCTCCATCCCCTTATTGTTCTTCCTCCTCCTCCTCCTCCTCCTCCTCCTCCTCATCATCATCATCATCATCATCATCATCATCATCATCATCATCATCATCATCATCATCATCATCATCATCCTCCTCTTCCTGCCCACCTCCCTCCTCCCCCCCTCCATGTCCATCCCCCCCCCCCCTCCCCCCCCCTCCCCCGCCCCCGAAAAGCCGCGGAGCAGCCGCGGCACCCGCCGAGCTCGGGGTCCCACGGGAATGGCCTCTCGCCTCTCGCCCGGCGGCCGCGTCGCGCCGACGGCTTCGAAAGAGGCACTCGGGCGCCCGCGGGGGAGGGGGAGCCCGAAGAGGGAGGGAAGGGAAGGGACGGGGGGATGAAGGGAGGAAGGGCGGGGGGGAGGAGGAGGAGGAGGAGGAGGAGGAGGAGGAGGAGGAGGAGGAGGAGGAGGAGGAGGAGGAGGCGAAGGCGAAGGCGAAGGCGAACGCGAAGGCGAAGGCGAAGGCGCATCGGGAGCGGCCTGCCGGGAAGCAAGCGGGGTGCCCTTGCGAAGTGCACGGAAGCACGGCCCCGCTCGTCCGCGGGCCCGCCTGCCACGCACGCGATTGGCTGACGCCTCCGATCCCCCCCCCCACCCCCACCACCCCCCACCCACAGAAGCAGCCAGGGCGCGCAGGCGACGCAGCGGGGGGGGAACCCGCTTTCGCAGTCCTGCTACGCCGCGGGGGCGAGGCAGGGCGGAGAAGGGAAAGGGTCGGGTTTGCTGGCTGGCTTCCACGGCCCGAGGCGAACCAGCCTCCGGGGGGGGTCGTTGGTCCGCCGCCCCGAAATGGCGCAAGGCTCGCGGGAGCGGAGCAAAGGGGGGCGGAAGCGAGGAGCAAGAAGGGAAAGGAGGAAGGAGGGGGAGGCAGGAACGGAGCCAAGCCAGCGAGAAGAACAACCGAGGCGGCGGTATCGGCGCGAGCTTGTAGCGGAGGGGTGGAAAATGGGGGCACTCTTAGGAGACGCTCGACACGCCAAATACGTGCCGACTCGATGCGTCATGCTTATTCCCCGTAGTCTGACGTTGGCATTTGTATGCTCCGCGCGACAGCAGGAACAGCCCCCCTTTACTTATGATTATACCACTTTCCTCTCGAATAACAAGCGCTGAGCCCAATGCGTAAATGAACACTATTTGCATACATCGATCCGTCCTCTGAAGAGACCAAGACATCATAAACTACATCCAGTACTGCCCATCAAAACCCATCGGATTGGTATGAGAAGACGGGTGGGCGACCGCTGTCGTTGATATGAGTTGCAGCCTCTTGCTGATCAGCGAATGCGATTTATAGACATACCGAATCTTGGTTGCTCAACCCATTGTAGTCAGATAAGCTTCTGTGTTGTTGGAAAAAGGCAATGCAGCTGTTCGCTCGTAAATGTAAATGCCCTGCACGCGTTCTCCTCCAGGCTCATGATTTGATCAGAAATGTTCAGCCCATTTGCTCCTGGCTTGTGAATGCGTTGAACATGCGGAGAATCACCACCGAAGCCTCGGGTCGCGTTCTCCCGCTCACGCTCCATAACACGACTCCGGCTCGAGGAGCCAGGCGCAAGGAGCGCTGGAAATTGGGCCTGGCCCCCTCCAGTCCGGCGGGGGCAGCCGCCCCGCGACCAGCGGCGCCGCCGGCCGAGGGCCAGGCGACGATATACCCCAAAACCGCCTCTGTCGGGCGCCGGACCCTGCCCCAGCTTCGGCCGCGGGGGCGGGGAGCCCGCAGGTGGGGTGGATTGCTGCCGCGCGGTGGAGCGCAGCGGCGCTGCGGCGGCGGCGCTGGCGCTGGGCGATGGGGCTGCGCGGCCGCCGCGCAAACGCCTCGCGCCGCTCCAGCTGGGCAGCTGGGCGACGTCTGCCGGCAGGCGCGGCTGCCGACACCGGGGGGAGCGGCAACCCCACGGGGCGGGCGGCGCGAGAGGCGTCGCCCCGCCCCAGGCAATCCGCGGCGCTGGCCAGGCGCAGCGGGTTGGCTGCAGAACGCCTGGCGCCCCTGTGAGCAGGGCCCCGGCGACGCGAGCGGCGCGCCTGGCGCGCGCGCGGGGCGCGCGCCGGCGGCGCGGGCAGGTGCCAGAGGCTCGCACGGTGAACGCCGGCTGAATGCTCGCCAGCCTGGCGTCAGATGAAGATCTGGGCAGGCGATCGACCTTTTCAACGAGGACGGCGGAGGTCCGCTTCGCGCGACAGAAGGCCTCGCCCGGCGGGGGGGGTCCCCCCGCTGGCGAGGCGCAGGAGCAGCACGGCCGTTGCCACAAAATGAATGCGTCGTCGCCGCCGTCGCCCTGCTCTGAGCCCCCCTAGCCTCCAGTCTTACGGATCCTTAGGCTCAGGGTTTTTGTTTTTTCCAGTGATGCTTAAGGGGATATCTAGGATGTTTGGTAAGACGCATGGATCTCCCCGCTCCGAGGACTGGCGCGGGCTGCTTCCTCTTGTCTCTGCCTGTGCTTCTGCTTCCCTTCCCCCCCCTTCCCCCCCCTTCCACTGGAAGTGGCTCACAGCCTTCTTGGGGTCAAGCTGGCCCACCCCGGGGCCCCCCGGGGCCCTCCCACCCCGTAGGCCTCGCCGGCCGCTGTCATGACGGCAACGGCGGCGGAGGTCCGCTTCGCGCGACAAAAGGCCTCGCCTGGCGAGGAGAGCCCCCCGCTGGCGAGGCGCAGGAGCAGCACGGCTGTTGCCGTGAACTGAATGCGTCGTCGCCGCCGTCGCCCTGCTCTGAACCTCCCTAGCCTCCAGTCTTACGGGTTCTTCGGCTCGGGGTTTTGTTTTTCCAATGATGCTTAAGGGGATCTAGGATGTTTGGCAAAACGCATGGATCTCCCCGCTCCCAGGACTGGCGCGGGCTGCTTCCTCTTGTCTCTGCCTGCGCTTTTGCTTCCACCCCCCCCTCCTTCCACTGGGAGTGGCCCACGGCCTGCTCGGGGTCAAGCTGGCCCACCCCGCGGCCCCTCGGGGCCCTCCCACCCTGTAGGCCTCGCCGGGCGCTGTCACGACGGCAGCGGCGGCGGAGGTCCGCTTCGCGCGACAGGAGGCCTCGCCCGGCGGGGGGAGCCCCCCGCTGGCGTGGCGCAGGAGCAGCACGGCTGTTGCCACAGAAATACATGCGTCGTCGCCGCCACGGCCCTGCTCTGGGCCCCCCTAGCCTCCAGTCTTACGGGTCCTCAGGCTCAGCGTTTGTGTTTTTGCAGTGATACTTAAGACTTAATGGGATATCTAGGATGTTTGGCAAACGCCTGGATCTCCCCGCTCCCAGGACTGGCGTTGGCTGCTCCCTCTTGTCTCTGCCTGTGTTTCTGCTTCCCTTTCACGACGGCAGCGGCGGCGGAAGTCCACTTCGCGTGACAGAAGGCCTCGCCCGGCAGGGGGGGTCCCCCCGCTGGCGAGGCGCAGGAGCAGCACGACTGTTGCCACAAAATGAGTGCGTCGTCGCCGCCGTCGCCCTGCTGTGAGCCCCCCTAGCCTCCAGTCTTACGGGTCCTTAGGCTCAGGGCTCTTGTTTTTCCAATGCTGCTGAAGGGGATATGCAGGATGTTTGGTAAAACATATGGATCTCTCCGCTCCCAGGAATGGCGCGGGCTGCTTCCTCTCGTCTCTGCCTGTGCTTCTGCTTCCCTTTTCCCCCCCTTCTCCCCCCTTCGACTGGGAGTGGCTCACAGCCTTCTTGGGGTCAAGCTGGCCCACCCTGGGGCCCCTCGGGGCCCTCCCACCCTGCAGGCCTCGCCGGCCGCTGTCATGACGGCAGCGGCGGCGGAGGCCCACTTCGCGTGACAGAAGGCTTCGCCCGGCGGGGGGAGTCCCCGTGCCAGCGAGGCGGAGGAGCAGCACGGCTGTTGCCACAAAATGAGTGCGTCGTCGCCGCCGTCGTCCTGCTCTGAGCCTCCCTAGCCTCCAGTCTTAGGGGTCCTTAGGCTCAATCAGGGTTTTGTTTTTCCAATGAAAGGGGATATCTCAGCGGTCTTCAGCGCAAGAGTCCAATATATAACTGTCTCTAATCCGATCACGGTCGACACTACGATCGCCTTCTTTGTCCTGCGTAGGAGGCGGACGTGTCGAAGAAGGAGCACATCCCGAAGTCGGTGAACACGAGGGCCTCGTCGCAATTGCATTAATCTTACCCTTGGTGCGCCGCTTGATATTGGCTCTGGTCTCATAGATCGTCGCCTTCTCCAGCTCGCTAGTAACGTCAACGACCGTCACGTCGATCTGAAGGTCCCCGATGCAGCTTGAGTAGGTCCGCTCGTTGTGCTGCCAGGCGGCAAACTTGTCGTACGTGGGAACTTGCATGTTGCCCTCCTTGGAGTCGAAGGTGTCGGAGGTCGGGGCACATATCGAGGGCAGTGAGCATGAGGTCTACGTCCATGTGGCTCAGGAAGCCCTTCATGTTGCCATCGGGGAGTTGTCTGCTCTCGGCGCCGATCTCCCAGCACACCTTCACCAGATCGACATGTCGGTCGGCCCAACACGGCCCAAGTAGGGCCACTGGTTGGCATATCGGGAAGCCAGCTTTACGCACATGCGGTCCATCCAGATGCCATCCTTGCAGCCAGTGGTGTTCACGACAGGGCACGCCTCGAAGCCGGCGTGCACAGGGGAACCTCGCCGTGGTGGCCCGAGAGAGGCCTTCCGCGCCGCCCCTGCAGCGCCGCCGGCCTCTGGTGCTGGGCGGCACGATGGCTGGAGCTGAGGCCGTCGAACAGTCAGGGCACGCCTCGAAGACTGCGGCCTCGAGGGCCTCGAGCACTCCGGCGCGCCAACCTCGGCGCGTCGGCCACGAGCCGCCGGCGTTCCCAAGGCTGGCAGGAAGAGGAGGAGGAGGAGGAGGAGGAGGAGGAGGAGGAGGAGGATCGAGGAGGAGGAGGAGGAGGAGGAGGAGGAGGAGGAGGAGGAGGATCGAGGAGGAGGAGGAGGAGGAGGAGGAGGAGGAGGGGCGGCCGGGCGGCCGGGCGGCCGCGTCGGCACGCTTCGCCTCGAAGGCTCGGGAGGGGCCCGACGCCCGGGGAGGGCGGCAGGGCAGGAGGGGCGAGGAGGAGGAGGGGGTGAGAGGCTCGGGGGGCAGAGCGGGAAGGAGAGGGCGGGGAAGAGGGGGGGAGGGAGGGGGCAGGGAGGGAGCAGGGAGGGAGCAGAGAGGAGAGGAGAGGAGAGGGGGGTGAGAGTGGGAGGTAGAAGAAGGGAGGCACGAAGGTGGGAGGTGGGAGGTAGGGAGGAGAGCGACCGGAGGAGAGAGGTTGGAAGGTGGGAGGGGGAAGACGGGAGGTGAGAAACCGGGGGAGGTGATAGGCGAGAGGTGGAAAGTGGGAGAATGAAGCAAGGAGAAGGTGGGAGAAGGGACTTGGGAGAAGGTGGGAGAAAGGCGGAGGGAGAACGGCAAGTTTGGCGCGCGCACGCGCGCCATCTCCGATATCCTACCCCCTCCCTTCAATTTACAATGCGTTGAATCATTTCCTGTCTGCCGACTGGGGTGTCCTAGAAGACCTTCACTGAAAATGGCAGCCGTGAGGTTTGACGCCTCGTTCGCTGCGCAATCGGAAAAGGTAGCTTCGTACAGGTGAAGAGGAAGAGGCGGATGAGCGGGAGGAGGCAGGAGGAACGGGAGCGGGAGGAGCAAGAGAACGAGGGGAAGACGGAGATGAAAGGGGCAACCAAGAAGGAATCGGATCCAGAAGCGTGTCCCGAGTTGGGGCGAGAGCGCCATTCTGAACGACGACGGCAAGGCATCGGTTCTTTAATGCGACCGACGGTGCAGCGGGAACACCATGTCTGAAGAACCAAGGACGCTCCGATTGGAAAAAAAGCAAAGCCACATGATGGCATCAAAGGATGGCATCCCGTGTGCATGTGTGGGGGGATAAAGACGCAAGAGAGGCGGGAGCACCATGGGACATTGTCAGCGAAGAGAGGGGAGTAGCACTCAAATCAAGCTGTGAGTGCGCTCGCGCTAAATCTGAGATCATACGTCACCCTGCCAGCAACTCCCATTGCGTGAACCACTTGTTTCTGTTCCCCGAGTCGGGTGTCGAACTGGACCTCAATATGTAGATGTCATCAGCAATGCTTGCCCCGTCGGTCACTTCGCGAGAGGCGGAGCGACCAGACTGGATCAGGGAATGCGGAATGAGATCGGTCGACATTTTGGCATGTGAAAAGGCGACGCTCAAGCTGCGCCGTGCTCGGCGCAGGCAAACTGAGGTCGAAGCCTGAACACGCCTACGACGCAGAACAAAACGCAAGTAAGACGAGGGTGGGGGGAAAGCTTAGATTGAAAGGGAGGAGGAGAGAAAGGAGAGCAGTGAAAGTAGAAGGATTGAGGAGGGGGGATGGTGGTGGAAAGGGGAAGGGTGAAGAGGGTGGAGGACAAGGAGAGGCGAACGGAAGGGGCGGGAGGAAAACTGGGAAAGAGAGGGAGGGGGAGGGGAGGAGGAGGAAGAGGAGGAAAAAGGAGGGGGGACAAAAAGAGGAGGGAGAGGAGGAGGGAGAGGAGCAGGGAAAGGAGGAGGGAAAGCAGGAGGGAAAGGAGGATCCAGCCGCAGACTCCAGCTGCACGCAAGGCGGCGGCGGGAGCCCGCGCGGACTCCCTCGGCGGACGCGGCAGCAGCCGCTGCTGCCGCGCCCGCCAGAACGATCTCCAGAACGCGTGCACGCACGGGACGCCGTCCTCGAGGGAGAGACGATCGAGGGAAGCACTCCTACGGAGAAGCTGCAGAGAGGCGCCCCCCGGGAGGGCGATGTCCACCTTGGGCCCGCGCAGGGCCCCACCCCGCTGGACGTGGCGACAGCTGCGGAGTTGCCCCCCCCCCCGGGGGAACGGCGAGATCTCGCCTGGGCCCGCGTGAGTCCGCACTCCGCCAGAACTCCCAGGAGCTCACAGGAGTGGCAACGGATGCGGCGCCGGCAGCCACCAGCAAGGGCGAGGTCTCGTTTGGGTCCGCGCGAGGCCCCACTTCGGGACCTCCCAGGAGCCCAGGGAGAGCGAGGTCTCGTCTGGGCCCGCGTAGGACCGCTCTCCACGGGACCTCCCAGGAGCCCACGAGAGTTGCAACAGCTGCGCAATTGGCAGGCTCCCTGGGAGAGCGAGGTCTCGATTGGGATCGCGTAGGACCGGACGCAGCTAGACTTTACAGGAGCTCACGACCGTGGCGACAGTTGCCCAGTCGGCAGCCCCCAGGGAGGGCGAGGCCTCGTTTGGATCCGCTGTAGGCCCGCTCTCCGCCAGACCTTTCCAGGAGCTCACAACAGTGGCGACGGTTGCGCAATTGACAGCCCCCAGGAACAGCGAAGTCTAGTTCGGATGCATGATGTCGCTGCTCTGGACCGTAGAGGAGCTCAGAACAAAGTGACAGCACCCAGGGAGGCGAAGTGAGAGACGCTAAAGAGGCGGCCAGGAGGGAAGTCAGAGGCAGGTAAGAGATAGGAGGCAGGTATGAGGTGGGAGGCAGGCAGGAGGTAAGAGGCAGGAGAGGAGGAGGGAGGGGGGACGAGAAGATGAGGCAGCAGCGGTCTCTTCAGAGCGAGTACCCAACACATGAGAGTTGGAAAGAAAGCAAAAAGTCTGGAGAACGTGGACTCCGAGGTGAAAGCAGCCAGCCGCCCCGCCCAAGCTGCAACGCAACGTTCTCGGAGAAGCTGGGCTCTGAGGGGGAAAAGAAGAACCCCGCTCTCCCACGGACGGCCCATCTGCTGGAAGGACTGGTACGGAGGGAAAGGAAACGAGGACCTTGACCAATACTGACCGCGGAAACGCCGGTGCCGATCTTGGCAATCGTCCGTCGCGGCAATCGTCAATTCGTGGATCGTCCTCGCGAACCGGCGACGGCCAGCACGGACCACGACCAGGACCAGCGTCGGCAAGACGCCGCGACGTCCTGGCCGTGGCCGTCGTGCTCCTTCCCCCGTGGTGGACGGAAGAAGCGCGCGCCGAGCCGAGGCAGGAGCGCGGCTCCCAGGGAGAGTTCGGGCGAGAGAGGGAGAGAGCCAGCCGCCCTGCGCCCCGATGCGGGCACGAGCAGGGAGCAGAGAAGGGCAGGAGGGCGAGGAGCAGGGAGGTCAGAAGCGGCAGCAGTCAGGTGAGCGCCCCGGAGAGGGGGCGGGGGCGACGGCCGAGACCGGGAGCACGGAGCCGCAGTCAGAGAGAGCAAGCCGCTCGTGCCGTGGCCTCCGCTAAGCACACGACACGGGAGGAGACGGCGAAACTGGTCATGATTCTAGTACTGACGAGTTGTTCTCTTTGTTCCCATACAAGAGCTGCAGAAAGCGCTGAGGCCAATAACCCCGGCACCAAAAATATTAAATGCCTGAGGTCTGTCGGAAATTAGCCTGGCGAAAGACCCAACCATATGCAATTGTGGGTGCCGCAGTTGTCAGTATCGTCCTCGGTGGAACTCCCTATAGGGCCACGAACCGTGTGAGAGGTGCGCCGAAATTCAAGTAGAACTGCATGCGAACCCTGCCACAGAGGCCTTCGGTGGAGCTCCCTATGGGGCTACAAACCGTGTGAGAAGAGCACCGAAATAGGGGCGGAACTGCATGCGAACCCTGCCACTAGGGCCTTTGATGGGACCCCCCTATGGGGCCACGAACCGTGTGAGGGGTGCGACGAAATGACGGTGGAACTGCATGCGAACCCTGCCTCTGGGGTCTTCGATGGAGCTCCATATGGGGCCACGAACCGTGTGAGGGATGCGCCGAAATGAAGGTGGAACTGCATGCAAACCCTGCCACTGAGGCCTTCGGTGGAGCTCCCTATGGGACCACGAACCGTGTGAGGGGTGCGCCGAGATGCAAATTGAACTGCATGCGAACCCTACCAATGTGGCCTTCGGTGGAACTCTCTATGGGGCCACGAACTATGTGAGAAGAGCACCGAAATAGGGGCGGAACTGCATGCGAACCCTGCCGCTGCGGCCTTCGGTGTATTTCCCTATGGGGCAACGAACCGTGTAAGGGGTGCGCCGAGATGAGGGTGGAACTGCATGAGAGGAACTGCGTGCGAACCCTGCCACTGAGGCCTTCGGTGGAGTTCCCTATGGGACCACTAACCGTGTGAGGGGTGCGCCAAAACGAACGTGGAACTGCAGGCGAACCCTGCCACTGGGGCCTTCGGTGGAGCTCCATATGGGGCCACTAACCGTGTGAGGGCGTGCAGAAACGGGCGGGGAACGATGACGATGATGGTGATAATTACGGCCGTAATGGTGATGACAATGGTGATTACGATGACGGTGACGAATTTGATGATGGTGATGATGATGATGATGATGATGATGACGATGATGATTAGGACGATGACGATGACGATGATGACGATGACGATGATGATGATGATTGTTGGAGGAGGGGGAGGAGGGAGGAGCGGGAGGAGGGGGAGGAGAGGAGAGGAGAGGAGAGGAGAGGAGAGGAGAGGAAGGAGACGCGGGGTGCTGTCTCTTCAAATTGAGGACCCAACACCACAAGATGATTCGGAAAAAATCCACAACGGTCAGGGGACACGGAAAAGGAGAGATGGAGAGAGAGAGACAGAGATAGTCGAAGGGGGACAGGGACGGGGAAGGGTGCGTGCGCAGAGCCGCCGCATCGGCGCCGAGCGGCCGCGCCTGTGGCGTTGAGGCCGTCGACCGGGCTCGGGCACTTGAAGTGAGCGCCGCAGCAGAACTGCTTCTTCTCGGAGGACCAGGCCTGCTTGGCACACCGCCAGGGCCCCGCGCCGCGGACGGGGGGCGAGCACTGAACACCGCATCCGCTGCGCCGCGGGGGGGGGGAGAGCCCCGCCAGGCCACCGCGGCCGCGCGGCAGGGTTCCTCCGGCTGTCTCCCGTTCCACAAGGTCATCCTGCTCTCGCTGCTCCGCCTCCCCGCCATCAAGAACCTCCCGCGCATTCTCCTCACGTCGTTTTCTGCGTAATTCGTTGTCGTACGCTTCCTCATCCGTTCCGCCCCCCTTTCCTCGCCACGTCCCCCTCCACGATCGCCCCTCGTCATCCACCTCCTGATCATCGTCAACCTGCCAATGTTCCTCCCCGACATCGAATTCATTCCCCTTCGCTTAAATTACCACCCCACTCGTTGTAATCCTCCTCTGAATATGTTTTGACGCCTGTCTTCGCCTCCTCGTCGGCATCATCAACAGCATCACTTTCCTCATCATCATCATCATCATCATCATCATCATCATCATCATCGTCATCATCATCATCATCAGCATCATCATCATCATCATCATCGTCATCATCATCATCGTCATCATCACCACCATCATCATCATCATCAACAGCATCAGCGTCAACATCATCATCATCAGCATCATCATCATCATCATCATCATCATCATTATGGTCATGATCAGCATCATGATCATCATCATCACCATCACCATCACCACCATATAATGCTCATCTTTTCGTTTTCATCGTCCTTACCCGTCTTCCGATGCTAAGGAACTGGAGCGAGATCGAAGACATCGGGAGAAAGAAAGAGGGAGAGAGAACGGAAGACTGAGGATGTAGGGACGAGGGAATGGGGCAGGCAGGAACAAGACGCAGGAGGCAGGGAGGAGGAGTGAAGAAGGACAAGGGAGGGCGAAGTGGGAACAGGCGACGGGGGAGGGGGGAGGACGGATGAGGCGGACGAGGTGAGAATGAGAGCGCGGGTGCGAGTTCAAAGGGGGTGATGGCAAGAGCGAGGGCGATGGTCAAGGCGCGGGTTGGTGAGGGTCAAAGTCCAAGCGGGGACTGAACGAACTGTAGCTGACACCCCCTCCCGCCCTCCCACCACATACGTAAGCAGCACACGGGTCTCAGCATTGGCTGTAGCCGCCGTCCGATCGACAGCCAGCTGGAGCCAGCACTGACGCCACGTCCTGCACGCTCGCGAGGCGCCGCGCACGTGCCAGGAGCACCATGCACATCAGGCGCGCCACGTGCCCCAGGTGCCAATGCGCGCTTGGTGCGCCAGATGCGCCACGTGCGCCAAATGCGCCGAGTGTGCGACGTGTTCCAGGCGTGCCACGCGCACCAACTGCGCAACGCGCAATAAAAGCGCGCCATTTGCGCCAGTGCTCGTTGCAGCACACACACACACACAGACATGCACATGCACATGCACATGCACATGCACATGCACATGCACATGCACATGCACATGCACATGCACATGCACATGCACATGCACATGCACATGCACACGCATGTACACACACACACCGCAATATGTTAGCACCCCCACCGTCACGCTGGAACTGTCAGCCCTGGTAAACTACACCGGATCCGCGTTCCAAGGTCCACGATCACGTATCAATTACGCTAGATGCGCATTCCAAGAGCCATGGTCCCTCGTAGATAACGCTGGATGCGCGCTCGCAGGGCCACCATCCCTCATAAATTATACTGGATCCGCACTCCCAGCGCCAAGTTCCCTTGCATAATTACACTGCGTCCGCACTTGCAGGGCAACGGTCCTTGGCAAATTGAACTGAATCCGCGCTCCCAGGACCTCCTGAGACATCCGTAACCTGATATTCGTCGAAGGCTCCACACGGGGGATACGCCATCTTCGATGTTGGGAGAAATCTAAAACTCCAGAGCTGGCGTCTGTAAAGGCTTGGACGCAAAAGCATACAGACCCTCGGGAGTCTCCAGATAGCGCTATTGCACTTGAAACCGAGCGGCCACGCACGGGACGCACTTCTGGGAAAGAAGAAGACACGGACCTTTAGTCGAGCATGGCCTCCCTCAAACATCGCACAGGGGCAATTTTACCGACTAAAGAAAAGCCAAGGCAAATGCGATTCAAGGATGTACTGGGTATGCCAAGATTGCGCGCGGCCTCCTGTGATGATCGTCGTCGGCGGCGTCGTCGTCGCTCCCTCCTCCTCCTCCTCCTCCTCCTCCTCCTCATCATCATCATCATCCTCATCATCCTCATCATCCTCCTCCTCCTCCATTCCTTGTCCTTATAAATAATTTCTCTCTGTCACACCCCGAGGCCAGTTTTCAGGGCGGGCGGGGCATTTCGCCTGAGACTGCCTCTTCACTTATGACCCTGAAGCTTAAATAATGGCAACAGTTTCATAGATGGAGGGCGGGTCGTTTTCAAAAAGTGGCTCTCGCCTTAGCGCCGAGCACACTCGTTTCAAACATGTGCAAGGGTTTCACGGATTGAGGGCGGGTCGTTTTCAAAATGTGGCTCTCGCCTTAGCGCCGCGCACATTCGTTTCAAAAACTTGCAAGAGTTTCGCGGATTGAGGGCGGGTGGTTTTCAAAACGTCGCTCTCGTGTTCGCGACGCGCACACTCGTTTGTTACATTTGCAAGAGTTTCACGGATTGAGGGCGGGTCGCTTCCAAAATGTGGCTCTCGCTTTAGCGCCGCGCATACTCTGTATAATTAGCCTGACGAAGGACCCAACCATATGCAGTGGTGAGTACTACAATTGTGCATATTTTCTTCGGGGGCGCTGCCTACGGCGCCACGAACCCTGTGAGAGGTGTGCCGAAATGGGTGCGGCGGACGCATGTGGACGGTGGCACTGAGACCTTCGGTGGAGCTCACTGTGGGGTCACAAAACGTGTGACGGGGGTGCCGAAATAGGTGGGGGACGCATGCGAGCGGTGGCACTGGAGCCTTCGGTGGAGCTCCCTATGGGGTCACGAAACGTGTGAGGGGGGTGCCGAAATGGGCGTGGGGGACGCATGCGGACGGTGGCACTGGGGTCTTCGGTGGAGCTCCATTTGGGGCCACGAAACGTGTGACGGGAGTGCCGCAATCTGCGTGGGGGGCGCATGTGGACGGTGGCACTGGGGCCTTCTTTGGAGCTCCGTAAGGGGCCACGAAACGTGTGAGGAGTGTGCCGAAATGTGTGTGGGAGACGCATGTGGCCGGTGGCACTGGGGCCTTCGGTGCAGCTCCCAATGGGGCCACGAAACGTGTGAGGGGTGTGCCGAACTGGGTGCGGCGGACGCATGTGAACGGTGGTACTGGAGCCTTCGGTGGGGCTCCCTATGGGGCCACGAAACGTGTGAGGGGTGTGCCGAAATGGGTGGGGGGGGCGCATGTGGACGGTGGCTCTCAGGTCCCCCCTCCCTGTCGCACCCTCAGGCGTGTCGGTAGGGCGGGCCAGGCGTTTCGCCTGAAACTTCCTCAACAATTATGATCATGAAGCGTGAAATCTGCACAAACTTCAAGGATGGAGGGCGACTGGGTTTCACAAAGAGGCTCTTGCCCTAGCGCTGCGCACATTCGTCCTAAGGTCTTGCAGCTGTTTCAAGGATGGAGGGCGGGTCGTTTTCAAAATGTGGCTCTCGCACGCGCGCTGCGCACATTCGTCTTGAAAATGTGCAACAGCTTCTGGGATGGAAGACGGGTGGTTTTCAAAATGCCTCGCCGTAACGCCACGCGTCTTAATAGGTTTTAGCAAATTCAAAAATGGAGGGCGGCTCCTTTCCAAATGTGGTCTCGCATTAGCGCCGCGCACATTCGTCTTAAACGTTTACAACCGTGTTGAAGTATTCCCAAGGCTCAAGTCAAAAAAATGGCGTTCTGATACCGTGCAGGATTGTCTGCACGCAACATTCAAATTGATTAGAGGTGCTGAAATCCGAAGGATGGTATTCTCGCACGACTCGGAATTGCCAGGACACACCAGTCACGTTGATTCGCGGCGTTGAAGTCCCAAGAATGGCATTCCGGCGCGATCGGGGATTGAATAACAGTGTTTATAATGGGGCAATTCCCACAATGGAAATCAATTCAGGGTTTATTGCGACATCGTTGATGCGTCTTGAGTTTGAACTGTTCATCCTCCTCCTCCTCCTCATTCTCCTCCTCCTCCCCGTCTTCTCCTGATCACCTTCGCCTCACGCCACGAGGCGAATGGATCCTCCGATTGACACACATCGGCAAGCCCTGTTTCTGACACAGAGAACAGTTTCGCCCCTGCCTGGAAAAAACACTACATGAGAGACGTGCCACGTGAAGTGCCAGAGGCCCGCCAGGGGACACGCCAGGGGACGCGACAATTTACCTCCCAAGGAACGCGCCACAAGACGCGCCAGGGAACGCGCCGAGAGACGTGCCATGGGACGCGCCACGGGACGCACCGCGTGACGCGCTGTCTTTTTATAATAATTATTGTCATTATTATCATTATGTTCCTCCTCCTCCTCCTCCTCCTCCTCCTCCTCCCCCTCCTCCTCCTCTTCCTCCTCATCCTCTTCCTTCTCCTCCTCCAACTCGTTTTTCCTCCCTCTTCTCATCGTGATCCCTCCTAATCCTCCTCCTCACCATCACCATCACCATCACCATCACCATCACCATCACCATCACCATCACCATCACCATCACCATCATCATCATCATCATCATCATCATCATCATCATCATCATCATCGTCATCCTCCTTCTCCTGATGCCTCCTCCCCTCACCTCCTTCTCCTCCGCATCCTCTCCTCCTCCTCCGCATCTTCCGCCTCCACACTCGCCACCTCCTGGGGGGGCGTGCGAAGTTCCTCCCAATTCGACAAGTCGGCCCAGCAGTCGACACCACTGCCTTTGGCCTCGCCCGCCGGGTGCGCGCCGGACCGACGAGGGACGTGCCGACGGAAGGGCCCTCGCTGGTCCTGGTCGGTCATCGATTGTCGTCCGTCATCGGTCGTCGTCGTCGTCTTCATGCTCACGTCGTCGCCGACATCATCGCCGATATCAACATCATAATCACAGCCACCTCCACCACCACCACCAACATCACCATCATCATCACCATCATCATCGTGGTCGTCGTCGTCGACAACCTCATCATCGACAACAGCAGCAACAACAACAAAACAAAAACAAACAACAAAAACAAAAACAAAAACAAAAACAACAGCAACGACAGCGACAACCACAACAGCAGCAGCAACAACAACAATCATTTTAAGACTGGTCGCTCTCACTGGCACGCGTGTCTTGCACTAGGTCTACCCCAAACCTCGATGCCCGCCCACTCCGTCTTCGAACGCACCCACCTTCGGGGGGAAATATCTTCCTTGTCGGAACTCTCGAGCGAGAGCGCCGTTCATGAGTTTGGGAGCCTCTCTGGCAAAGGGCCTTAGGCAGATTGTAAAATATCAAACGGGAACCTCTGTCGCCGTGTCTGGGCCTCCACCAACTTGCCTGAATTACAAGAGAGTCTCGAGCGAGAGCGACATTCTTGAGTTCGGGGGCCTCTCTGGCCAGGGCTTCTGGGAATTCATCTTGAGGAAATATCGAACCAATTTGACTGAATCACGAGAGTATCTCGAGCGCGAGCGCCGTTCATGAATTCGGGGGCCTTCCTGGCTAGGGGCTCTCGAAATAAATCGTGTGGAAATATCGAGCAGGAGCCCTTGTCGTCGTGGCTGGGCCTCCGCCAACTTGACTGACTTGCAATGAACTTTCGAGCGAGAGCACCGTTCCTGAGATCGGGGGCCTCTCTGGCAAGGGTGTCTCGGGGCAAACCGTGAGGAAGTATCGAACGGGAGCCGTTGTCGTTGTACCCGGGCCTCCAAGGACACACATTTACACTCAAGCCAACGCTCGCGCGGGAGCCTCGCTTTCAGAGAAAATGTAGCCAGTATCGAAGCGAGAGCGCGCGGAACCGTTTCCGGAGATCAACACTAATTGTTTTCTAAAAACGAATATTCTTCAACAATAACAGCAACAACAGCAACAACAGCAACAGCAACAGCAACAACAACAACAACAACAACAACAACAACAACAACAACAACAACAACAACAACAACAACAACAACAACAATTACTAGCACGTGGGGACACACCGTTCTCACCAGTGCCCGGGTTTTCATAGGAGGCGGGCAATACCCCCACTTTGTGGGGGGGCCGGTTCAAGCTCTACCAAATTTCCAAACGACTCTTCGCCACCACCCACACCCAGCTTCCCGCCCTATGACGTTCGGACACTTCACTTCGTGGCATGCGGACGACCGTGGCTACTATTCAGGGCCCCGCGGCCGACGACGACGGCGTGCGCGCGCGAAGAAAAAACGAATGTGTCCCGCATGGTATTATTTGACAGGGATGATGGCCCTGGCAGGTGCGCAACCGTTGTTGCAGAAGTTCGAAAAAGTTGCTCGCAAAAGCCCGTTTGACAGAAATGTTTAAAAAGTGTTGGGTTTCCTACGAATCCGCAAGAGCGCGCGGGATGAAATTTTGACAATTTTTTTTTTTTTGAAAAACCATTGGTTTTTTGATGTTTTTATGTTAAAATCGCTACGAAAACTAAGGTTTTGGAAGGATTTCGTCTTGCGCGCGCGAATGTCCACTTTACCTTATTTTTTGCAAGGGATTCGTGAAGTTTGGATATGTTAAAACAAGAAATGTCCACTTTAGCTTATTTCTTGCAAGGGAAAACCGATCGTAACAACACAACCGGATCTGGATGACATCGTTTTACCTGAGACTTCCTCACGAAAATGATGAAAATGAGGCTGCGGCCTAGGCGCGGCGGGGGGGCCATGCACCAGGGGCCCCAACAATAATTATTCTTTAGAAGTAATAATGTTCAACAACAACAACAACAACAACAACAGCAGCAGCAACAACAACGACAACAACAACAACCATTTTAAGACTGACCGCTCTTACTGGCACGCGTGTCTTGCATTCCGTATACCCCAACCCTCGATACCCGCCAATTTCGTCTTCGATTGCACACCCGTTGGGGGGAAATCTCTTCCATGTCGGCCACTGTCTGCAGTGCGAGGAAGTCTCGAGCGAGAGCGCCGTTCCTGAGTTCGGGGGCCTCTCTGGCCTGGGGCTCTCGGAATACATATTGACAAATATCGAACGGGAACCCTTGTCGCCGTGTCCGGGCCTCCACCAAAATTGCCTGAATTACGAGAAAGTCTCGAGCGACAGCGCCGCTCATGAGTTCGGGGGCCTTCTTGGCCAGGGGCTCTTGAAGTAAATCGTGTGGAAATATCGAGCAGGAGCCCTTGTCGTCGTGGCTGGGCCTCCGCCAACTTGGCTGACTTGCAATGAACTCTTGAACGAGAGCGCCGTTCCTGAGTTCGGGGGCCTCTCCCTGGCCAGGGTGTCTCGGGGTAAACTGTGAGGAAGTATCGAACGGGAGCCGTTGTCGTTGTAGCCGGGTCTCTCAGGGCCCACATTTAGGCTCAAGCCAACACTCGAGCGGGAGCCTCGTTTTCAGAGAGAGAGAGAGAGAGAGAGAAAAAAAAAAATGCAACCATCGTCAAAGCGCGAGCGCGCGGAACCGTTTCCTGAGATCAATAACAGTGGTTAGTTGGAAATGAAGATTCCGCAACCACAACAACAGCAGCAGCGGCAGCAGCAGCAACAACAACAACTATCATTTCAAGACTGTTCGCTCTTACCTGCTCGAGTGTCCGTTAACGCGCATTTCCCAAACCCTCGATACCCGCCCTCTTCGTCTTCGATCGTACCCCTTTTCGGGGATAAACCTTTCTTCCCTGCAGGCTGGGCCCTGGCAAGCGGCGGGGCGGCCGCGGACCGTCGGCCTGGCCAGCGGCAGCGCTGATCGGCGGCAACCCGACCCCAAGAGGGACGGACAGGGGACCGATCACGACGACGACGACGTCGACGACGACGTCGACGACGACGGCGACGATGACGACGACGACGACGACGACGACGACAACGAACGAAAGCGAGAGTGACAGAGAGAGAGAGAGAGAGAACGACAGCGGGGCCACCAAGGTCACGAAGTAGGCCACGAGGGGCGACAGCGGGGACACGAAGGGAATGCGTATGGGGCCACGAAGAGCGCGAACGAGCGGGGGCCACGAAGGGCAGATAATGCGAGGCCACCGAAGGCAACCACGGGGCCACTGAGGGTAGCAACTGGGCCACGTAGGACAGCGAGGGGACCACGAAGAGCGAAGGCGGGGCCACGAAGGGCATGCCTATGGGGCCACGACGGGCGCGAACGAGCGGGGGCCACGAAGGGCATACATATGCTGGGCCGCGGAGGGCAAAGACGGGGCCACTGAGGGCAGCAACGGGGCCACGAAGGGCAGCGAGGGGGCCACAAAGGGCGACAGCGGGGCCACGAAGGGCATGCCTATGGGGCCACGACGGGCGGGAACGAGCGGGGGCCACGAAGGGCATACAGATATGGGGCCACGAAGGGCAGCAACGGGGCCACGAAGGGCTGCAACGGGGCCACGAAGGGCAGCGAGGGGGCCACGAAGGGCTGCAAGGGGGCCACGAAGGACAGCGAGGGGGGCCACGAAGGGCTGCAACGGGGCCACGAAGGGCACCTATGTTTATTCTGTAGAAATGAGTATTCAACAACAACAACAACAACAACAACAACAACAACAACAACAACAACCCCAACCCCAACCCCAACCCAAACCCCAACCCCAACCCCAACCCCAACCCCAACCCCAACAACAACAACAACAACAGCAGCAACAACAACAACAGCAGCAGCAGCAACAGCAACAGCAACAACAACAAAAAGAACAACAACAACAACAACAACAACAACAACAACAACAAGAACAACAACAACCACAACAACAACAGCAGCAGCAAGCAGCAAGCAGCAACAATAACAACAACAACAACAACAACAACAATATGATCATCATCATCCTCATGATGATGATCATCATCCTCATCATCACCGTCAACACCAACAGCATCACTGATCACAAAAAACAACAACAACAACAACAACAACAACAACAACAGCAGCAGCTGCAGCAGCAACAACAACAACAACAACCACAGCAGCAGCAACAACACCAGCATCAACAACAACAGCAGCAACAACAGAAACACCAACAACGGAGGCAACAGCAGCAAAAATAACAACAACCAAAACAGAGCCAACAACAACAAGAATCTTATCATCATCATCATCACCACCATCATCATCCGCATCGTCATCATCAGCAGCAGCATCATCAACATCACCATCAATGACAAACACCTCATCAATACCGGCATCGACATCATCCTAATCAGCATCTGCATCACCTTCATCATATCATCATTTCATCATCATCAGCATCATCGTCATCATTAGCATCATCATCCTCGTCATCGTCGTCGTCGTCGTCGGCAGCATCATCGTCATCATCCGCTGGACCTGCTTCTACTCACTCATCCTCCACCTCCTTATTCTCCTCATCCTCCTCCTCCACCTCCTCCTCCTCGTCATATTGCTCCTCCTCCTCCTCATCCTTCTCCTCGCCATCCTCATCCTCCTCCATCGTATTTCCGCATCGTCATTCCTAAAATGCACCACATAAGGATCACGTTCGTCCTCATCGTCAGCATCATCATCATCAGCATCAGCATCAGCATCAGCATCAGCATCATCACCAGCACCTGATCACAATCACCATCAACAACATCATTCGCATCGTCATCATCGTCAGCATCAATATCGGTATCATCATCATCGGCATCAACGTCATCCTCCGCAGCAGCAGTATCATCAACATCATCATCGTCGTCGTCATCATCACCATCGTCGTCATCCTCATCAGCATCAACATGATCATCTTCGTTATCACCATAATCAATGACATGTTCATTGTCTTCAGCAACAGTACGAGCAGCAGCATCAACACCAGCATCATCATCGTCATCATCATCATCGGTACCATCATCACCATCCTCACCATCCTCACCATCAACATGAACATCATCGCCATCCTCACCATCATCACCATCATCACACTCATCATCCTCCACATCATCATCATCAGTATCGTTATCGTCATTGTCATTTATCCTGATCCTCCTCAGTATCATCCTCTGCTTCCTCTGTCTCGTAAAATTTGTATTAGTTTGATTATGAGTAGTAGTTTGGTTATGAGTAAGAGTATTACAAATATCAACAAATTACGTCGTCTTCTTCGTCGCCTTCTTATTCTCATGAGTACAAGTGTGATTCGTCTTATTCTTACGAAGACCATTATCATGAGTGTCCTCAGTGCGCTCAGCATTATTATTAGAAGTAGTCATATGAATATTACGATCCACATTATTACGACTACGGTAATTACTATTATTCCTGATGTTGATCCTCCTCCTCCTCTGCATCCTCATCCTCGCCCTCGCCCTCGCCCTCGCCCTCGCCCTCGCCCTCGCCTTCTTCCTCATCCTCATCCTCATCCGCCTCCTCCTCATCTGCCTAGATCATCCTCACCATCCTCCTAGAACCTCCTCCTCCTATTATTCCTCCTCCTCCTCTGCCTCCTCCTCCTCCTCCTCATCCTCCTCCTCCTCCTCCTCCTCCTCCTCCTCCCCTGCCTCTTTCATTCGGCCGCAACGCAAGGAAGATGATGTTGGCAGTCTTTTCCGAGAAGCACCACCAGAGAAGGAGAAAGGCATCAGGAGGCCCAAAGACCAAGGGGCCGGCGAATCGGAGGCGACGCGCGCGCTTCGCGCGTTCATGTTCTGGTCGGTCACAGGCCATCGGATGCTGACCGTCGTGGGGTCCTCGTGAGACTGTCTTGCAGCATCTTGGGGTCGGGCTCTCCCAGGACCGTCTGGGAGCCTTCTCGGGACATCTCGAGGCGCCTCTGGACCGCCCTGGGGCCCTCTTGGGCCGCCTTGGGCTTCTCAGGAGGCCATCTTGCGGTTGTCCTGGGCTGTCTTGTGACTCTCTTGGAGCCTCCTTCAGGCTCTACTTGGGACATCTTGGGGCCTGGGTGCCTTTCGGGAGCTTCTAGTCGGTCGATGAGTCTTGGGGCCGTCTGAGGGGAGCCTCAGGTGGTGGGCTATCAAGCACGCCGCAGAGCGTCAACACCGACGCTATTAGCCTCGTGACCCCGAAGCTAGCCGGAGAGAAAGGAAGCGAAAGGGGGGGAGAGGGCAGAGGGAAGGAGAGAAGGGTTGAGGAAGGGATGGAGGGATCGAAGGAGGTGGGGAGCGGAGGGAGGCGGGGAGGAGGGGGAATGGGAGGGAAGGGAAGGGGAGGCCGGGAAGGGAGAATGCGATGGGAGGTGGGAGGAGGGTAAGGGGAGAGAAGTGGAAGCTGCTGCCCGCGGGGGCGCCAAGAAGACGGCGGTCTGGGGCAACGCGAGTGATTCGAGGGGAGACCGCATGGCGGAGCCGAGAGGAAGATAAATGTTTGTGCGTGGCTATGGCGCCACACGCGAGCAAGCTTCCGCGGGGAATCACCGAGCAGTAATCCTTGCTGGCGGCCTTGCCCTGGCCCATGCTCGGGGCAGCAGAAAAAGCAGGATGAGCGAGACAGCGGAGGAGGAGGAGGAAGAGGAGGAGGAGGAGGAGGAGGAGGAGGTTAGACGCCCGTCGAATGAAGAGTCCAGGGAGGAAGGGAAAAAGCAGGAGGGGGGGGGGCATCGAAGGAGAAGTTGTGGTTCCCAGGCGAAGGATGACGACCCCGCCTGGGCCCGCGAGAAGGAGGAGGAGGAGCAGGAGAAGCAGGAGAAGGAGGAAGAGGGAGGCAGACGAGGAGGAGAGAGGTGGAAGAGTGGGGGGGGGATATTGTTGTCGTCGTTCTCCCTTCCCGCGCGCGGCAGGACACCTCGGCCTCTCTTAGGCCTTTTGGGGGCCCTCTGGGGCCTCCTTGGGGCCTTGTGGGGCCTCTCTGAGCGCCCGGTTGGGGCTTCTGGGGTGCAAAGTTAGTCTATGGAACGTCTCGGCGCGGGGGGCCGTTTGGGATTTGTCGGGCTTGCGAAGAGAGAACTGGTCCATGTCCACCTCCTGGGAACCAACGTCCTTGGGACCCAGCGGGCGATGGATGTCGAAATATGTTCGACCACAGGGCCCGAATATATCCAGATCCACTGCATGTGGAAGTCCGCGAAAATCGATCTTCGGGGCGGTGGTCATGTATACATCCCGGCTTTGGAATCCTGGGATATCAGGGCGCCTCCTGGTCGGAGCTCGCGGGCGGCCCAGGGACTTTCCAGGAAACCTTCTTGGTTTTTTCTCGGAGCCACCTTGAGCTAAAGAGAGGGGAGCGCCAACACACACACACACACACACACACGAAAATTAAAGCCGATGATGGCGATGTTCCTCTCTCGGGGGCACTTCGCGAACCACGTTGGAGACTCTTGGAACCATTTCGGTGCCGTCTCCAATTATCAGGACCCTCTTCCGGATGTTCGGGGCCCTTCTTGGGGCCCCTTCCCGTCGCCCTGGGGCCAGCATGCACCATCCTGGAAGGAGTCTGGGGGGCCTGGGCTAAGGGGGGCCGACGCCAGGTGTACCCAGAGAGGTGGTCGAATTCCCGGATGTTACAACCCGTCTCTTTGCCCGACTGGATGTCCATACAGCCAGTGTGCATCTCGGCCCACACACACACACACACATCTGGAACCAGGGTGGCGCACCAGGCGGCGCCCCTGTTGTCATCTTAACCCTGGGGCGGGCTGGCGCCCCAGTACACCAGCATTACAGGTGTAGACATGTATGTATGCATGTGTGTATAGATGGAAACGCGGTTCTATGGATGTGTGTAACTAAATATGTATGTATGTCTGTCTGTCTGTCTGTCTGTCTGTCTGTCTGTCTGTCTGTCTGTCTGTCTGTCTGTCTGTCTGTCTGTCTGTCTGTCTGTCTGTCTGTCTGTCTGTCTGTCTGTCTGTTATGTATGGTTATGTATGGTTATGTGTATATGTATGTATGTGTGTATGCATGTTTGTTTGTATGTATGTATGTGTGTATGTATGTATGTATGCGTATGTTTGTATGTATGTATGTGTGTATGTATGTGTATGTATGTGTGTATTAATGTCTGCATGTATGTATGTATGTATGTATGTATGTATGTATGTATGTATGTGTATGTGTGTATGTGTGTATGTATGTATGTATGTATGTATGTATGTATGTTTGTATGTTTGTATGTTTGTATGTTTGTATGTTTGTATGTTTGTATGTTTGTATGTTTGTATGTTTGTGTGTATGTACGTATGTACGTATGGACAGCCCCCCAGCACCCGTTCTACGCCTTCCTCCTTTCCACGAAGCTGGAGTCGTGCCGCTCCCCTCCTTTCTCCCTTCCCTCTCCGCTCCTCCTCTTCTTCTTCGCTGAAACCTTCCCCCGCATCCCATAGCGGCAGATTTTGCACAAGCGCCAACGTGACAGATGCAAGCGCCTGCTTCCTCGACATAGAGGGGGGAACAAGCGTGTAAGCCATCCTATAGACGAGAAATCAGCAAGCCCTGTGATTTCACTGGGATTCCTTGGATTCCTGGGACACAAATCCGCGACACATTGGTTTTTCACTGGGATTCATGGGATTTCAAGAATTTGAGCAAAACCAACCTTGCGACCCCGAGAGGTCCAAGATTCAGAATCCCATGAATCCCAATGGAATCACCGGGTTCGCGACGTCGGTGATGCGCAAACCCTGTGATCTCACTGGGATTCCTGGGATTTCTGGGATGCAGATCCACCAAGCACTGGTTTTTCAATGGGATTCCTGGCACTCATGTGAATTCAATCCCTGGAGCAAAACCAACCTTGAGATCCCTTCGAGGCTCAGGGCTCAGAATCCAAGGAGTCCGGGTGAAATCAAAAGGTTGGCAGGTCGGTGATGCGCAAACCCTTTTATTTCACTGGGTTTCCTGTGATTTCTGGGATGCAAATCCACCACATACTGGTTTTGCACTGGGATTCCCGGGATTCCTGTGATACTCAGCCTTAGAGCATCACCCAAGTACGAGCCCTGGGGTCCCCAAAGGTCCAAGGCTGAAATCGCAAGAGTCCTAGGAATCCCATGAAAAACAATGTCTGGTAGATTTGCATCCCAGAAGGAATCCAAATGAAATCATAGGGTTTGCGCATCACCGACGTCACGACCCCTGTGATTTCACTGGGATTCCTGTGATTCTGAGCCCCAGAGCTATGACCTATTTGGGATCCCAAAATTGATTTTGCTCCATGGTTTAAAATCCCAGGAATCGAAGGCATCCAAATGAAAAACCAGTGTGCGGTTAATCCTAGAAATCCCCAGAATCCCAATGAAATCGCAAAGTTTGCGGACCACCGACGTCGCGAATCCTGTGTTTTCACATGGAGTATGTTGGGCGTCTCGGAGAGAGGGAGAGAGAGAAAGAGAGAGAGAGAGAGAGAGAAAAAAAAAAAAAAAAAAAAAAGAGAGAGAGAGAGAGAGAGAGATGTAGAAAAAGAGAGTGAGAGAGAGAGAGAGACAGAGACAGAGAGTGAGGAAAGAGAGAGAGAGAGAGAGTGAGAGACAAAGATAGACAGAAACAAAGAGAGAGAGAGAGAGAGACAGAGAGAGAAAGAGTGAGGGAGCGAGATAGAGAGAGAGAGAGAGTCATAGAAGAAAGAGAAAAAACGAAACATATTGGAACATGTTTGAATCACTGGGGAGGGGCGGGACCCAGATTCAGCTGATGAATATACTCCGCCTGGGACCGAGTAAACCCGAATGAGACTTCAGCAGATCCCAGACACAGCTGATTCAGAACGCACTCCTGTGGGAATATGCTAGGAATCGAACTGCAATGATGCAGAACCCAGACCCAGCTGATTCCAAATGGGTTCCCATTGAAATATCATTACAACCGAATTAGAATTGAGCAGTTTCCAGATCCAGCTGGGGTGGAGCAGATCCCAGATCCAGGTGATTCAAGGCAGAATTATTTTGGAATCGAATTAAATCTTAATTGAAATGGAGCAGATCTCCGGCTTGATCTAGTTCCCTACCTAGGCTCTGCCTAGAGGGTTCTTACTCTGTTAGCTTAAAGGGGCCGGGCAGTGTAAATCGCCCCGGGCGGTTCCCCCAGGATCCGCCCTGCGGTTCCCCCAGTTACGTCCCCTTAGCTTAGCTTTGCTTATCGCATCTTAGCTTAGTTTATTTCATCTTAGCTTAGCTCAGCTTAGCTTCATCTAGTTCAGGTTATCTTAGCTTAGTTTACCTTCATCTTAGCTTCGCTGAGCTTTAGCATAGCACAGCACAGCATAGCATAGCATAGCATAGCATAGCGCAGCACAGCATATCATAGCATAGCCCAGCATAGCATAGCATAGCGCAGCGTAGCATAGCATAGCATAGCATAGCGCAGCACAGCACAGCACAGCATAGCACAGCGCAGCAAAGCATAGCATAGCATAGCATAGCAGCAAAGCAAAGGCAAAGCAACAGCAGCGACAGCAAAGTAAAGCACAAGCAACACAAAGCAAAGCAAAGCAAAGCAAAAGCAAAAGCAAAGCAAAGGGAAGGCAAAGCAAAAGCAATGTGCGACAGATGCCGAGCTAGCCTCGATGGCCAGACCGGAGCCCCCGCAAGCAGTGCCCCCGTCGTCGTCGTCGTCGTCGTCGTCGTCGTCGGTCGTCGTCGTCGGTCGTCGTCGTCGTCGTCGTCGTCGTCCCCCCCGCCTAGAGCAAACAAAAAAACGGATCCGTGGGCGACGCCGCCGCTGCCGCCACTGCCGCCGCTGCCACCTGCTCCTCCTCGTCATCCTCACCGTCATCCAGCTCCTGGTCCTCCTGCCCCGGATCTGTGGGTGTATTTTGTGGCGCTCGTGTGTGCCAACCGCGTTGCCAGTGTAGTTTTCTGTTCGAGTAATTAGCATGGGTGTAATTCCCTACCTAGGCTCTGCCTAGAGGGTTAGCTTAGCTTAGTTTAGCTTAGCATAGCGCAGCGCTAAATTAGCATAGCATAGTATAGCGTAACATAGTCAAGCATAGCATAGCATAGCATAGCATTGCATAGCATAGCATAGCATTGCATAGCGCAGCATAACATAACATAACATATCATAGCATAGCATAGCATAGCGCAGCATAGCGCAGCTTAGCATAGCATAGCATAGCATAGCTTAGCTTAGCATAGCACAGCGCAGCATGACATAGCATAGCTTAGCATAGCATAGCATAGCATA
>CAUYUJ010000523.1:47500-65000 GCA_963575745.1 Prorocentrum cordatum
TATCCCTCATCCCTCACCCGTCATCCCTCATCCCTCATCCTCCCCATCCGCCTCATCATAAACCCTTCTTCTCCAGTATGCATAACTTCTCCTGGTCGGACCACCAAACGCGTCAATAGCATGAACCGAGTGGTTCGCTTGAGACTTCCTTTCAACTTACTATGCCGAAGCTGAAACTACAACAGCTGCACGAAAGGTGTGCTGGTCGTTTTCAAAATGTGGCTGCCGTTCCTAGCTCCGCGGACTTCGTCTCTCGAAATCTTCGACATAGTTATATACAGAGATGGACGGCCCGTCGTATTCAAAATGTGGCTCTGGTCTTACCACTGCGCACATTCGCCTTTCAAGCTTCCAACTGTTACACAGGCGGAGGCTGGTACGTTTTCGAAGAAGAGTTCTCCCAGTCCTAGCCAGGGACTTCCTTTTAACAATGTTAACACCCTTTTCAAAGCGGTGCTCTCGCTAAGCACTTCCTTGACCTTTACAACCCCATCTGGTCACATTCATTCTAGCTCTGAGGGGCAACGATAGGGGGGGTCTGGCATAGCGGGGGGTGCATCGACCTGGAACCGGCGACACGTCGTCGACAGATCGGCGATGGCCCTCCGATAGCCAAACCGCATCCTCCTGGGCTGAGTGGCGCTATCAGGCCCCTCTCGGCGATCAGTGGGCGATTGGGGGTCGATGTGTCCCCCTCCCCTCATGCAGGACCAAAAAAAAACAAACGGCACCAGGCTGTCCCGTGGTGTACGCTACGGCGCCCTGTGGGCCGTAGCACAACATGGAGGGCCGCAGGTGGGGTCGTGTGGTTTGCTTTTGCAGTCGATATGCCTATCCCCCCCTCCTCGTTGCCCCCGAAGCTCGACGGATGGAGGAGACGGAGACCCCGCCCGAACGGCGGGCCCGTGGGGCGCCCGTCGTTTTCGAAGGGCGGGGACGCCTCGCCCAGGAAACGACGAGCGCCTGCAGGGACAAGCATGACGAGGGGACTTGAGACGGGGCGGTGTACTGCAGACGTCTTGGGTTCCCTCTGGTCCCTTGTCCTCCTCCCCATCATCATTTTCCTCCTCCTCCTCCTCCTTCCTCCTCCTCCTCCACCTCATCGACAGACAGACAGACAGACAGACAGACAGACAGACAGACAGACAGACAGACAGACAGACAGACAGGCTGACTGACTGACTGACTGACTGACTGACTGACTGACACACACACAGACGGGCGGACGGACGGACAGACAGACAGGAGAGGACAGGACAAGAGAGGACAAAAGTACACTGGACAGGGCAAGACAAAACGGGCTCAGGCAGGGCACGACAGGGACGGGGACCGAAGCGCGGGCACCGGGGCCTGGGAGGGCGACCGCCCCCTCCCCGGCGCGGCGGCCCATGAACCCCGCGGCGCCCACAGGGGCGCGACGGCGAGGACCCTCCCCTGGCCCGCGGCACGCGCGCCCAGCGCTCGGGCGCGCGGCTGCGGGCGCGCCACTCAGGCAGGCAGGCAGAAGGGGAAGCCGAGGCAGCTGGCCGCGGCGCCCCGGCCGGCGCTCGCGCCCGCCGAGCCGCCGCACTGCGGGCCCTGCCCAGACTGGGGCGCCGCGCCGCCGCCGCCGCCCGGGGGGTGCACGGCGGCGCCGCCCGCCGCTCGGTCCGCCGCCCCCGCCGCCTCGGCGCGCACCAGCAGCGAGAGGTAGCTGGCTGGGTTCTGGAGCAGCTCCTCGTAGGGGCCCAGCTCCACGAGCCGGCCGGCGTCGATGACGGCCAGCCGGTCGCAGTCCTTGACGGTGTCGAGGCGGTGGGCGATGGTCACCACCGTGCGGCCCCAGAACGCCTCGCGGGCCGCGGTCTGCACGGCTCGGTCCGTCTGCACGTCGACGCTCGCCGTGGGCTCGTCCATCACCACGAGACGCGAGGACTGCAGGGTGGTGCGCCCGAAGGTCAGCAGCTGCCGCTGCCCCGCCGAGAGGTTACCGCTGCCGGCTGGCGCCTCGAGCTGCACCGCTGGCGCCAGGCCTACTACGCTCATAGCCTCGAGCAGCTCCCTGTCGCTGTGCCTGCCGAAGGGGTCCAAGTTGTAGCGCACCGTGCCGCTCATCACGATAGGCTCTTGAGGGATCATCGAGATTGCGCGGCGCAGTGTGTGCAACCCGAGGGTGGACACGTCCACGCCGTCGACCAATATGCGACCCTCCTCGCAATCGACGAGGCGGAAGAGTGCCCCCGTGATCGTACTCTTGCCCGCGCCTGTGCGGCCGACCACCCCGAGCCTCTCCCCACCGCGGATCCGCAGATCGAGGCCGTCCAGGGCACACGGCAGGCCCGCGCGGTAGCGGATCTTCACGCCCTCGAAGCTGACAGCCCCGGCGGAGGGCCAGGCCTTGTGGTCCGGGTCCCCGGCCCTGCTCCATGGGGGCTCCTGTGGCAGGTCGCCGAGGGTGTACTCTAGCAGCCTCTCCAACGAGGTTAGGTTCGTGATGAGCATCATGATGACGTTCATGGTGATCGTGGCGAAGATGCCCCAGAGGGCCGCGTACGAGAAGAACATCGCCACGAGGCCAGGATCACGGCGGTAGTGATCAATGCCACGCAGGGTGAGGAGGCCGACGACGAGCAGCACCAAGAAATGCACCATCTGGATCCACGTATCGGCCACTACACGCGTGAACAGGGTGGCGTTACTGAGCCGTATCCACCAGTCTATTAGTTCCTGGTGTCTGAGGAAGAAGAAGCTCGTGCAACCAAGCGAATCTACCAGAGCAGCACCGCTCTGAACCTCGCTGAGATTTGAGAGAACTGGAGCCATGGCATTGTTCGACTGACGCTTGATGTCTTGCTGAAAAGTGCACAAACCCTGAATAATCGGGATCGAGAGGACCAGGGTGAACGAGAAAATGGTAATCCGCCACCGCGCTTGCAGCGGTTGGTATATGTGTGTGACGGGGCCTGGTCGTTTTCTTAATCTAATTCCATGCGAAAGGCCAAAAAAGAGAATTCCCAACACATCGATCCCAACACACGTTCGCCTTCTTGACCAAGTCCCTTCGTAGAAGGGTTCGATGGCACCTACCATCCCAGGCGGCCCCCAGCACACAACGTCCCCACAGCGCCCGCAGGAGCGCGGTGGCGGACTCGCGCGGTAGCGCCACAGGATCATCCACGGCACGTTCGCTGCAATCGTGATGCACATCATGAGCCAAGTGAAGCCAAAGGTCATCGTAAAGTCGATCATTCCAGGCATGGATCCATCTACCATTGCCAGATCTGTGCCAAATCGAGAAACAATTCGGCCGCTCGGCGTCTCATCGAAGAAGGACATTGGTGCATGCATCAGCTTGTTGATGCAATCCGAATGTATTCTCGCACCAGCTCGCTTGGCAAAAACAGCAATCGCGAAGACGCCTGTGATAGCACCACCAATGTGTAGAAGAGAAAACAAAGAAAACACCCAGACATATATCGCATCCTTGCCATTGTCGGCATCAGCCCACACACTCAGCCACCAATCGCGAAGTCCAAGCATCACGAATGAGGCTAGAAACAAGGCAACAACGCCGAATAGAAAGAAGCCACCAGGCGCCAAGAGATACGCCTTCAAAACAGGCCACTTCACCAAACCAGTCGCCGCCTGTTCCTTCGTGATGAGAGACCTCGCTGTGCTCACCTTGCTCATCACGAGGTCATCGAGGTCCTTGCCGCCAGCGTGCTTGCCAGCACGCTCCAACTCGCTTTGGGCGACTCGCTCATCATCTTCGATATCAAGCGCGAAGGTCTGGGTCTCCACGCTCTTCATCAGATCAATCGATGCAGGGTGCTGCGTGAACTCTGACCAGCTGCCGCACTGCTCCACAACGCCAGCTCTGACCACCACAATCTGGTCAAAGTTGGGCAGCACCTGCAGCTGGTTCAAGACCACCAGCGCACCCGGTGGCGACCCGCCACCAGGGCGGGGCGAAGCGCAGCGCAGCCGCAGCGCCCTCAGGATGGCACGGCCGACGGACGCGTCCACCGCGGCGAGGGGATCGTCCAGCACGAGGAGCGCTGGCTCCCCGTACATGGCCCGGGCCAGCGACAGGCGCGCCTGCTGGCCCCCGGAGAGCGTGGTGCCCCGCTCGCCGATGACTTCCTCCATCCCGTCGCGCAGGAGCTCCAGGTCCCGCCCCAGGCACGCGTCCGCGATGCAGCGCGCCATCCGCGGCCCGTCGTACGGCCGGCCCATGAGGATGTTGTCGCGGATGGTGCCGGAGATGATGAACGGCTTCTGGGGGCTCCAGCCGACGCTCTCCACGGCGCGGCACTGGCCGCTGACTGTGGCCTTGCTGTCGCACGCCCCGAGCAGGGCTTGCAGGATGGTGCTCTTGCCCGAGCCCACCAGGCCGCAGACGGCCGTCAGCTGGCCGCTACGCGCCAGGCAGAGAGCGCCCGGGCCCCGGAGCACGAACGTGTCCTTACTCTCGTCCCCGCTCTCGTAGACCACCCGCAGCTCCTCGGCGGAGGCGAGCACTGGCGCGTCTTGGGGCGGGGGGGGGGCCAGCAGCGAGCGCACCGGCCGCTCTGGCAGCAGCAGCAGCTGCTGCGCCCGGCCGTTCACCACTTGCATGGTCTTGTATACCTCCACCAGCATACCTGAGGCGCCCACTGCGAAACGCATGGTCAAGAACACGGAATTGGCGGCGAACACCTCGGCCGCCTGGAGCGGGTTGCCCAGCAAGGCGAACGACACAAAAGTGATCAGCGCTCCAGTGACAGGAGTGATCTTCCCGAGCGTGAAGGTCATAGAGCTCAGGCGCAACTTCGCCTGGAGCGCCTCGCACTCTTTCATCCGGGCGGCAGCCATCTCCTCTATCCGCCGCCGCGATTGCGCGATAGGGGGGTCTTAAAATGCTGGTCTGTTGTTTGGCAGGTTGGTGTAGTTTTTCTATGGCGACCCCCAGCTGACACCAACCCAAGTCCATAAACAGTCCCCCATTGTTCTGCGCTAGCTCCCAAGATCGCCCGATTCTCGAAAAGGACGCCAATGCCACACCAGAAGAAACATGGCATCGATTGGTACCGACTCTCATCCGAGCCGTGCCCCCGAACACCCGCTGACTGCAAAATTTGCGTGCTCGTTTGCCTCTAAGGGCCCGCCGTGACTTTCGCTCAACGGGATCAGTAACGCTCCAAAGCGGCTGCAGGACGCACCAAGACCATCTAGGACAGCCCAACCAGCCCCAAAAGGCTCCCAGACTTCCCAAAGATGCCCAAAGCAAGGGACTCCAAGAAACCTCGAAGAGACGCTCAAGGAGGCCTTCAGCGAGATCTTAAGATCCGAACAAAATTGAGAAACCTGTTGAAGTCATATACTTTTTGCTTCTGGGCCACTCTGCGGAAGATCACCTCGGGAAGCCCTCAGAGAGCCGGAAAGCTTTCAGAAAGCCTCAAGAAGCCTCCAAGACTGTTCAAGACGATTCCGAGTGCCCCAAGACAGCCCAAGAAGTCTCCAAGACAGGCCCGAACATCCGCAAACGCGTCCGCAATTTGGTTCAACCGAGCCTCTTCGGGAGATCGCTGTGGACTCATCCCGCCAAAAACGGCCCCAAGACCAGGCTGGGGCCCTCACCAAGAAGGCCCCAAGAGGCCCCCTGGAGGCCCTCAAGGACGCCCCCAGGGAAGACTCCGAGGTGAAGGAAGAGGAGGAGAACGAGGCTGCGGACCAGAAGAGGTGTGTGAGATCCGTCCCGGTTCAGACAGGGCACTGAACCGGAAAGGGTCTTACACTCCATTTTGCTCCTGCTGCGCTGCTGCGCTGCTGCGCTGGCGCTTTGGCGGGGTTCTGTCGCAGGCAGCTGAATAAATTCGGGCTCCCACGTGAAGTACTTGATCGCTTTTACGGCCCCAACTATGTTGCTTAGCTTAGAGAGACGATCCGATGCGATGGATGACATCTTCACCTCCGACTTCTTGGCTACTGTCATTAGCCATGTGCCGACTCGGATGGTGAAGAAGACCCAGACGACACCAAAGACAGCTGCAGGTCCAAGCAGCAAGAACAGAGTCAGGGTGCCAGCAAATAGTGACGGCATGGCCACAGCGCCATTTGCGATAGACATGCCCAGCTTCATGTACAACATGTTCACCTCGCGTCCTACGAATGCGACTGGGTCGAGGCTCTTCGCCTGTGCCACACCTGGACTCAGAGTCGCCGCCTTGCGAAGAACCAGACCACTGAGGCTGAGCGTCATGCCAGAAGGCACCGCCATACTCAGCACCCGCGTGCCCCAGTGCTCCAGGGTGGCACCCAACGCGCGCTCGAGCAGGAGCAGAACGAGGAAAAACGACATCCGCCCGGCGTCCCCCTCGACTATGGCCTGCACGATCGCCCTGATCAGGAGCGGCAGCGAGAACGCGTTGCCGCAGCCCCGCAGCACGTTGCACGTCAGGCCCACGCAGGTGGGGCGCCACACCACCGCCCAGACCACCCTCCACACCTGGGGGCCCCGCGGGCGCTTCCTCTGCAGCTCCGCCGCCCAGGCCGCCTCCGCGGCCGCCATGACCTCGGCCGCGGGCCGGCACATCGACGGCAGCTCCTGGCAGTCCGCGTCGTCCAAGGACCCCTTGCGACGCCCCCTGGCCGCGAGCCGCGCCGCGACCATCAGCGCCATCGCCGCCGGAAGGCCTGCGCCTCCGCCACAGAGCCTCACGCAGGCGATTCGCGCGTGCAGTCGAGATCGGCCACGAGGACAGAGCATGAGGATATGCGACGCCTCTGGAGCAACTCAAGCCAGGGTATCGGGGGGATCCCAGGGAGCAAAACGCGTGGCAGGCAGGCCGAGCCCAGGGACGCGCGGGCTCCTCGATTCAGAGGCTCGTTCCTCAGGGCAGGTCTTAAAACTGCAGCTGACAACGTGCGCGGGGCGCGCGGGCACAGCGCAGGCAGTGCCGCAGAGGTTTCGAGCGGAAAGCTCGGGCCAGAGCGGCTGCAGAGGTGGGGGAGGACGAGAGAGCCCTCGCCTGTCTTCCTGGGGCTCCTGAGGGGTCCCGGCGGCTACGGCCGAATTCGCATCGATGCGTCTGTTCGACACACACTCCTGTGAGAAGCCCGCGGAGCAGCGGCACGATACTGGTGCTTCTCGATAATCCCAAACCCGGGGTGGGAAGCAACCAGATAAGAACTTTGACGAGTCCGGGATGAAGTTCACAATAGTGGTCAGCTTCTTCCTCCTCCTCCTCCTCCTCTTCCTCCTCCTCCTCCTCCTCCTCCTCCTCATCATCATCATCATCATCAGCAGCATCATCATCATCATGATCATTATCATCATTATCATCATCATCAGCAGCAGCAGCATCAGCGGCAGCAGCATCATCATCATCACCAATCGACATCATCATCAGCATCATCCTCATCATCAGCATCAACATCACCATCACCATCACCAGATTCATCATCATCATCATCATCACCAGCAGCAGCAGCATCACCAGCAGCAGCATCATCAGCATCAGCATCAGCATCATCATCATCACTTATCATTACCATCATCATCACCATCATCATCAACATCATCATCGTCATCATCATCAGCATCAGCATAAGAATCGTCATCATCGTCATCATGCTTAACATCAACCACAGCGTCATGTTCATCATCATCACCATCATCACAACCACCAACAACACCACAACAATCAGCATCAGCATCATCGGCATCATCATCAGTATCAACATCATCAGCAGAAGCATCAACATCGTCATCACCAACACCACCATCATCGTCATCATCAGCAGCATCATCATCATCAGCATCATCAGTATCATACACGTCCTCTTCATCATCTTGTCTTTCTCATCGTCAGCAGCATCAGCATCCACACATTCAACCCTGACGATACCTCGACAAGCCCGCTAAATCGTCGCGCACCCACAGACTGGTTCCAGCGAGACCTGGATGGGGCAGTGGATGGACCCCTGAGGTCTTCTCCCATGGTCTCTAGAGGTCCCCAGTGGCCCCTGGAAGCAAAGAACATGTTAGCCAGGGCGGGCACAAACCAGTGCATTCTAGTACACTATGCCGTGCAAGCTATGTGGTGCAATCTACGTGGTGCAATGTATGTGGTGGAAGGTGTGTGGTTCAGACTAGATTGAGCAATGTATGTGGTCTGAGCTATGTGATGCAATCTACGTACGTTGAGTAAACTATGAGGTGCAACATACGTGGTGCAATGTATGTGGAACAACATTTGTGGTACAATCTATGTGGTGCACTATGTGGTGCGGTATATGTGGTGTAAGCCATGTGGTGCAATATGTGTTGACCAATATGGGTGCAATATATGCGGTGCAACACACGTGGTGCAATATATGTGGTGCAGTCTACGTGGTGTCATGCATTTAGTCTCAGCGATGTGGTGCAGAACATATGGTGCAGTCTATGTGGTTCAACCTGCTTTAAGCAGCTTATGTGGTGCAACATGTGTGGTGCAGTATGTGTGGTGTTATCTATGTGGTGCCATACATGTGGTTCAACCTATGAGGTGCAATAGTTGTGGTGCAATCTACGTGGCACAACAAAGCAATACAACACAATGCAAAGCAATGCAAAACAATGCAATGCAACGCATTGCAATACAAGGCAATGCACAGCGGGCGGCGACGAGGCGGCGGGCGGCAACGAGGTGGCGATTGCGACCACCTAGGCGCCAGACCGACGGGCAGACCCAGAGCGACGGGGCGGAGACGGTGACCACATAGCCACCAGACGGACAGACCCAGAAGACGGGCGGCGACGAGGCGGCGACGGGGCGTCGACGGCGACCACATAGCCGCCATGACGCCGGGCAGGCCCAGTTCCTCAGAAAAGAAATAAGAACCCCTAAGCGCAAGCACTCTTCGGGGAACAACATCAGCGTCCAGAACTCTCGATCCTCGATCCTCGATCCGTCTCCTCCTCCCTAGCGGTGGACCTCCCCCCCCTCCGTCGCCCTCCCGATGTGCACACACACATACACACACACACACACACTCCGTGCGGATGTCCTCTCTTGCGGCTCTCTACTCTTGCCGCGCGCTCGCGCCCTCCTCCTCCTCCTCCTCCTCCTCCTCCTCCTCCTCCTCCTCCTCCCTCCCTTCCTCCCTCCCTTCCTCCTTCTCCTGTTCCTCCTGCTTCTCCTTCTGTCCCATTTCCACGCGTCCTGCTCCTACCCTTGCAAATGACGCGGGAGTCTACATATCAGGCGAGCGAGGCTGAAGGGCAAGTACAGTACCTTCAGCGTGTTCATGCGACTAGTCGTTTGGTGGGAACGAACCAATATGGAGCCAAACAGCGACGCGACGGCCAAAACACTGCTCAGCCACCTGGGCTGGCTTGATTCTAAAACACAGCCATTGCCCCGTACGGGTCGCATGATGACGGGGAAAGCGGCAACTCGAAATTATCACTAGCCGCGTCGCCTCGCCATGAATTTGTTTTGCATTCGTTCATTGTTCAGAATATGATGGGGATGGCCCCCACTCATGCGCGCCATAGTGACCACCATGTCGCCCCAGAGCGGCCCTATTGGGGTTCCAAAACGACCTTCACGATGGTCCGAAGATTCCGCCAGGATGCTCTAAGATTGCTTCCAAGACGACCAAGGCGGCCCAAATTGGCCGTCATGACGTCCGAAGGTGGCCCCAAAACAACCCAAGAGGCCCTCGAAGGCCCCGACAGGGCCCCATGCGGCCCCCGGGAGGGCCACCTCGGGTACAAATTGCGCGCGTTACGGCAGTGGTTGAAAAAATTCAGCGTCCTAGTGGTACCTGGCATCTGAAAGTTCAAGACGGCTCACGGGCCCCCCTAGAATAGCCCACAGGAGCTCCAAACCTGCCCAAAAGGGACTCCTAACGGATCAAGGGGGCCCCAAGACGCTCCGGGACACGCCCAAACCCCAGATCCCAGAAGGCTTCATGAGCGTCCAAAAACAGCCCCAGAGGCCCTCAACACGGCCCCAACACGGCCCCGAGAGGCCCCCAGGGCAGACCCCCCCCAGGTTTAGCGAACTTCCTCCTCCATCTTCCCCTTCCCCGTTTGGGGAGGGTTTGCCCCTCCCCCTACCGCCTCCCACTGGGTCCGAAAGGGGGGGGGGGTCGCGGCCAGTTGGACCGTCCACAATGGCATCGGCAAGAAGGCACAAATCAATGATTTTTCAAGATTTTGGCCACATGTTGGCCTTCTGGTGGGAGGGGCTACTTCACTACGGCCCCTCCTTTGATCGATCTCCTCCAAGATGGCCTCAAGATGGCCCCCGAGGAACGCAAGGGTGCCCCCAGACGGCCCCAAGAGGTGCCCAGGAGGCCCACAGAGGCCTACAGGAGGCCCCCAAGATGCCCGGAAGAGGCTCCCAAGAGACCCCCCAAAGGCCCCCAGAGGCGCCCCAGAGACACCCAAGACACCCCGAAGGCCCCCGGGACCGCCAAGAAACCCCAAAGACGTCCCATGAGGACTCTAAGAAGTTCTCGACAGACATCCGAAGACATGCTGAGAGACATCCAAGAGGCCTGTGGCCTTTCTGCTCGTCATATTATTCCTCCACCTCCTCCTCCTCCTCCTCCTCCTCCTCCTCCTCATCATCATCATCATCATCAGCATCATCATCATCATCACCATCAGCATCAGCATAAGCATCAGCATCAGCATCCTCATCCTCATCCTCATCATCATCATCATCATCAGCAGCAGCAGCAGCATTGGCATCATCATCAGCATCATATTCGGCAGCAGCGTCATCATAATCAGCATCGTCATCATCAGCAGCAGCATCATCAGCATCATCAGCATCATCAGCAGCAGCATGATTATCATCATCAGCAGCAGCAGCATCATCGTCTTCCGCATCATCATCTCATCATCATCAAGATCAGCATCATCATCATCAGCATCAGCAGCATCATCAGCATCGTCATCATCAGCAGCATCAGCATTATCACCATCATCATCATCAACATCATCGTCAACATTGTCATCGTCAGCGTCATCATCATCATCACCGCCGCCACCATCGTCATCGTCATCATTGTCATCATCATCGTCATCATCATCGACATCATCATCGTCTTCATCACCACCGCCACCATCGTCATCATCATCGTCAACATCCTCAACATCACCAACAGCATCGCCATCATCATCATCGTTATCATCACCCGCCTATTCCTCCTCCTTCGTCCTCCCTCTCCCCTCCTCCCCCTCTCTCTCTCTCCTCCTGCTGCTCCACCTCTCTCACCTCCTGCTCCTCCTCCCTCTTCCGTGTCCTCCTCCTCCTCCTCCTGCTCCTTCTCCTCCGATTCCTCCTCCCTCCTCCCCCTCTTAGGGGTACGACGTATTACCCAGTTTTGTATTGCACCGTATGCGCATCCACATCACTGATCAGGGCAACTCGTGTGGGCATCGTTTGTGGATGGGTTGGCGGGGTTCCTTGGTACGCGGGCGCGCGAAGACGCGTCGAACGTCGTGCAAGCTAGGGCGGGCCGCACCGAAGCAAAGGTAAATTGGTGGGGTTACTTGTTTTGGTCAGCGGCCACGAAGACAGCGGTCAGGTGGCGAAGGCAAATTCCAGGCCACGGGCGAGGCTAATTTGCTAAAACAGAAACGCGGCCGGCCAAAGCTTGCTGACGTACTGCTAGCACGGGCACGGGCACTGGACAAAATGACCAGAATTCGAGTGGCCAACGCATGACAGGCGCAGGACCCCTTACCACATTGGGCAGGTCACTGCGCCCGGTGAAAATGGGAAGGCCACAGAAGTGAGTCGCCGATGTGGCGCCAGACCTCAAACGGACGACCTGCGTAAGCCAACCGGCTGAGCAGCCGAGAGCTGCGTTGCAGCGCGCGAGGGCTGAAGGTGGGTCCGAGAAGCTGTACATGTCGCTGAAGGCTGAACCACTCAGCGCCCAGGCCAGTCTCAGCGATCCGCATCACAGCGTCGGGAGGGGAACCGTGCGACTGTGAGCCATACAGCGCGTGCCGGCACGGCGCGGCCACTGGGTGCGAGGGAGCCCGCTGGCGTGGTGAGCATCGCCGACGGAGAAGAAGAGGAAGGGGGATCTGCACGCGCGGTGGTGGCGCCGACTGCGTTGTCGTCGGGCGAAGCGCCAGGGGGAGCTGCACTGCGGTAGACGCTGGGAACAGAGACCAAGCCACACCCAGACCGCCGCATGGCACTTTCCCCCAGACCCGTGAGCCAACACACACCACGTGATCCTCCAGGGCCGAAGCAACCGACGCTGAGGGTGGTGAGCCAGACCACGAGCAGCGCGGACCACGGCAGGCCCTGGGAGGCGGGAGCAACCACCCCGACGTCGGATGGGACGTCAGGCGGGCTCCGGAGCCAAGGGCGGGGGACACCCACCTGGCCCGAGAGGGGAGAAGCGAGGGGGCGCAACGCCTCCCCCCTCGGTCTGGCCCCAACACCGTGGGCCAGGGGCCATGGTCATCCTCTTGGGTCATCCTGGGGGTCGCAGCTGATCGCCGCTAAATCTCACTTTAAACTCCTCGGGGGTCGCAGCTGATCGCCGCGTGGATCTCTCTTCACACTTCTCGGGGGTCGCAGCTGATCGCCGCCATGATCTCCATTGATGGTCGGCGTGTCCGAGCGCAGGCCCTCCAGGGCCGCAACAAATCACATCAGATGTGAATCTGCAGATAGGTGCGCCCTTGAAAGTTGGTCCTCGGGGGTCGCAGCTGATCGCCGCTAGAGTCGATATCGCCAAAACTGCGGCCTGCACAAGCCGATCCGCTGGCGCGTGGGGGGGGTGTTTCCGCGGACGCCCCCCCGCCACCAGCGGATGGATGGCCGTCGTCGTCGGACAGCAAAGTGGGTGCTCCCGGGACCGGTCTGTCCTGCGGGCGGGCCCCCTGTCGAGCAGGGGGGTGAAATGTCAGGGGTAGGTCCACTTATCCAGCGTGGGCTGTCTAGCTACGCTGCGCCGTGGGTGAGATGTGGGACAACCTCCGCCCCAGCGGAAGTTGCCCCTAGGCATTACGGCCTGAGCCAGGCGCGGCGAGGTGAACTGGCCCCTCAGGGACACGAGCAGGGGGCGGGAGGGACGGAGCTCGTTGACCAGCCGCGCCAAAGGTGCTGAGGCGGGTCTGCCCGGCACGGATAGCCCTGGGTGTAAGAGTCATCCCTTGTCCACCATCGGGCGCGCTTGTCCGCGCACCGGTCGCCCCCCCTGGGGGAGTACCGATTGCCCTTTCTAATACGTGTCCGTCCATGGGGCTTCATGCCGATCCCAAGAGCTCCACTCCTGCCAGTCCTGCCACTGGCTGGGGGCGGCTGTGCCGATGGCACCGGCCCAGCGGTCCTGTGCGGCTGCAGCAGTGGCCGCTCTGCCCTCTGCTGTCCATGGGGCGGGCCTGCCGCTGCCGCCGTAGTCGCGTTGGGCGTGCGCACGGGAATCGCGGCGCATGACTTTCATGTGCCTGTCCCTGACAGCTGCCCATTTGACGTTGAGCCCCAGCTCGCTGTCCATTTTGTAGGCGTCGTGCCCTGCGTCACTCCATGCTTCGAGGACTCCAGTGCACGACTGGACTGCGTTCAATTTGGGGTTGTTCTTCTGGCTTCCGCTGAGCTCCTGCCTCAGGGCAACCCTCTTGACCTATGCGGCCCACACTCCATTGAAAGCTCCTCCCAGCGTCTTTTGCAGGCGTATAATATTATCCTGCACTGGTTCCTTTCTTTCCACGTCTGCAGCTGCTACGGTGCACATGTAAATGGGAATGCCTCCCATGGGGTCGTTTGGGTCTTCGCGGGGCGGCTGTACGATCCTTACGTCTCTCCAGGGCGCCCCGTGGATCTCCACTCGCGAGGGGTTGCCCCTTGGCTTTTTGGCGGCACTTCCTTCTCCGTCCTGGGCGTCTTCCGACGCGGGCCGGTGGCGGCCCTTGCCCCCAGCCGCGCGGCTGAAGGTGCGGTCGTCCCTGGCACCCATGATGTCCCAGGTTGAGCTGCTTACTCTCTTTGGGCTGTCTCTTGCCCTCCTAACTTCACGGGTGGCAGCACGATCGACAGTCCGTTCGTACGGGGTCCAGGCATCGGGCCTGGTGGGCGGGCTCTCAAAGGCGTTGAGGGGGTCGGAGGAATCCTCCTCCTCTCCTTCGTCCGCCACTGGTGTCGGGCTAACCGCCGGGCCCGTGTCTTTGGCTGTGTCTGACTCGCTTTTCTTGTCCTCGTCCCAGTCGACCCCTTCCGGTTCGCCCTCGGTTCTGCCTGTCTGGTTGGAGGGGCCTCTTCCTTCCGTCGGAGGACCGTCGTCCCCGTCGGCTCCTGGGGCGTGGGGGTTTCCTCTGGAAGCGCAGTCAGGAGTAGCATCCCGCCCAGGTCCGTGGCTGACTGCTGGGGGGGTGTCTGCGGCCTCGCCTGCTCTGTTCAGCCAGGTTGCTACTGGGGCTCCAGCTGCCGCTGCGGAGTCCGTGTCTGTCTCGCGCGGGCCTCGGTCGGCTAGCACGCTGATGGTTCCGTCGGCGAGGGCAGCGCGGTCAATCCCCATAAGGTATGTCAACAGAGTGCTGAGCCGCTGGCGGAGGGGACACTGGCCTCGCTGTTCAGCCAGGTTGGCAGCGTAACTGCACCACATGGCCTCGCACATCCCACTGGACTTTGTCAGGTGGTAAACCACTCGTGCCGCCGCGGCCCGTTGGCCGTCCCATGGGATGTTGGGGGGGGGGGGGGGGCAGTTGCTGGGGATCGTCTCTCCGAAGATCTTGACCAGGAACTGGCGGAGACGCCCTGGGGGCCACGACCCTTCATCAGTCTTATCACCTGTTATCCCCTCACCGTGTTGCAGCACGTACTCCGTCCATCGCTTGTAAATGGAGGGATTCCACTCTAGCAGGTACTTCACCAAGGAGCGTATGGCGCCCACGGATTCCACCCCGGTGAGCCTGGAGGTGGAGTGGGTTGGCAGGGCGGGCCCCTCTGGCGGGGAGATGTCGGGGAACAGGGATTTAATGTCCCGTGCAGCTTTTCCTGACCCGTTGCTCTCCCCTACTGTGCTGTCGTGGTCCGCGCTAATGGGGGTTGGCTCACCGCTTGTGGCTGGTTGCCTTGAGTACGTGTCCTTGGCAGCGTTTCGTACTGTCCAGAATATGCGTTTCGTACTGTCCAGCCTCTCCACATTGGCCTCCAGCGGCCCCACGAGGGCCCCAAGACAGCCCACGAGGACCCCGAGCGGGGGGGGGCCGTGGGTCCCAAGAAACACCAGATGGTTTCCCGAAAACCAAAGAAGGACCTGGGGCACCCAGCGCGTCCAACACGGCTCGACCGACGGACCATGATGACCTCCACTGCCTTCAAGACGGTTAAGATGAACCAACACTCGACTCGAAATAGCCCAACTATTCCTCCAAGGCCCCCAAGACGCCCCCATGCGACCCCAAGAGAAGGCTTCAGGAGCGTTTCCTTCTAAAAACCGTCCAAAAACCTTCCTCCGAAAGGTTGTTGGAAGGTTGTTGGAGGATTCCTCGAAAAAAACAGCCAAAATCTACCTCAGGAAGGTTTCAGGAGGGTTTCCTCTTAAGAACCTTCCACAAACCTTCATTGGGAAGGTTTCATGCGGGTTTCCTGCTAAAAACCTTCGAGGATTCCTTCAAAAAACGTTCCAACATAAAATCCTCATGAAGGTTTCAGGAGGGCTTCCTCCTAGAAGCCTTCAAAAGACCTTCCTCAGGAAGGTTTCAACAGGGTTTCCTCCTAAAAACATTCCACAACCCTTTTTCAGGAAGGTTTCAAGAGGCTTTCCTCCGGAGGGCTTCCTCCTAAAAAACTTCCAAACACCTTCCTCCGAAGGCTTTTGCAAGGTTGTTGGAGGATTATTCCAACAAACCTTCCGAAACCATTCCTCAGGAAGGTTTCAGGAGGGCTTCCTCCTAAAAACCTTCCAAACACCTTCCTCAGGAAGGTCTTTGGAAGGTTTTTGGAGGAAGGTTGTTGGAAGGTTTTTGGAGAATTCATCCAAACAACCTTCCACAAACCTCCCTCAAGAAGGTTGTTTGGAAGGCTTCCTCCTGAAAACCGTCCAGAAACTTTCCTCAGGAAGGTTTCAGGAGGGCGTCCTCTGAAAAACCATCCAAAAACCTTCCTCGGAAAGGTTGTTGGTTGGAGGGCCCCTCCAACAAATCGGTTCAAAAACCTTCCTCAGGAGGGTTTCAAGAGGGTTTCCTTCTAAGAATCTTCCCAAAAACTGTTCAGGAAGGTTTTGGAAGGTTCCTGGAGGATTCCTCCAAAGGACCTTCCAAAACCTTCCTCAGGAAGGTTTCAGAAGGGCTTCTTCCTAGAAATCTCCCATCACATCAGCGAAAGGGAAGACAAGAGCCAGAGGCTCTGCCGGAGATGGACACGCACGCGGAGAGACGCAGACGCACGCGGGGATGAAGGCAGGCAGAGATGGAGGCAGAGGCAGAGGAAGGGGGAGAACCTCATCAGTGGTTGCGACGGCGAAAAAATCCTGGACTGGTCTTCCGACGCCGTGCTCTTCTGCTCGCGACCCGGGCACCCCAGGCCTCGATCCCCCCCCGCCCCCCGGATCGGGGACGCACTTACCCAGGTCAGTGCCAGCCTGGGCCAATCAGTCGGGCTGTGCAGGCTCCTGCAATCTCCTGCAGGACCCTGCAGAATCCTGCGCGCAAGCCCGAGTCCAAGCACCCCTGGCTCTGCAGGATCCTGCAAAAAATCCGGCACTCTGGCGGACACCCCGTCCGCATGGACCCCCGGCCCGTAATTACAGCTCGACGGCACTGGCCCGCATCGCTGCCGGGGCTGGGCTGCTGCATGGCCCTGGAGGGGGGGCAGCGGGCCTTGGCGGCGCGCACAAGGGGGGTAGGGGAAGGGGGGGAGGCTTCTTAGAAGGAGGCTGATTCCTAGAAGGCGCTGGCCCCGCATCTATGACCGAGGCCCGCGCCTTGTGAGAAGCAGGTGTGCTTCGAAGGCTAAGAAGCCATCCCCCCTTCCCCGTACCCCCTTGTGCGCGCCGCCAACCCAAGCCCTTACTCCAGCGTCTTGGCTGCACACCAGCTTGTGCACAGAACGGGCCGCCTTCGAAGCCCGATGTGGCTCGCGCAGTCCCTCGGAGCGGCAGCTGTCCCCCCAGTTCCCCCCTCTGCGCGTGGCCTGCTGCATGGCCCCAGGGTCCGCAGCGGGCCCCCAGAGGCCCAGAGGGCCGATCGGCCACACGCAGGAGTGACACTGGGCAAGAGTGACCTTTGGTGCGCGGCTTTGTGGAGGCCGCGGGGGGAGACGCCCCTGCAGCCTCGCTTTCGGCGAGCGGGGGACCCCATTGGGCCCGCACCTAAAGGTCGCTGCTGCCGCGCTGCCGAGGACCTACAGCTCCCACTGGAATGTTGGAAAAGATCCAGTTCTCGAAAAAAAGCACGCGGCGCGTCGGCGCAACAAAGACCAGTCGGCAGCCCGTGCGTTCGGCCAGAGCGACCTCTGAGAAGTCCCTCCGGCGAAAGGTCGAAAGCAAGCGTCGACGGAGCTTTGGGGCCCTA
>CAUYUJ010000523.1:72500-97240 GCA_963575745.1 Prorocentrum cordatum
GTTCGTAGTGTATTTTCTTCTGCATACTCTCCCTCTTCTCAGAATTATTTTAATTGTATTTTTTAGATACTATTACTACTGTTTTTATTAGTATGATTCCGATTATTCATATCATTAGTATTAGTATTGGGGTTACTGTTTTCCGCATCATTCAGCTTCTTAATATTTACTACTAGTATTGACATGATTCTGAGGGTTTCATTATCTGAATAAGAAAGTTTTTTATTGTTTGTACAATTAGTAATATTCGCATTACTATTGTTATTCGGCTGTTGCTTGGTAGTAATATTCGTATTATGTTTATTCTTATACGAATGAGAAATAGTTTTAGTAGTATAACTGTGTCGCCTCATTCTTGTCATATGTAATATCATTCGTACTATTAACATTACTGGTTGTTGATAATATCCGGATTAGTGTTGTTAATGTTATGTTATTCATAGACTTCGTAGTACCATTTACAAGTATTCTTATAATAAGTAATCGTAGTCTTCTCCTAAGGAAAATTCTTATTCATCGCAATAGTCTTCTAAGTCTTGTTAGTACCATATGTACATAACTGTTTTGAAAATACTGCTTAATATTACTATTTTTCCTCCTCCTCCTTTTCCTCCTCCTCCTCCTCCTCCTCTTCTTCCTCCTCCGCTTCCTCGTCCTCTTGCTGTTCCTCTTTCTCCTCCTCCTCCTCCTCCACCTCCACCTCCCACCTCCTACTCCTCCTCCTCCTCCTCCTCCTCCGCCTTCTATTCCTCCACCTCCTCCACGTCCTCCTCCTCCTCCTCCTCCTTCCTCCTCCTCCCCCTTCCCCCTCCTCCTCCCAACCGAAGGGGGGGCCCCCCTCCCCTACGGAAAGGGAATCGAACCAAGGCGGGGGCCGTCGTCGTCGTCGTCGTCCTCGTCGTCGTCCTCGTCGTCGTCGTCGTGGTCGACGTCGTCGTCGTCGACCCCCGCCCTGCATCTGAGGGGGGGGGCCTTGTACAGCCTGTGCGCGTCGTCGTCGCAATCGCCGTGGCCGTCACCGTCGCCGTCGCCGTCGCCTTGGCCGTCACCGTCGCCGTCGCCGCCGCCGTCGCCGTCGCCGTCGCCGCAGCCGTCGCCGCCGTCGCCAAAACGCGTTTTTCTAAAAAGGACGCGATTCATGGACGCTCGCCTGGAAAGTACTCCGACAGTAGGACACTACACGAGAAGCTGCTTAGCTCGCCGTTCGCCCTTTCCTCCTCGCCTTGGCGGACGCCCTCCTTTCGCCCTCTGCTCTGCCCTCTCATCCTCTTCCTCCTTCTACGTATCCTCCTCCTTCTCATCCTCCTCTCCCTTCTCCACCTCCTCCACATCATTTCCCTCCCCCTACCCTCTTCCCCCGCCGCACCCCCCTCCTGCCTTTTCTCCACGAGCGCCCCCCCCATTCCCCAGGCCGGGGCAAGCAAGTTGATTTTCCTCGGCGCCGTCGCCGCCGCGGCCAGCACGCGCGCGTTCGCCGACGGCTAGATTGCGAAGCCTCCGGGGCAGTCCCGCAGGCCACGCCTTTGGGACAAGCCTGCGGGACGCTGAGGCGCGGGGGCGGACCGCCGGGGCAACCCCGCGGGCCCCGAGGCGGGCGCGGCCGCGCTCGGGCGGGAGGCGGCGCGAAGTCCAGCCGCGCTGCGAGCTGCCCCGCCTCGGTCCTGAAGCTCTTCGCTATCTCGTCGAATTCCCGGAGCGCGTCCGCGGGGGCGCCGGCGGCCCGCGCCCGGGGAACTCGCGCGCGAGCGGCCGCTGAATCAGAATGTTCCCCGCGCGCGACGCGGAAGAACATGACGCAGAGGCGCAGCCACCACTGCTCGTCCGACATGCCCACGCGATCAGCGTCCTCGCCCCTGGCGCAATCGATGGCGATGCCCTTGCGCAGCGTCTGGCCCAGAGAAAGCGTGGAAGTCTGGCACGACGCGCGCGTCAGGGTGAACGCCGAGCGGCGCACGACGCGCGTCCCCGAGCTCTGCCAGGTGAGCTCCTGCTCGCCGGGCCTGAACATCAGCAAGCTCCTCGCCCGCGCCTCGGCCTCGCCGTCGTCGCCAGCGCCTTCGGCGCCCTGTAGCAGCATCTCGGCGACCTCCTGGTAGACGAGGAACTCCTGGAAGCCGTGCACCTGCAGTAGGCAGCGGGGGCTAAGGAGTTGGCCCGGCGCGCACTCCTCGCACTCCCGCTCGTCATCTGGGTGAAACGCGACGGAAACGATGGTGAACCGTTGCTCTTGCATGAGCCCCAACTTGTTCTTCAGCTCCTCCTGCACGGCCGTGAACCGAACTTCCATGCCGACGTGTGCCAGTAAGACGCCGTGGACACAAGGGTTTTCCCCCTGCGCCCGATTCGGCTGACGATGGTTCACCACCGCCACCCCGGAGTCAAGGGTTTCCCCCTGTCCCCGATTCGGCTGACGATGGGTTACCACCCCCAGCCCTGACGCAAAGGTTTCCCCGTACGCCCGATTCGGCTGACAATGGTTACCACCCCCAGCCCGGAGACAAAGGTTCCCATCTGCCCCCGAATTCGACTGACGATGGGTTACCACCGCCAACCCAGACGCAAGGGTTTCCCCCGGCGCCCGCTTCGGCCGAAGATGGGTTACCACCCCTGGCCGGACGAAAGGGTCTCCCTCTGCGCCCCGCCGCCGTCGTCCTCCTCAACTCCTGTCCCTCTTCCTCATCATCTGATGGGTCGAGCGAACGGCCCATTTGAGAAGACAAAATTGACCCCGCTCGGATTGGCCCGCGAGAGCTCGCATCACCCTTCGTGTCTGAGGAGCCCAGCAGCGACGACAGCTACAAGATCCCGAGGCCTCCCTCGGACTCTAACGTGGAGCCGCGGGCCCCACAGCGAGGGGGCTCCCGCGCGTGTCTTCCTCGCGACTCGCTCGCACGCGAGGCTCCCGCCCCAGACTTCCTCGAGAGGGCCCCATAGGGCAGGGGCTCCCGCCTGAGACTTCCTCGCAATGCACTCACAGCCGAGGCTCCCGCCGGATACCTCCTCCCTATTCAGGCCTCAGGAGCCCAAAAACAACGACGGTTGCAAGATCTGGATGACCCGCTCGGATTACCAGCATGAAGTGGGGGTTCCATAGGCAAGGGGCCCATGCCGCAGACGTCCTCGCAATTCACTCACAGACGAGGCTCCTGCCTTAGACTTCCTCCATCTTCAGGCCTCAGGAGTCCAACAATGACGAGAATTGCAAGATCTTGATGACCCGTTCGGATTATCAACATGAAATGCGAGTTCCATAGGGAACAGGCCCATGCTTCAGACTTCCTCGCAATTCACTCACAGACGAGGCTCCCGACTTGAATTTCCTCCATATTCAGGCCTCAGGAGCCAAACATTGACGACAATTACAGGATCTGGATGACCCGCTCGGATTGCAAACATGAAGTGCGGGCTCCATCGGGAGGGGGCCCACGCCTGAGACTTCCTTACAATTCACTCACAGACGAGCCTCCCGCCTTGGACTTCCTCAAGACGAATGCATGAGTGTGTGACTATGTGAGTGTGTGTGTGTGTTTTTGTGTGAGTGCGTTTTGTGTGCGTGTGAATGAGTGTGGGAGTATTGTCGAAGATGTTGATGATGATGATGATGATGATGATGATGATGATGATGCTGATGCTGATGATGATGATGCTAGTATTGATGTTGATGATGATGAGTGTGAATGCGTAAGTGTGTGAGTGAGTGAGTGAGTGAGTGAGTGAGTGAGTGAGTGAGTGAGTGAAAGAGAGACGACGACGAGAGGGTGATGATGATGATGGTGATGGTGATGGTCATGGTGATGGTGACGGTGATGGTGATGGTGATGGTGATGATGACGATGAGGATGAGGATGAGGGTGATGATGATGGTGATGATGATGCTGATGATGCTGATGATGATGGTGATGATGATGAAGATGATGATGATCTGGATGGGTTCCTGCTCCTGTTCCTGCGCGGGGTGTCCAAGATAACAAGAACCCCACTTAGGATGTGGGAGAAAACACCTTGACACGTTGAACCCGAACGGGGGGGGGCCCTTCGCCGTCGCTGCCCAACGGCGCTGGCGCCAGCACTGGCGCTCGCCGTCGTCGGTTGCAAGGGGGGCGGCCCCCTCCTGGTTCGAGCCATCCCCCCTTTGGCCAAGCCAGGGGGGCGCACCCCCCTCGGTGCGAACAACCCCCTCCTTGGACAGAGAGGGTGCCCTCCCCCCCCCCGTTCGAACACCCGCCTTTCTTGGACAGGGGGAGGGCCCCCCCCCTTTGCAACTCAAGGGAGAAGGGCCCCCCCCACGGTTCGAACCCCCCCCCTTCTTTCAGAGGCGGGGCCCTCGCCCTGTCCGAACGCCCCCCCCCTTGCATCTCGGGGGGGGGCCCCAGTTCGAACCCCCCCCTTCCCAGCGTCCACAGAACGCGCTGTTTCCGAACTCGACGACGACGACGACGACGACGACGACGATGACGACGACAACGACGACAACGACGACAACGACGACAACGACGACGACCGACGACGACGACGACGACGACGACGACGACGACAACGACGACGACGACGACGCAGAGGCGGCACAGCGCGGAGGGGATTCCGAGGGGCGCGGGGTGCACTTCGCGAAGGGGGGTGAAAGACCAGGGTGGGATGGGGAAGCAGAGGCGGCGGAAAGCGGATAGTAGGCTTCTGTGAGAGAAGTGCCGGAGCAGCGGGCGCGGACGACGCCTCCTCGGGGAGCCCTCTCGATGGCGGGGCAGCACGGCGGCGCGCTGCGGGCGCGGCGCGACACGCGCCGCCGCGTGCAGCTGGGCGGGGTCCCGGGGCCTCTTGGAAGAGCCCCGCGCGCGGCATCTGTGAGGCGACGGGGGATTTCGGCGACGGGCGGCGGCGAGGACGAGCAAGACCAAAAGGCCTCCTCCACTTCCTCTACGGGCACACGTGGCAGCGAAGCGAGGCTGACTACGCGGCGACCACGCAGAGCTCTGTCCATACCCAGCGTCGCGTGTGCGTGGTTGTCGGCGCCCGGGGGGGCCATGGTATGTTGAATTGCGGGGAGCCGTCCGCCAGCCAGCGCCCGCCTGGACCAAAGGATTGTATGGCAAGGCACGTTCGCACGAGCGACCGACGCAGAACATCACACCCCATCCCGACGGAATGCATTCGACGCATCATTGACATTCTTATGAGCCATCTGCATTCTAAAGCCTGCGTGCGTTCTCCCGCACGTCGCCGTCCCGTACTAGTGGCCTCCTAGATGGGGTCGGAGTAGATGGGGTCGGAAGATCGCGCCGCATCGCCGATACATCGGCGATGCATCGGCGACGTCGACGCGAGGCAAATCGGGCTGCACATCGAGCCGCATCGGCGATGCATCGTCGATACGGCCCGATCCTCCGACCCCATCTACCCCGACCCCATCTAGGAGGCCTAGACGTACGTCGCCGCAGTCTGACTGCGATGCGAGTGCGCATGTTTTGAGGAACGACGAACGCGGCGTCCAACACGGTCGGTCAGCTCGTTGGCCGCGCCGGGCGAGGAGGGCGGCCGCAGCAGGGGGAACGCGCGGGGAGCCCTCACGAGCAGAATCTTCGCCGCGAGGAGTGCGAAGGCGGCCTGAAGCACCGAAAAACGGGGTGCTGTAAGGTCAGCGACCTACGCACGCCGTCGAAGGAGAGGGTACCGCAGGTCCCACCAGAGAAGCAAGCCAGCATCTACTAGAAGGAAGGCAGAATGCCTGTGCCTGGCCAGGGCCGTCGCCGGCCGTCGTCAGGGGGTCTGGCACCACGAGGGCGAGGTAATGCAAACCTCCAGTGCACAATCGCGCGTGCGGCGCCAATCCAGGGACCTAGGCCTTGCAGTAGTGCAGCACGACGGGCGTCCCAGAGCCCGGAATGCCGCCATGGCGGCCGGGTGAGTGGGAGGCGAAGCGAGAGAGGGCCACATGTGCATGCACGCGCGTAGAGGGGACAACGGAGAAGGCTGAACTCATTGAAGACAGCGACAAGTGTGCTCAAAGGCCACTCCTTCTCACCCCTTGTCCCCACTCTCTCCTGTCTTACCTCTGTCTGGCATCTCCAAGGGCCACGAGAATGTCCCCGCGACAGACCGTCCCAGCGCACCGCCTCAGCATTCGAACCTCAAACAGACACTCAATATCACGGGCACGTTCGGATCCAATCTTGTGCTCGAGCCTAATTATGAAGACTCTCAGATTTGAGCCTGTTTAGGCGCTCAAGATTCTGACGATAACTCCGCCCGACCCAAACAGGATGTCCAATCGATCTGGCCCAACCGGGTCCAGGGGTGGCCAACTCCAGAAACTCCTGGAGCAGAAGAGATGGCCTCTCTTGGTCGGCGGTTCAAAGATGGGGCCCTGAGGGATGGGGTCCTGAGGATGGGAAGGGATCCAAGGGTGGATTTACAATGTTTAAGGCACCTCGTCCTCAAGACCCCATCCCTCAGGACCCCATCTTGGAACCACCGATTTGGGCGGTCTACCTCTACTGCCGCAGGCCTCCGCCGACCTTCCGCTAGCTTCCGCCGAGGGCGAGACGCCTGCATCTCCACTCCTCGAGGAAGGGGCCCTCGGCGGGCCGTCCTGACTTGGCGACGGTGTGTGTGTGTGTGTGTCGATCTCGGATGGAAACGGGACACGTCGCTGATCCACGTGCCCTCATCAATGTCTGCGCCTCCTCGGATCTGGCCGACCTCGGCAGGATGTCCCGTCCGTCATGGGGGGCGGCAGCGGGGGCAGGAGATAGAGGAAGGGAAAACGCCACAAGCATGAACGTGTGGCGCTCCGCACGGACTTCTTAGACCTGCGCTGGACCCCCCTCCCTGGCGCGCGGTTCATGTTTATGATGGCGCTTTCCCTTCCCTCGCGGCAAGGCGAGGCGCGCCCGGGCGGGGCCGCCCGGCGGCGCCGCCCGCCCCGAGGGAACTCGCTGCAGGGCCACCGCCTCCCGCCTCGAGGGGGGGCGGGAGCGGGCTCCTCCTCCTCCTCCTCCTCCTCCTCCTCCTCCTCCTCCTCCTCCTCCTCCAGTACCATATCGGCTTAAGTCCCTCGTCGCGGGGCCGTCGGCCCGCCGTTCGACCGATGCCGGGTACGCAGGACGCCCGCGCTGCGAAGCTGTCGCTGGAAGCCGCGCGCGGCGCGGTCCTGGCGACGCACGCGGCGGCCGGGCTGGCGGGCGGCCAGCGGGAGGCGGTGCGCCTCATCCGCGCCGCCGAGGGCCTCCTTCGTGCGGCGGTCGCTGTGATGGCGACGCCCCCCGAGCCCGCCCCGCCCCAGACGGCGGCGGTCGCGCCCCCCGCTGCCCCTCGGCGGCGGCGCCGCCCGCGCGGACGTGGCGGGAGGGCGGGCGGCGGGAGCAACACGGAGATGGCCGAGGACGGGTGCGGGGCGGCGGAGGGTGCTGCGCGGGGCGCCGCGGCTCCCGCCTCGCCGCTGGCGTCCGACGAGTGGGCGGATGCGCTGCCCGTCGTCGTGAGCGCCGAGGGCCAGGGCAAGGTCAAAGACAAGGGCAAGGTGGTGCCTGGCTTCCCCACAGCGCGGGCCGGCCGCGTCGCGGTCGCGCTCGAGCTGGTGCAGCTCCCCGTCGCGGCGGCCAGCGGCGGCTCGGAGGGTGTCGGCGACATCGACGCGGGCGAGCTCTCGGCGCTGCAGGCCTGGGTGGCGAGCCAGGCGCCTGGTGGTCGTCCTCCCGGAGGTCGGCCCGGCGCTGCGGGCACGTCGTGATGCCCGTCGGCATGGGTAAGTCCGTCGGGGTCTGAGCCGTGGCACGACTGTTTCGTGTACGCGGTCGGGGGGTCTGGCTCCTCAGGTGGAGACCAGGCCCCCCGCGGTCTCAGCGAACCTTCGCCGTCTGCCTCGCGCTCTCTCTCTCTCTCTCCTCCTCCTCCTCCTCCTCCTCCTCCTCCTCCTCCTCCTCCTCCTCCTCCTCCTCCTCCTCCTCCTCCTCCTCCTCCTCCTCCCCTCCTCCTCCTCCTCCTCCTCCTCCTCCTCCTCCTCCTCCTCCTCCTCCTCCTCCTCCTCCTCCTCCTCCTCCTCCTCCTCCTCCTCCTCCTCCTCGGGAGGACCGGGCAGGAGGGGGCGAGAGGCGGACAGCGGAGGGGAGGGAGAGGCAGGAGAGCCCAGCATCGAATCGAGAAGTCCAATCGGCGATCGACACGAATCGGGTCGGCGGAGATCGGCGGCCGAGTCGGGAAGAGTCGAATCGGCGGAAATCGACAGAGTAGTAATGCCTCGAATCCAAATCGGAATGCTAAGTCGAGTCGAATCAGAATCGGAGTCGGAGTCCAACGAAATCGAATCGAACCGAATCGGAGGAATCGAAACGAGCCCTGGAGAGAGGACACCGGGGAATGACGGGATGGAGAGCAAGAGGGAACCTTTCCTGACATGAACGGGAAGCGCGTGAAAGGACAGAGCTGCGCAAGAACGCGCAGCATCATCACGATAAAATATAATATAGGCGAACTCTCCGAACGTCCACAGGGGTTACCTACGGACACGCGCTCCCCGAACGTCCACAAGGAGAGTCCTGATTATCCTCCTCACTTCTCTGTGCGCCTCCAATGTCGTCCGTCTATCCCTCACTTATCTGATGTGTTCGAAGGCCCGTCCGAAGCCACACACACACACACACACGCACACGCACACACACACACACACACAGGAGGAAGAGGCTCTGGTACGTTTTAGAAGACCTCCTCAAAAGCATTTGCAAGGGGGATGTCTCGAGCGAAACGCTTACTTATCTGATGTGTTCGAGTAGGAGGGGGCGAAAGACATGGAGGAACGTGAGGAGCAGACGGCCCTCACGACTGCCCAACAAAGCCTCACAATACGATCATATACAAGAACTTAATATAGAGGAAGTATCATATACAAGGACCATCGTACACGAGGAAGATCATATACAACGAAGGCCATATTCATACAAAATCATATACAACTAAGGGGCCGCCCACCCGCCGTCTCGCATATAGGCGACTGCACCGCCCCTACTCCCGGGGGTCCCTGGGCGGCCATAGCATATCTCTGGGATTGTCCAGGGCTTCAATGACGGCCCAGGAAGCCCACCCAGGCCACCAAGATAGCCCAGAATCGCTCCAAGGCGGCCCAAGATGGCCTCCAGACGGCCCAAAAGGACTCCAACACGCCCCAAGAGGCCTCCAAGAGCCCTGCCAAGAGACATCATATACAAGAAATGTCATAGACAAGGGCGATCATATACAAGAACTTCATATAGGGGAAGTATCATATACAAGGACCACCAGTATCATATACAAGGACCAAGTATCATATACAAGGTTATCCCAGAACACCCCGAAAATATGTCTCATAGCAGCTCTTTCGACATTCCATTTTTCCGACGATATCTCAGGCGAAACGGCCGTTTTTGAAGTTCCGAAAATTAGGCCAGCGATTTCAATATCCCGATGTTTTGAGGATGTCTCAGGCGAAACGCTCATGTTTAACATAAGACGTCTTAAGACACGACCCCAAACTTCACGATTTGGCGAGGACGTCTCAGACGAAACGCTCGTTTAGGCCCGTTCGAAGGCATTTTGTAAGCGATGTCTCGAGTGAAACGCTGATTTTTCAACGAAAATGTACAAAACAATTTGATGTTTTCAATATTTTCGCTTCTTGGGCCATCTTGGGGGGTCATCCGAGATCGCTCCGAAAAGATGCCTTACAAGAGCTGTGTCGGCATCCCATTTTATCGAGGATGTCTCTGGCGAGACGCCCATTTTCGAGGAACCGAGAATTAGGACGTCGATTTCGACATCCCGATGTTTTGAGGATGTCCCGAGCGAAACGCCCATTTTTAGCAAACGACGTCTTAAGATACGACCCCCAACTTCACGATGTTATGAGGATGTCTCGAGCGAAACGCTCGTTTGGGGAACCTTTCCAGACAAGAACGGGAAGCGCCGCTTCTCTGAGCTTGCGTGCGCACGCGCAGGGCTTTGCACACAACGTGGAATGTGTGCACATGGGGTTGGTCGTCGCTGGGCTTCCCTAAACGCCCAGATGGTTGCCATGAGTAGCTTGTGTTGAGTGGTTGCCTCTGGTTGGGTTGGTCAGGTGCTGCGCGTGGCCTGTATGCGTGTGTGCGTGCGTGTGCTTGTGTGTGCGTGTGCAGGTGCGTGTGCGGCTGTGTGCGTATGTGTGCGTATGTGTGCCTGCGTGAGAGCGTGTATGCAGTATGTGTTCCGGGGGGGGCGGGACGGGGGGGGGGGGGCGGTGTGTGTGCCGGGTGTGTGCTGGGCGGGCGGGCGGGGGGGGGAGAACGGTGGGCGTCCGTTTTAAACCGCGCGGCCGTTTTAACGTGATGACGCTAACGAGGATGATGACAATGTGATGATGATGCCGACGATGATGATGATAGTGGTGATGACGAGGATGATGATGAAGACGATGAAGGGTATCTTGGACCGTCTTGCAGTGCTCTTGGAGATTCTGGGAGCCCTCTTGAGCCCCTCTTGGACCGTCTTGGTGATGATCATGATGATGATCATGATGATAATGGCGATGATGATGACGATGATGACGATGATGACGATGATGATGATGATATTGATGATGATATTGATGATGATGATGATGATGATGATGATGACGATGATGATGATGATGATGATGATGATGATGATGATGATGATGATGATGATGATGATGATGATGATGATGATGATAGGGCATCTTGGACCGTAAAGGAGCATTCTTGGACAGTCTTGGAGCCCTCTTGAGCTCTTCTCGGACCGACTCGTTTCGCAAGCTCCCTGGATATCACCGTTTTTCGAGGATGTCTCGAGCGAGAGCCCCATTTTGAACCGAAGACGTCTCGAAGCAGCTCGTCCACTATCCCATTTGTCGAGGATGTCTCGAGCGAGAGCCTCATCTTTAAGATTTCGACGAATTCGCGAGATCCCTGGAGATCTCACTTATTCGAGGATGTCTCAAACGGGAGCCTCACTTTTGACGTAAAGCGTCTTAAAACAAGTCCTTCAAGATCCCACTTCTTAGAGGATGTCTCGAGCGAAACGGCCGTTTTGGGGGGAATCCGCCAATCGATCCCCCCGCCCGATCCCGAGCCCGTGGTCCCTCGCGTCTCTGTTCTTTTATTAACTCGTAGGAAGCATGGCCTAAGAAACTCCCACCACCTTCTCGTTCCGAGAAGGCGCTTCCCGTCATCCGCCAGGCTCTGGACCACGAGGCGGCGCCGCACGTTCCCCCTCCAGACCTCCCCCTGATAAATAAATCCCTCTGGGCAAACAGACGTCCATCGCGCGACTCTTCGAGTCTTGGCGCGCTTCCCGTCATCCGCCAACCCTGTCGGCGTGCGTGAGGGACTTGTCTGTTCGAGTCGTCGTCTCCGTCAGCCGTCGTCTCCGTCCCCTTTCCCCGCACCCTCATCCTCAAGCTTGTCAGCGAGAGAAAAATCTAGCAATGTCAAAAACGAGTCGAAGGGAAGACCCTTCCCTTTGATCCCTCACCCGTGGGGGGGAGGTCTCAGGGGGAGGGAGGGGAGGCGCGGGGGGGGGTCCCAGGGGGGTCACATACGCATCCCCCCTGGGGGTCCTGGGGCCTCAGAAAATGCCAAGACTGGACAAGAGTACCCCAAGAGGCCCCCGAGATGGTCCAAAAGGGCCCCCAATCGCCAAACGATCGGTTCAAAACGCCTTCCTCCAGACTGCCCAGGAGGCTTCCAGGACGCCCCAGCACTCCCGAGAGAGCCCCAAGAGGCCAAATGAATTGATTGTCCGTTCAGATTTGGGCGTTATCGCCTTTTCCACTTCCCGCCGATCCAAGACGGCGCAAGAGGCCCCCAAGATCAGCCCAAGAGGACTCCAAGGCAGCCCAAAACGCCTCCAAGACAGCCCAAGAGGCCCCCATGACGGCTCCAAGAGCGAGCCCAGGCGGGGGACCCCGAACGGACATTGCGAGCCCTCGGCCCCAAGAGGCTCCCAAGAGGCCCCAAGAGGTTCCCAAGAGGCCCCAAGAGGCCCAAAAGAGGTCCCCAGGAAGCCCGAAGAGGCCCCCCAGAGGCTCCCAAGAGGCTCCCAAAAGGCCCCAACATTTCTCCCCAGAGGCTCCCGAGAGCCTTCCGCAGGAACCCCAAGAAGCATTCCTGAGGACTCTGGCCAACGTCAGCTTCGTCGTCGTCGCCGCCGCTGGGACGTCGTCTCCGTTGTCGTCGTCATCTCCCTTCAGGGTCAGCGGCACCCGCCGGAAGGCCTTCGCAATAAAAAGGAGGATGAGGGAGGGGAGAAGAACGGAGAGAGGAAGAGAAGGAACAGGGAAGGAGGAGATGGAGAAGGTGGAGGATGAGAAACCCAGCCCCGCCTAACGTCGGGGTTAGGTGGCTCAGACCCCGCGGCTGCGCACTTCTTCCACCTGTCCACCGCTGCATGGCACAGCGTGTTGCCACTCCTCCTCCCCCTCCCCCCTGCTCCCCCTCTGCCACCTCCTCCGCCAAGCAGGCGTTTCCACTTCGCGAGGACGGCATTAAGTGCCCCTGGGGCAGCTTTTAAAGGAGGGGGGGGGCTATAGTTGACGCGTGACCTCGGACCTCAACCAATTGCCTAGGAGTCCCTCGGTGTGACGGGGCTGGGGGCCCACTCGGGTGTCACCTAACGTGGGATATGTGAGAAGGAAGAGGAGAGGGACGAGGTGGTGGAGGAAAAGAGGTTGAGGAGGAGGACGAGTAGATGGGGGAGAAGGGCAAGGGCGCGGGCGAGAGGGAGGTCAAGGGCGAGGGACCAAAAGAGAATGAGGGGAAGGTGGAAAAGGGGAGGAAGAGGACGACGAGGAGGCGGACGCGGGGGGGAAGGGAACACACAGGCTAGGGCAGGGTCAGAGCTTATGCCTCTGCGACCGTCGTGGTGATGGCCGTGGTAGACGTAGTCGAAGTAGTCGAAGTGGTCGAAGTGGTCGACTCAGTCGTTGAATTACTTCGGGCGAAAACCATCTGAGACGCAGGAAAAAGAAGGGAAACAGCGGAATAGCAGGCGTGGGCACAGGAGAAGCAGCAGCAGCAGCAACGATTCTAGGAGGGCGAGACTGAAGATTGGCAAAGAAGAGGATGAGCAGGACGAACTTGAAATATCTACATCCCAACTCCCCCTCCTCACTGTTCCTCCTCATCCCCCCCTCCTTCACATCACCCCCGGCCTCGTTTGCCCCTCTTCCTGAAAGGTATAAGATTGATCATTCCTCCCTCGTCCCTGCCTCATCGTCACTAGGTGTCCACATTCCTTCTCATTCCTTCTCCTCATCTTCCTCATTGTCTGCCTCCGCTTCCCCCTCCACATCCGACTCGGGCACCGCTTCCGCATCAGCATGGACCTCAGCATCCGCCTCGTGAATCGCCGACGCGCCCCGCCACCCCCAAAGTAATCATAGTAATCTTCATCATCATCATCATCATCATCATCATCATCATCATCATCATCATCATCATCATCCTCGTCGTCGTCGTTATCGTCGTCGTCTTCGTCGTCGTCGTTGTCGTCGTGGTCATAATAATCATCAGCAGCAGCGCAGCAGCATCATCACCATCACCATCGTCATCATCATCATCATCATCATCATCAGCATCATCATCATCACCATCACCATCATCATCACCCGCCATCATCATCATCATCACCACCACCACCATCATCATCATCATCATCATCATCATCAGCATCGGCATCCTCCTCGTCATCAACAACAAGATCGTTGTCGTCGTCACCACCAACGTGCCCATCACCATCACCACCATCAGCGCCATCGACATTGGCACCGACATCCTCATCGTCGTCGTCGGCATCATCATCATCATCATCATCATCAGCATCATCATCATCAGCAGCAGCATCATCATCATCACCATCATCATCTCCGTAGCCATTTTGGCTCAAGATGGCGCGATCAGGGCAGATGTCTGGTCCCATGTGGCTGGCTCTAGCCGTCGCGTCACTTCTTGGATCAGATTCCAAATCGACCAAGCTTTCAGCGAGGCCTTTGAGGCCACTGCTCTTTCATTTCCGTAACATTTCCGACACCCGGCCCCAGTCGCCCGATTGGGAGCCCAGCCGCGGCGGGCTCGACCAATGGCAGGACTAGGTGGTGGTTCGCGGGGTGCCGCGCGCGGCGGCGGCAGCAAAGGCGGCAGAGGCGGACGCGGAGGAGGTCAGCCAGGCGGAATTGGGGGCAGCAGCGGTGGTGGCAGCCAGCCCACACCCTGGGACTGTCCAAGAGCGGAGCCAAGAAGAACTGGGGCTCCAGGCACGCTTGCCGTAGCTGCGGATTTCATTGGTGGGAGCAAGGATCTGGTGCAAGCTCGTGGTGGAGTGGCATGTCGCACTTGGACGCCAAGGAACGCCACGAGCTCAACCAGTTGCGGCGCGAGGTCGAAAAGCTCGAAGGAGATGCCCTCGCAGCTTCAGGGGGCGATGGAGGCACAGCAGCAGCAGCCCACGCCGCACCGAAGGACGAGAGGGTACGGCAACTCGGGAAGTTGCGAAGCAACATCAAAAAGCTCGAGAAAATGGAGAGCGCAGCTGAAATACTAACAAGCAAGCGTCAGGAGGCGCAGCAGCTGGAGCACGAGCTTGCCGAGGAGAAGCCCACGCCCGTGCAACTCAGCGAGCTCGAGCGCAAGCAGCGGAACCAGCAGAACACCTCGGAGGCGCTCGCCAGGAAGACCGCGGACACCGCGAGGGAGATCACGGGCCTCGAGGCGCAGACGCTCGAATTCGAGGGCAAGCACGATCAGAGCAAGGCAGCGGAGAAGGACCTCCAGGCGCTCATCGACAACCTCTTGGCCAAGCACAAACGGGAGCGTGAAGAGCAACTCGGAGAAGGAGTGGTGGTGGCGGGCGCCACAGCAGCAGCGCCTCGGTCCCCAGCAGCCCCACTCAGCGAGGGCGAAGGCGCTACAGCTTTCTTGGAACCTTTGGACCAGGCCTCTGGCATGCTCAACACAGGTTACGCTCAGCACTGGGAGAAGCAAGTCTCCCAGCTTCGCCGGCTGGCTCACAGCGTCGCAGCAGCGGGCGCAGCAGCAGCAGAACGCGACAGCGGCGACGAGGAGCTCGAGCAGGCCGACCTCAGCAACATCCTGGACAGCACGGAGGAAGCGGTCGAGGTCCCAGCAGAGGAGGGCAGTGCGGCAGCAAGCGCTGGCAGCGGCGACGAAAAAGCTCGACGCGGGGACCCCGCAGCCCAGGCCGCCCAGAGGCGCAGGCTTCGCGCGCAGAAGCTCATCCAGAGCCTCCGCTCGGCGGGGCTCAAACGGAGGAGGAAGCGCGGGTAGCGAGCCCATACCCACGGTGGCCAGCCTCAACGGCAGCGGTCGGGCCCCCTTCACGACCATCCTTGGCGAGCAGCTGGACCCTCAACAACAGGCGGTCGCCGACGCTCACATGGGAGACGCGATCTGCTTCCAGGAACACCACCTCAACGGCTACAGTGCTGTCGAGCAGGAGCAGCGGTGCAGGCAGGTCGGCTGGAACGCGGCGCTGGCCCCAGGCGTGAGTTCCGTGGGGGCATCGCAGCAGCGCGCGGCGAGCGGTGGCACTGGAGTCGCAGCGCGCTCCACCCGCGGCATGCGCGGCCCAGGCGATCGGGGCTCAAAGGCCAGATGCCATGTCTCTGACGGAAGGGCCACGGTAGCCCGTATCAGCGGAGCGGTACCTGTCAGGTTCCTGCTGGGCTCCGTTTACCTGGACAACGACGACGTCGGCGAGACCAGCCAGTCCGTGCTGCAGGAGGTCGGCTCCCTCCTCAAGCGCACAGGGAAGCCATGGGTCATCGCAGGCGACTGGAACGTGGATCCCGAGCGTTTCCTTCAACGCGCGGCGCATTGGCTCTGCAAAGTCGGCGGTCACGTCGTTGACACGGGCGCGGGAACCTGCCAGCTCTCACCGACCAAGGAGCCCCCGGAGCTAGACTGGTTCATTGTCACCTCCGATATGTTCGACCGAGCCTTCGCCTGCATGCGCCTGGACATGACCGCCCAGGGGCACGCCAACGCTTGCCGCCCACATATGGCAGTGCAGCTCAGCCTCGCCTGCTACGGTGACATGGACCAGTCGTTCAGTGCCAAGGGGCCGATGGCGTTCCCCAACGCCCGCCCTTTCGGGCCCATGCTGGAGATGCACTAAAAACACAACGCTGTTCGGGCGCAGATCGACATGAGCGGCACCTTGCAGGACATGGAGGGGGGCCTACCAGGGGCTCTGCGAGGGCGTAGAGGAAGAGCCCGTCTGGGCGTACCAGATCGACCCCGCCGAAGTTCGCATTCGGCCCCCAGGCAAAGGCGCGCCCGATCAAGGGCCCCAAGGCCAGCTCCAAGGGGGAGAAGCTCATGCACCTCAGCGACAACTTCATACAGGCGGGGCTTCTCACAGGCGGCGCTGAGGCCGACGACGGGGGGGCCCGCGTTTGAAAGGCGCCTTGCGCTGGACCCCGAGCGCAGCGAGGCCGAGCGCATGCAGGCCAGGGCCATCAAGCGCTACAAGCGCGCGTTGGGGCGCCGAGCGCGCAGCTGGGTCTCAAGCCGTAGCAACCCCAACCACTACGACGACGAGGCCGGGAGAAGTGCGCGCCCCACATCTTCCGCATGCTGGGCTTGCCGACGCACGTCACCACGGGCCTGGCGCAGGATTTCGACAACCACATGCGCACCGCGACAGAGATCTGCTCTTCTGCGCGGCGGCGCGGAGGCACTGGCAGGCGCGGGCAGGTTCGTACTCTCCGACAGCTCGGCCAACTACATCCCGAAGATGGCGAGGAGGAGTGCCACCGAACTGTCGACAACCACGCGGAATCGAAGCGGCGGTTGGAGGAGCGCGGCGACTACAGCAGGCCCCTCGGCGCCACCTTCGCCCTCGATGTTTCGACCAGGCCTCCGACGGATTGGGAACCGCACGGGGGTGGGTGCCTGCCGGCGACGCCACAGCCCATGTTGAGTGGCGACCCTCGGGCGACGCCACAGCCCCCTTATCCTCTGCGCCGCTCTGGAAGGAGCGGCGGCTCTCGGCGACTGGAGCGCCCTCGAGGTTGGCGCGCAAGGAGTTTGGAGGGACCCCGGCGCATCGCGCGAAGCTGGCTCCCACACTTGCAGGCTCCCGACCCAGAGCGCGACAAAGCCGAGTGAATAAAACTATGCACACACTACGCATTTACACGCCTCTGCCAATGCAAAAGCGACGACGCCACCGACGCGAACACCGTGGAGGGCCCCAGCGGCGGAAACGCAGGGGCCGCACTAAAACCAGCAGCCGCGGGGGGGGCAAAAAAAAAAAACGTGATCCAGATCCGGCACCCTCCAGGATCCTTCGCCGCACTGGCGGCAGCAGGTGGGGGGGGGGGGCGCCCAGCAGCCCCCAGCGCGGGGCATGTAGCAGCGGCTTCGACAGCGGCAACCACGGGCAGCGGCAGCGCTGGCAGCGATGTCGAGAACGGCACCTGCACGGCTCAGCCGTCCACGGACCGAGCGGCCGCACTCTGGAACAGGGCCGTGGAGCTGCGCGAGGAGAGCTGGTCAGTCGCGCAGCCTGTGAGGGACGAGTACCACCGCGGCAGGATCGCCCTGGAGCCCAGCCACCCCGACGCGCGGGCAGTCGGGGACGACGAGCACTACAACTACATTCAGTCCGTCAAGCATTTCATGCGGCATCACGGGGACCTTCCGTCGGATTCCAGCGACGACGGCTACGACGGAGGCAACGGCGGCGGCAGCGCGGACGGCAGAGATGCGCGCGCAGGTGCGACAGCCCCGAAGCCCCCGACCATGGAGGGCCTCCCGCTGGGGGCGCAGTGGGCCGCACGCGTAGCCCTGGCGGCCGATTGCCCCGACCTGCAGCCCTTGGCCGAATGGGCTGCCGAGGCCAGGGCCGCGGCCGAGGCGGAGGGCGCCGCTTGCCGCCATTCGCTGCCAGGGGCTCAAGGAGTGGATCCGCATATCCATGGCAGCAGGCGCAGGGGCCTCCAGGCCTATAGGCGGGGACCGCGCGGCTGGGTACCCGACGACGAGCTACACGGCGCTCCAGCGCACGGCCCCGACCGAGTGAAGGTCGCGGCGCAACAGTGGACCTCCGAGGACTGGCGGGCCCGACAGGGCAGTAATCGCTTTCGCCCACGGCGACCGCCCACCGAGGCGGAGGCTCTGCCCAGGCCCGCAGCCGATCGGGTGCGTCAGGCCGCCAAGACGTCCAGGCACAGCACTGGCATTGGCAGCGGTCGCACAAACCCCCGAAAGGCAGCGGACCTCAGCGACGCCCTCCTGGAGGTCATCATCGATTCCGGCATGCGGTGCGAGGAGCTGGGCGGCTGGCCCGACGTCATCACCGACTCTCTCGTGGTGATGCTGCCCGAGCCCCGAGGGGGCTTTCGGCCCATAGGCCTGCTGGGCTGGCTGCCGCGCCCTTGGAGTCGCGCCCGTCAGCCAGACGCGCGGCACTGGGGCTCCCAGATCGACCCAGGCGTAGCAGGCACATTATGGGGCGGCCGCGGGCGCGCGGCCGAAGGAGCCGTCTGGTGGCAAGCGCTCCGAGCCGAAGCATCGCAAGCACGAGGCGAGGGAGCTGCAGCATGACTCATGGACCTGTGGAAGGCCTACGAGCTGGTAGACCTGGCGATCACCCAGGACCGCACTATCATGGCGGGCTACCCGAGGGGGCAGCTGGGCATGGCGCTGACCTTGCACGCGGGCGCGCGGCGCTTCATGCTAGACGGCAGCGTCTCCGACCCGTACCTGCTCGACGCGGGCCTCCTCGCTGGTTGCTCGCATGCAGGGCGGCTCCTCAAGTGCGGCCTGCTGGCGCTGGCCGATGAGCACGCGCGCCTATGCCGAGTGCTGGAGCCTCGGGTCACCCTAGCCATCATGTTCGACGACTGCCGCGTTGGGCGCCACGGCCCCGTGGCACAGGTCGCGGCGCACGTCGCCCAGGCGACCAAGGCCGCGGCGGCGCAGCTCGTGGCGCCGGGCTGCAAGGTGTCGGAGTCGAAGAGCGAGTTGCTTGCGAGCTCGCCTGAGCTGGCTTCACTGGCGGCCAAGCAAATGGGGGCAACCACCTTTCCCACCGCCAACTCGGTCAAGAACCTGGGAGTGGACTACTGCCTTGACGGCCAAGCCGTCGCGGTGCTCGAGGCGCGCCACACCAAGGCGGCAGCGCAGCTGCAGAGGCTGCACGCCATCCGCTCCCAGGAGACACCAGCAGCAGCGCGCGCGGCCAACGCGGGGCTCAGGCCTGCCACCAGACACGGCCTGAGCGCGGCGGGTTGGCCGTCGCCGCAGCTCACCAAGCGGCGGAGGCAGGTCAATGCCGTTCACCACGGCAAAGGGCCCGGCAAGAGCCGCAGCCTCAGTTTCCTCATAAGCAAGCGCCTGGCCAGCGACCCGCTCGTCGACCACGTCGCGCTGCCCATCGTTGCGTCGGCCAAGGCGGCACAGTTCAACTCGGACCGCACGGACTTGCGCGCACTCGGGAGCGCGTTCGCAGGGGCATCGGCGAGGAAGGATGATGAGGGGACTGGTGCACTTTCTGGCAGGGGCCCTGCATCGGCACGCGCGCTGGCATGCCACCGCTTGGGATGGCATGCTCTGCGACCACGCCTCTTCCTCAACGACCTGAAGTAGCCCATCGACCTGAAGGCCTGGGGCGCCTCGCCCCTCTCCAAGCACATCGGCGCCAGCCATGAGCGACTGCTTTGGAGGGATGCGGGCAGGCGCCCTGGCTTCGAGCACCTGGCCGCAGGGGGGGCCCTGTCCAGCATCAGGCGCACCCTGCACCGCAAGCGGATGACTCAGCCAGCGGCCAGGCAGATGAGCTCGGCCAAGAATGCGTTGGTCGGCTGTCTCTGGCCAGTGGCGCGTCGCTTCGCAGAGGAGCGGCCGCTGGCGTCGTCGCCACGGTGCCCTCGCGGGCGCATTGCACACGGCACGGTGCGGCACCTGGCGCGGCAACGCCCTGCCACCGCGCTCGGCCGCGCAGAGTTGGAGGGCAATGACGACGCAGACGAGAGGATGGCGCCCGACGACATCCACTTCGGGACCCTCGTCGACATGGCCAGCGCCGACGCTTCGAAGGACCTGCTTTGGTCGAGGGCCCTGGCGCCCGAGCATAGGCGTTCACCCCCTCTGCCCACGGAGGAGCGCCTGGCGCGCAAGGAAGGGCGCGCCGATCTCGCGGGCCAACCACTGGCTGGGAACATCTTCACCGACGGCAGCGTCCTGGACCCCAGCCTGGTCTCCGCAAGGGGTGGCAGGGCTGCCGTCGTCACGAGCAGCGACGCGGGGGCCCTCAGCATCTCCGGCCCGCCCCCTTGGCCATACCCACAAGAGTCCGGGGCGGCGGAGCTGGCAGCTGTCACCGAGGGGCTACAGGACTGCCTCCCGCTAGTCAGGATCTTCACCGACTGCTAGCTGCTAGTGGATGGCTTCGCAGCGGGCAAGGCACGGCGCCTCAAGCGGCAGCGGCCCCATCGAGAACTATGGGTTCGTTTGTGGCGAGCGTTCGAGGACATCGGTCTCGACAACGTCACGATCCACAAGGCGAAGGCCAACGCGACGCTGGCGGACGCACAGGCAGAGCGCATCACCGCCTGGAAGCGCAGGGGCAACCACGGCGCGGACGCTCGCACCATTCAGGGCGCTGAGATGCACCCCGCGGACGACGCGGTTCGCGCGCGCAGCCTGCGCCAGGATCGCCTCGTCAGGAAGGCCTTGCGCTGGTTGGGCGCCGCCACGCAGGAGGGCGACACGGAGCTGACCGCCATGGACGGCCACGAGGGGCCAGGCATGGCGGCGGTGCGATGCGACTGGCATGGACGCAAGCTGCGCTGGAGGAGCCACTGCTGCTTTCGCGACTGCGCGCGGAGGACGTGCGGCAGACACGGGACATGGCTCGCGGTCGGCAGCGACACACTCTGGGCCTGCCAGGAATGCGCTAGTCGGGGCGAGGCGATCTCGGGCTCGTGGCTTTCGGGCTCAGAGGGAGCCTCGGGCGAGGTCGCCGCGGCCGCGGCCCCCCTCATAGCAAGCGCGGCTTTGCTCTCCAGCCAGGCCAGCGGCTCGCAGAGCGCAGCAGCAGATGACGGGGATCAGCGCGACGGTGGAGGTGGCGGGGGCTTCGTCTGGCAGCGGCGGCGCGGCCGCTGCAGCTCACGAGCAACGGGTGGCAGCACCTTTGGCGCAGCCGCTGCCGCCGCCCCACCCGCGCTTCCACCGCGGCGGGGGCTCGATCCGCACGTCTCCCACGAGCTATGGCGTGCAGGCAAGCACCTCTTCTGCGTCAAGTGCGGCTACTGGACGCAGAGTGTCAGGATGTCGGGCTCGGCGAAGGCGTGTCCGAGGGCGCCCAAGAGCGACGGGCAGAAGGCGGCGCTCGGCCGCCTCAAGCGAGGGCTGCAGCCAGCAGGGCAGGGCGGCATCGGCGACCCTGAGCCCCGGCGACGCCTTCGCGGGCGAGTGGACGGCTAGCCTCTCTTGCCCAGTTCGGGCCTGAACCATGTGCGTAGGCCCGCTCACGCACGGGATCGGGCCCGATACCGTCGGCAATGCAACAAGTCCCTTGCGGGGCGTGGAGCCTGGAGGACAGTTGCGCTGCTGACGGTCAAGTCACCAGTCGCTGCCTTCGGCGGTCTCTCACCGCGGGCATGGCCTACGCTCGGTGCGCGCGCGCAGCTGCCGCTTTTGCAATGGAAGCTGAACCAGGTGTGTAGGTTCGCCCACACACGGGATCGGGCTCCGACTCTTTTGCAGCATGGTTCCGTGCTCGATGCTGCCCTTTTTAGCAGCTGCGGCTGCCGTGCAGCAAGCTTCAGAGGAGGCTGACCCAGGTGCGTAGGTCCGCCCACGCACGGGATCGGGTTCCGCCCATTGGCAATGCAATAGTCCAGTGTGCGGCCCGGGGCCGAAGGGACGCGTTGCTCTGCGGATGGTCCTGCGGCGCTGCACTTAGCCTGTCTTTTGCGGCACGCTCCGCGCCCTGTTATCCTGCCTCCTTCCCTTTCAGTTTCGTCCTGTTTGGCGGTGCTGGTGCTACGCAGCCAGCCCTGGAACTCGGGCCGTTGAGTTCCGCCGGACGGGTGATACTGTCGCACTGCCGCTGCCGACCACTGGCGGTGCTGGTGTCTCGCAGCCAGCCCTGGAACTCGGGCCTCGAGGTTCCGCCAGTCGGGAGGTGGTGCACTTGTCCATTGGGGGGGGGGAGCGGCACGGGGGTGGCCTGGGTTTGCCGGGCCGCTTTGACCGCTGCCACGTTTCCCTCCCCACCCCTGCATCTGCCTGCTGGCCAGCCACGCGCACTGGCCCAAGGGCACCTACTCAGCCGCATCAGGCGCGACACCACAGCGCGCACGGGAGATGCGCGTTGGGCTGGGTCGGGGCGATGGTTCCGATGCCCTCATATGAGCTTCCTTTTTCGGCGTGTGTGCACGCCTCCTGCGCAATGTAGCTCCCGGCGCTACCGCGTCAGTGCCCTGCCCGCCACTCGACGTGGAGGGCGACCCGAGAGCGTGGGTTCGCCCACGCTCTGGTTCGATCTCCGCAGGCCTGAGGAGCAACGTCGGTCAGCAGTGGCCTGGTCCTATCGACCTAGTTGTTTCTCAGGTGCGGCGTATAGCCCAGCTGTGTACCAGCCCGCTAGACCGCCAGCGTGGCCTCCGCCAGCTGCCGAGCGTGCTGAGTCGCTTCGACTGCTTGGATCGGTCACCCGCTTGCCTCGGCGGAGGCGGTTGATTGCTCACAGCACTCGGGCGATCTGAGTGCGCGTGTGTGCTGAGGCGCACGAGACCGAGCGTTGCCTCCGCAGGGCCATAGGGAAACGCCTCGGTCCGAGGGGGAGTTCGAGCTAGGAGCTCTTGACCCCTTCAGACGCGGGGAACATCATCATCATCATCATCATCATCATCATCATCATCATCATCATCATCATCATCATCATCATCAGCAGCAGCAGCAGCAGCAGCAGCAGCAGCATCCTAATCATCAGCATCATCATCAGCATTATCGCCCGCATCATCACCGCGATACTCAGCAGCAGCATCATCGTCATCATTCTAGTAATCGGCATGGTCATCAGCGTCATCGTCACCAGCATCAACGACATTACCCTCGGCATCGCCAGCATGCCCTAGTAATTCTTACTCTTCATCAAACTTATCGACATCATGCCCGCGTGGTTTCCCATCATCAGCATCATCACCGTCGTCATCAGCAGCCTCAACGTCGCCATCAGCAGCGTCGCCGCCTGTCATCATCATCATCAGCATCAAGATCATCGTCATCATCATCAACATCTTCATCATGATCAGCATCCTCATCATGTTCATCTTCATGTGCATGCTCATCCTCATCATTATCATCATCGTCATCATTATCAGCAGAGGCACCGTCGTCATCATCGTCAACAGCATCATGGTCAACAGCGGCAGCACCGTCGGCATCATCAATATCAACCACATCGTCATCAGCATGGACGTTAGCATGACCATCACCATCATCACCATCGCCATGCCATCGTCATCATCAGCATCATCATCCTCGACATCATTAGCAGCATCATCATCAACATCACCATCACCATCATCATCATCATCATCATCATCATCATCATCATCATCATGATCGTCGTCATCATCATCGTCGTCACCGTCATCTTCACCATACGTGTGACCGGGAATCTCTACACGTATCCTCCTCCACATCCTCCTCAGCATTCTTCTCGCGCTAATCCTCAGAGTGGCCCTCTCAATACTCGATCGCTCATGCTTGGGCACACGGGCACTTGCATTACTATTACTACCACCACCACCACCACCACCACCACCACCACCACCACCACCACCACTACTACTACTACTACTACTACTGCTGCTGCTACTACTACTGCTACTTCTACTGCTTCAACTACTGCTACTACTACTACTACTACTACTACTACTACTACTACTGCTGCTGCTGCTGCTGCTGCTACTGCTACTCATACTACTACTACTACTACTACTACTACTACTACTACTACTACTACTACTACTACTACTACTACTACTACTACTACTACTACTACTACTACTACTACTACTACTACTACTACTACTACTACTACTACTACTACTACTACTACTACTACTACTACTACTACTACTACTACTACTACTACGACTACGACTACGACTACGACTACCACTACGACTACGACTACTACTACTACTACTACTAACGAACTACGAGCTACTACTACAAACCACCACTACTACAACTATACTACTACTACTACTACTGCCTACTACTACAACTACTACTACTACTAACTACTACAACTGAATACTACTACTGTCCTGACTAAACTACTACTACTACAACTACTACTACTAGACTACTAACTACTCAACTCTACTTACTACTACAACTACTGCTACTGCAACTACACTTACACTACTACTTACTACTACTACAACTACTACTACTACTACTACACATCAATATTACTATACTACTCGACTACTACAGCTACTACTACAGCTGCCTGCTACTACTACTAACTACTAACTACTAACTACTAACTACTAACTACTAACTACTAACTACTAACTACTAACTACTAACTACTAATTACTACTACTACTGCTACGACTACGACTACTACTACTACTACTACTACTACTACTACTACTACTACTACTACTACTACTACTACTACTACTACTACTACTTAACTACTACTACTACTACTACTACTACTAC
>CAUYUJ010000523.1:107340-112646 GCA_963575745.1 Prorocentrum cordatum
ATCAATAAATGGTTTGGTTTTCGAAAAATAATCAACGTTGTCCACTGAAGTGTGAGTCACCAAATTAGGATCCCCTTCAATTTCACCTTGACCGAGCATCGAACTTGCCCGTGCATCCCATGAGACCACAGCGGCGTTGTGCAATCCGTGTGCGAAACCTTGTAGCAACGCTCTCGTTTACTGCTAAGCGAACGAGCGCATCAGTCGTGTGGCTGTCGGCTCAGATTGTTGACGCAGTTTTGACCGAAGTGCAAAAAGTCCAACGCGTCAGTCTCACAGGAAGGGAAGATGAATTCACATGACGTCAAATAATAGTTAATTGCAAGAAGTTCTGCTCAGTATGCCACGTCCACTCCGATGGCAACAGCGCATGGGGGGTCAAGTCGCTGGTCGATTGTGCCAAGATAGCCGCAGCGAACAGGTCTGTTCCTTACTTCCCAGCCCCATCGTACTGAGGTCCCCATGAGAAGGAACTCCAGCGCGTCCATGAATATATATATATATATATATATGTGTATATATATATGTATCTACACACACGTAAATACAGATATACATATGTGTATACATGTACACATACATAGGCCAGCTTCATGGGCACACAACATACAGCACGTGTTTGTCGGTCTTGGGTCCCTCCAGCGATGCCAGAGCAATTGCAAAACAAAGCAAATATACTCTGAGGCTGCTTGAATGTGCGGCATGGCGGGCGCGCGGAAGAAATCCCATAAGCAGAGCATCGCCACTCATGCCATGAGTGGACTCTTGCTGGCACTGGCAGACGAGAGGCTTTCCTTCGATGCGGAACGCCATCGGATCGGAGTGGCAACCTTCACAAATGGTTTGGCATCGGAAGGTGCACGCGAAGATAGAAGTGTCATCACGCAGATTTAGCCTTAGACTTAGCTTCAACACATGTTTGCGTCGAGTTTGGCATTCCTCGGATAAACATTGCGTTTAGAAGTAGACGTAGCTTTGCTGAACCTACCTTCTGATAGCCCAGCAGTGCCAAGACTAGCTCAACCCAGGTCCAGATCCAGCCCCAGCTCGAGCTCTGGCTCTGTGGCGAACTAGTCATTGCCCTGCCCTAGCCTACCCACCACTTAGCTTAATCCAACATTGCGTAGAGCACAGCGTGGCCGTGTCTAAATGACCCTCCCCTAGACTAGCCCAGCCTAGCGCGGCTTCGCCTACCTCATCGTGGACTGCGCTCACCCTGCACGGCCGTATCTCATAGTTCACCACCTTACATGTTCTGGCGCCCTTGGCTTCCTCACACGTGTCGCTCCTTCTCGCCTGCTCCTGGATCAGTGCTTCCACTCAGCGATACGATGACAGCTGCCTCAGGAGCTGGGCACTGCAGCGTCCCGCCCACGAGGCCGAATGCTGCGCCAAACTTTCTCGGCTGCCGTAGAGCCCCGCCCACGGGGTCCGCTCGGGTTCCCGCCACGCAGGGACCCCCTCTCCGCCGGGAAATGCCGGCTGCCGGGGGGCCACGCCCACGGGATCCCGCCAGGGTCCTGCCCATGGCCCCCCGTGCTCCGCCAGAAAATGCAGGCTGCCACAAGGTCCGGCCCATAGGGCCGCAGAGGGTCCCGCTCACAAGGGCCTCGACTTGCACCATGGAGATCCCGCCACAGAGGTTGCACCGCACAGAAATGCGCTTAATGGAATAGTGCATGCCCGTGGACCCCAGACGGCTGACTTGGACAAACAAGCCAAGGAAGAGCGGGACACCATGGGAGGCGCCTGAGTTGCCTTTCTTTGTTGAGTTTTGTGGTGGTTGAGGGCGCCGCTCATAAGAATCTGCCATGAGTTCCTTTGATTGTTTGCGAGGTGTCGTTGATCGCATAAGGTGCAGCATATAGAGTTCCGCCCTGCATTGCCTTTGTCTGTTGGTGTTTGTGACGATTGCGTAGGGTGCTGCTCATAGGGTCCCGCCCTGAACCACCTTCAGTATTTGGGAATCGTGGTGGTTGCATGGCGTGCCGTTCGTAGGAATACGCCCCTGATTGTCTTTGCAGTGCAAGTAAGACTATACAAGAGCAAATACTGCTTAACGAAGATACATACCACACGGGCGGGACCCCACACAACAAACCGAAGCCCGAATACGCAGTCTGAATTGGCCAGAACCCGACTCATGCAGACACTGCTTGAGGAACAACTGCAATATATACATATATACATATATGATATGGGAGCAAAACATCGAGGTCACAGACCACCCGAACGGAAACCTTTAGCTCGGCCCGCCATCGAAAGATCAGGGGCCGAGGACTAGGATATCCCGAGAAAAAGAGAAAAGACTAAGGCGTTCCCAACCGCCTCGACCACCTTGATGGACTTGACGGACACTACCAGCTTGGCGAACTCCTTGGCAATTCCGCCCCCCCCCCTGCCTGGCCGTCGGACACCCCGAGAAACTGGAGCGCTAGCCTCAGCTAGGGCCAGGTGGGCCAGGAGTGAAGACAAGATCGAACTCCGCCCATGACCAAGAACGGACGCCTCTCCCCCATCCCCTCTTACTGACTATCTACCAGACCACCCCAACCCAACCCGAAGACCCGAATTTTCGGGTTGGGGGGGTATGGATTTCATATGTGTTTTTCCAATGTTCCCCGACCCCCCCCACTGGAAATGGAGGGCAAATTGGGGCCTTCGGGTTGGGTTGGGGTGGCTTGGTGGGCGGTGACTCACCAGTCCCCCTCCCGCCCATGCTTCGGTCCCCCGACGTGCGCACACGCGTCCGAGCCTGCGCGCGCGCATGCGCGTGCCCGCGCGCGCGTGCGCACGGTGCAGGGTCGGTGCGCGCCGTGCTCCTGCGCACCGTGTGCGTGCGAGCGCGTGCTGCATGCGTACTGAGATTGCTGCGAAGGGAGAAGGACCGTGATCGAAACTTGCGTACGAAGCTGGTCGCAGTGAGCTTCCGTGCGACGCCTGCTCAGCTGAGCACCTCGGCGCCTCAGAGAGCTTGGATCGCACGCGTCATACCTTTTACTGTGTCGCGTGTTCTCGGCCTCTGGATCGCGCGGCTTCGGCGCACAGTGTCCGAGTCTGGTTCGGGTAAGGACGCGTTTGCCTCTGGACCCCCTGACATACGATCTTACGGCATCGCTGGCGCTGGCCAAACGGCGCGCCTTGCGATATCATCCGTCGATCTCGGCGTCGTGGACCGCGGCCTCGGACACCCCGCGGCACGCGTGTCGATAGGCGCGCTTCGCCTGGAGGACCAAGAGGAACGCAAACGCGCACGCGCGTGCCTACGCGCACACATGCGTGCGTACCTTCAGCGACGGCCCTGGCGCCACTTTACGGTCCGTGTGGTCCGTGAACGGGCCCAAGACTGACCGTTGCCCGGGGGCCACGCGAAATCATGGCCAGCCCTCTCAGGAGGCGGGGGACTTCATAAAGGTAACAACATGTGCAAAAATCATGTTCCCAAGACCCTCCGAGAGATTTGGACCCCTTCGAGAGGTTGCCCCGCAACCCTGGACCCTTGCGCACATGGCTGACCCCAACTCTGACGTCAGCGCTGCCTTCCGGATCGCTGCGTGGTAGTCGGGAAACAAGCTGAACAATCCAGCACCAGCGCCTGGTGCAGCCGCCCCGCGCTCGCGCCGCTGCTGGCGAGGTCGGTGCATGAACTCTTGAAAACGAGGACCGCCCGAAAGCGGAAAACTGGAAACGCGAACCGCAACCCTGGAAAGCGAGAACCGAACCTCGGAAAAGGCGAGCCACAACCATGGAAAGCGACACCCGAACCGCGACCTTGCAAAGCGAGACCCGAACTCGGAAGCGCCTGAGGCGTCGTCGACACGGTGGCGGGCTTGGCGCAAGCAACTGGATCTCCCGGCTTCCAGTACTGAGACCAAGGCTCCCAGGGTCGAGAAGCCGACCTGCTGGTGCTGCACCCCCCACCCCTGCCCCACGCCGTTTGCGCGGCCTGGTACCGTCGCTTGGCTCTGGTGCCGTGCGACCTGCTGGCCCAAACGTCGCCGCCCTGCCGCCCTATATTTGCGCACTCATTCAGCACTGGTTCGAAAACAAGCGCGCCACCTGCCTGGTCCGCCTTGTGCGCTTTGCTCACTCACTTCACCGAGCACAGGCCAGGCAAAAGAGGCGGAGCACACGCAAATCCACACACCCACACACACACACAAACAAACACACACACACACACACACACACACACACACACGCACGCACGCAAACACACACACACACAAGCACGTCTTCTTGCACAGCTGTGTTCAGTCTAAAGTTCGGCCATCTATCTTTCCGTTGTTCGTCGTCGTCCGTTCTCCTCGCCTGGCCTACCCGTAGCCTCTCCGCCTGGCATGGCCTCGGTAAGCTGCCCCATCTGGCCTCCCGGAGGCGGCCCCCCTGGGCCGCGGAATCCGTTATTGTCGTCGTGCGTCGTCGCTCGTCATACTCTCCTGGCCTCCCCCTCACTTCCCCCTACTATGACCTCGGCCTCCCCCTGGCCTCCCCCTGGCGTCCCCGCGGCCTGGCGCCCCTGGACTCTGCGCCGCCCCGTCTGGCGCACCCGAAACCTCCCAGGGCAGCCCCTGGGCCGCGGAACCCGCTTGGTCGCTGGTGACCACCTGGCCGAAGAGGCGGGGCGGGCGAAGCAGGCGCGAACGCGCCAGGGCGAGGCGGCGCGTCGCCAATGGGCGGCGGGCGACCAGCACAGCGAGAAGACTTCGCCAGAGATCAGCCGGCCACACGGCAGCCAGCGGAGCCCAACAGTCAGGCGCAGGCTGGGCCGGGAGAACGGCGAAAGGGCGAGCCAGGGCGAGACGGCACTTCAGGTCGGGTGTTGCTAGAAGTGCCCTTGGCCCAAGGTGCCCCCAGCCTTTCGATCCATTCTGGACCCCCTGGGGCCCTCTGGGGCTCGTGAGGGGTGCCCTGGAGGCCTCCTGGGCCACCCCGAGAATCCTGGGGGTACCTTGGGCCAGGGGCACTTCTAGCAACACCCGATCAGGGCCCGCGGCTGGCGATCCTCTCGGCGAGGCCGCCTCTGGCGGTCCGCCATGCCGAGCGAGGCGGGAGGGCAGCCGAGTCGCGGGCAGCCCGCGGCAGTCGGGCAGGGGAGAGCGCACGCGAGATGTCACGGCAGCGAGGGCTCCCCCCCTTATCATCATCCACCTCTTCCACACCCTCCTCCTCCTCCTCCTCCTCCTCCTCCTCCTCCTCCTCCTCCTCCTCCTCCTCCTCCCTCCTCCTCCTCCTCCTCCCCTCCTCCTCCTCCCCTCCCTCCCTCCCTCCCTCCCTCCCACCTTCCTCCATCCTCCTCCTCCTCC
>CAUYUJ010000524.1:0-20000 GCA_963575745.1 Prorocentrum cordatum
GCGCGCGCTTGGCGCGCGCTCAGGTTCTAGCCCAGGCCGGGGGGGTGCTGGACGATCTTGGACAACGCTATCAAGCACAGGCGCGCGACGGCATCTGAGGAGCTTCTGGGGTGCTCCGCATGCTTCGTCAACTGGCTGTTGGAGGCACCTCTTGGGTGCCTCTTGGGGGGGCGTCTGAGGGTCCCTTGGGGGCATCGGTTCTGCAATCTGAAACCGTCATTGGCCGTCTTGGCTGCGTGGAGGCCCGACTTGAGGCCACCTGCGGCCAGATTGAGGCAATCCGGAAGCCTCCCGGGGGCCTCCTGGAAGCAGTTTTGATGCATTTGGGGCACTCTTGGGCTATCTTAAAACCTCTTGGACGTCTCCCAGGGGCCTTTGGGGCCCTCGGGGAGCTTTTGGGGTCCTCGTCGGACCACTTGGGGGCCTCTTGCAGCCTCCTGTGGGCCTTGTAGGGGGACCGCTCTGCTGTTGGGTCGCGTTCCCCTTCTCGGGCCTCTCTTTGGGCTCTTGGGGCCCTCTCGGGCCGTCTTGGGCGCCTCAAGCACCGTCTTGGGGCCCTCGCGGGCCGTCTTGGGGCCCTCTTGGAGGCCTCTTCCTCTATATGGGAGCGGTATTGGAAGCCTTTGGGGCCGTCTTGGAGCATCGGGATGCCAAAAGGCCGAAAAAAAAACCGTCAAAGCCCAATCGTAAAACAATGAGTTGTGCCTCTTGGGGCCACCTTGGGAGATCTCTTGGAGCCTCGTCGGCCCTCTTGGGAGCTTCTTGGGGGCCTCTTGGATCCGTTTGGGGGCCTCCTGGGATTTCCCGAGAACCTCTCGGGGTAGAAAGCTCGGATTCTCGGTTCATGTTTCCCTTCTTGGGCCTCTCTTGGGGCCGTCTTGGGGCCCTCTCGGACCGTCTTGGGCGCCTCAGGCACCGCCTTGGGGCCCTCGTGGGCCGCCCAGGGCCCTCTTGGAAGCCTCTTCGGCTATCTTGGAGCTGTCTGGGAGGCCTCTTCCTCATCCTCGTCCCCCTCCTCCTCCTCCCACTCCAGCTCTCTCTCCTCCTGATCTTCCTCCTCCTCCTGCAGCGTGTTCCGGAAGGCTCCCGCCGGAACATGCTGTGCACAAGTGCTTTCACTGCTCCCGCCACCGTGCCCTGGGTGGTGGGTCAGAGGCCTCATGGGTGTTGGTTTGGATCTCGTGGTTGGCCTGTCGGGGACGTCGTGAAGGCAGTTTCGCAGCTTCTCGGTAGCCGTTTTGGGACCGTTGTGGGGCCTCCTCGGGCTGCTTTGTGGCCTCTTTAGGCCTCGTTTTGCGGAATGGTCTTGGAGCCCGCGCCGAGGATCTGGAAAATGTCCGGGACCATCGCGGCGGCCTCCGAGGCCCGGGACGCCGAACCCCCGTGAAAACAGAGCGAAAATGAGCCCCGGTACTCGCATGGAGGGTCGGGCAGCTGTTTTCGGGCCCCTGGGTTAGAACCATCGCGCGCGCTTCACGCGCGCTCAGGTTCTAGCCCAGGCCGGGGGGGCGCTGGACGATCTTGGACAACGCTATCAAGCACAGGCGCGCGACGGCATCTGAGGAGCTTCTGGGGTGTTCCGCATGCTTCGTCAACTGGCTGTTGGAGGCACCTCTTGGGTGCTTCTGGGGGGGCGTCTGAGGGTCCCTTGGGGGCATCGGTTCTGCAATCTGAAGCCGTCATTGGCCGTCTTGGCTGCGTGGAGGCCCGACTTGAGGCCACCTGCGGCCAGATTGAGGCAATCCGGAAGCCTCTCAGGGGCCTCCTGGAAGCAGTTTTGATGCATTTGGGGCACTCTTGGGCTGTTTTAAAACCTCTTGGACGTCTCTCAGGGGCCTTGTGGGCCCTCGGGGAAGCTTTCGGGGTCCTCGTCGGACCACTTGGGGGCCTCTTGCGGCCTCCTGTGGGCCTTGTGGGGGGACCGCTCTGCTGTTGGGTCGCGTTCCCCTTCTTCGGCCTCTCTTGGGGCTCTTGGGGCCCTCTCGGGCCGTCTTGGGCGCCTCAAGCACCGTCTTGGGGCCCTCGCGGGCCGTCTTGGGGCCCTCTTGGAGGCCTCTTCCTCTATATGGGAGCGGTATTGGAAGCCTCTTGGGCCGTCTTGGAGCATCGGGATGCCAAAAAGCAGAAAAAAAACGTCAAAGCCCAATCGTAAAACATTGTGTTGTGCCTCTTGGGGCCACCTTGGGAGATCTCTTGGAACCTCGTCGGCCCTCTTGGGAGCTTCTTGGGGGCCTCTTGGATCCGATTGGGGGCCTCTTGGGACTTCCCGAGACCCTCTCGGGGTAGAAAGCTCGGATTCTCAGTTCGTGTTTCCCTTCTTGGGCCTCTCTTGGGGCCGTCTCGGGGCCCTCTCGGGCCGTCTTGGGCGCCTCAGGCACCGCCTTGGGGCCCTCGTGGGCCGCCCAGGGCCCTCTTGGAAGCCTCTTCAGCTATCTTGGAGCTGTCTGGGAGGCCTCTTCCTCCTCCTTGTCCCCCTCCTCCTCCTCCCACTCCAGCTCTCTCTCCTCCTGATCTTCCTCCTCCTCCTGCAGCGTGTTCCGGAAGGCTCCCGCCGGAACATGCTGTGCACAAGTGCTGTCACTGCTGCCGCCACCGTGCCCTGGGTGGTGGGTGGATCTCGTGGTTGGCCTGTCGGGGACGTTGTGAAGGCAGTTTCGCAGTTTCTCGGTAGCCGTTTTGGGACCGTTGTGGGGCCTCCTCGGGGCTGTTGTGTGGCCTCTGTAGGCCTCGTTTGGGCCTCCTGGGTGCCTGTTGGGGGCATCCTGGAGCCTCTTGGGGGCTCCTTGGGGCCTCCTGGGGCTCTCTTCAAGCCGGAGGGTCGAATTTTGGAGACGTGGTCCCCTTCTTGGGCGCATCTTGGGGCCGTCTTGGGGCTCTGTTGGGCTGTCTTGGGCGACTCTGGGGCCGTCTTGGGGCCCTCTTGGGCCGTCTTGGGGCGCTCTTGGGGGCCTATTGAGCCATCTTGGAACGTCGGACAGCCGAAAAGGCTGGAAGGCCAAAATCGGTCGAAAACCTTCGTAAAATTGACGATTTCGGCCTCTAGAAGCGCTCTGGAGAGGCGTCTTGAAACGTCGTGGAGTGCCTTGGGGCGCCTCTCGGGCCGTCTTGGGCCTATTTTGGGCGTCCTGGAGCGGTCTTTCGGCGACTCGGGGCCCGCTTGGGCCGTCTTGGGAGCCTCTGGAGGCCCTCCTGGCCCATGGGGGGTCGGAGGCGGCGGCCTCCGAGACCCAGGACGCGGACCCCCTGTAAAAACACAGGGAAAATGAGCCCCAGGCCCCCCATGGGGGGTGGAGGCACCTGTTCGGGGGCCCCCGGCCTCGCCCCCAGGTGTATATATAAATAATTAATATATATATATATATTATATCTAATACACACACACGCGCAGACATACATACATAATACATACATACATACATACATACATACATACATCATACAGACATACAATACATACTACATCATACATACATAATACATACATAATACATACATAACATATATATATATATATATATATATATATATGAGGGGACGATTGTGGTATAATGTGCGCTCCTCATGTTTTCGCTTCGGATAAGCGCGCAAGGGTTGATAATGTTTACTTCGTTTATCCTCCTGCTCCTGATCCTGCTTCTCCTGCTGCTCCTCCTCCTCCGAGTTGCCCTTCTCCTCCTCCTGCCCCCCCCATCCTCCTGCTGCTCATCATCTTCCACATCCTCAAGATGGCCCCGCGAGGCTCGCGAGGCCACCACTCGGAGATCCCCACGGACTGCTACAGATGCAATACTTCGCCCTGGTTCTGAGGCAGATGGGGGCGGCGACAAAGGGAAAGGGCGCAAGCATAATACTTTAACACCGACGCAGACAAGACGAATCAGGACTCGTCAACGTTGACATGCGCGAGCGGCGGGAGCCTGGCCAGAGAAACCGCGCGACGCAGGCCTGCGCTTCAAAGTGAATGCTGTTCTCTTGATCCGAGGTACCCTACGAGCGCGAAGACTGTCCAAGAGCGCTCTCGCAGCGGGCTTCTTCTGAGCACCGCGCTGGACGGCAGGAGCGGCGTCGCGCGCCGCTGGCTTTCCCTGCACGCACGCGGCGCGATCGGCAATCTACCGCGCAACCTTCTGCCGGGCTTCGCGCAGCGGAAGTCGCGCAGGCGCCAAAACGTCGGTGCCGCACTGCGCCTGGAGTGAGCAGTAATCATTCCACTCATCCCGAGGAAAAGCCCAAGCCAGAATGCTTCGCGATAGCACGTTGGCCTGTCGCAGCTGCCGCAGCGTCGGCGAATACAGCGCGCAACAGTGGGCCTGCAGCTTGCCCAGGAATCCAATTCTAAGTTGAAGCTCCGCCGTCGACGCGTAGATGTCCCCCTGATTGCGAAACCACGTGTTGCTCTCGTGGTTGAAGGATTCGTTAACCGACGTGCCAGATCCAAGCAGAGCTAAGCGCGCCGCCGGCAAGGAATGCCTGAACCGGAGGTTGTTAAAAAACCATTGCATCCGAGCTGAAGCGGTAGCATTGTAAAGCAACCTCTTAAGCTGAACGTTGTTCACGTGAGTGCGACGGGCAAGCTCTTCTGGAACCAACGCACTCAACGCGGCGATAGATTCTATGAACTCATGCGTCGTTCTCCATGGCAGCTCGGCGTTCACATTATCAATCACATATTGAGCTCGCGGCTTCGACAGAGAATGGTCGAGTATCTGCCGTCGCGCGCGCTCCTCTATGGGTCGCAGAACAGGCGCGTTCGTTCCGTCGAACGGCGCCCCCCAGAATTGCGCCGGCAGCGTGCTGTCTACCTTCGTGAACTTAACCATGATTATGCGCAATAGCTTCGATCCCACTGTCTTTTCCCTCCAGTGCGTCTCCTCGTACGTGATGGGCAAATGAACCGGGTCGAGGCTCAGATAAACTAGGTTGGAGAAGCACGAGCTTCGCAACGCGCGGTATAACGCGCTGCTCGGCTGGTCGCTGCCAACGGACACAGTCTGCGATCTGCACGCCTCCGACCAACGACCTGCAATCGCTCCGGCTATTTCGTCAGATGCCTCGTCCCTCGTCAAGAAAACGCCGAGCGCCGCGCCCGTTCGACCCGCAAGGGTCAGCACGCGGCGCTTGGCGTCAACGTCTGGCACGGGCGCTGCGTCTCGCACTGCTTGGGAGGACCGATCGTCTGCTTGGCCCTTGACCCTGCGCAGAATGCGGATGGCGGCGTCCATGGAGACGTGGAGGAATTCTTCATGTTTCCGGCATTCCTCCATCAACGCAGCGCTGCGCTTCTCTACGTGCACGCTGTTGAACACGTCTTCCATGAGCTTTAGCCAGTGGTCGACGTGCGTCGGCAGCATGCTACTCAACTCAGAGCCCTGCTCCACGACGCGAGCGCACGTCCGCAGCATCGCCGGGCAAACGCGCCCATGGTGGCGCAAGGATTCCTGCATCACTATGTCCGCGAAGCCACGGGTATAGTAAGTGTACCCCACTCGTCTGCACGCGAGACTCCGCCCTACTGCAGCTTTGTTATGATACGACGGCCCGTCGTCGTCGAGAACAAGGACAACGTCTTTGTCAACCGCGTTCTGTCCGCGATGAACAGCGGGAGATACTGTCTCGCGCATGGTCGTCGCAGACCGCTTCAGCAGGTTGCCGATTGGAGCTCGCAGGAGCCAGTCGTTATCGAACAGCGCGCACACGACTATGAACTGCTTCGTACCAGACGCCACGAAGCGCGTCTCCCTGACGTGGTACTTGGAGACGTGAGCGCGTAAGAGCAGCTGCGTCGAGAACGATCGGAACGGGCATAGGCCGCAAGCAAATCTACACTTGCCCTCGCTGTCCCGCTTGGGGCGCATGAGCGAAACCCCCGTGGCGAAGCCCTTAACTTCCTTCTCCAGGCAATCAAACAACTCTGTCCGCACAGCCGTTTCGCCTTCGTCCCCGCTCGGGGATGCAGGAGCATCCACCAAGCCCGCGTCCGTCAGCTCGTGCGGCTCGCGCTGCTCGGCCGCGAGGCACACCCAGCCCTCGCCGACATCGTCGGCTTTTCTCTTGCCTCTGATCCGTCTCCCAGTCGGCGCGCGCGCGACCTCGGCGCCTTCATGCCCATTGCGAGCGGGTGCGCCGTGCATGTAAGATGGCGCAGGAGGGCGGCGGGGAGAAACAAAAACACAGGGCGGCAAAGCCGACCCAGAAGTGATATGGCAGAGAAAACACAGGGCGGCAAAGCCGACCCACGATGAACACATGTCTTGAGCCGGAGAAAGATGGAGAGGTAAGCAGCGATTCATTAGTTGCACTGACGTCGAATATGTAAGAGCCCGACTACGGGGGTGCATCGAGCGACATAACGGCTCCACGCCACGTTGGGCACATGGGAAAGTGGGGAGAACATCTGGAGATGATGAGACATCGCGCTTGTGTCGGCGCAATGCGTCGATCGAAAGTCGCGGCCCGCGCTCGACGGAGGCCCGCGCGATGGCGTCAGCGCCGCCGCGCCTCCCTGAGCCCCAGTCGCGGGCGCGAGTCGGCCCACGTCCCCCCTAGCTCTCAAGCTGCTTGTCGCTTGTGCATTCTGAGCATTTCGGTAGTGAACTCTATGTTCAGGGTGTCTTCCCAGGCGACGCAAACTCCGCTGCACCGCGCGCATGCGAAGACGTCGCTGCGAGGTTCCAATCTCGGCGCCAACATTGCCCACGCGGAGGTCGTCGCGCGCAAATGGGTCACCTCGGGGAACGGAAATGATCTCACCGTGGCCACGCACCCCTCCAGATAGTGGCCGATGCCGTCGACGTCGCCGTCATCCAACCCGCAAATGAAACAGCGATCGTGAGCGGGGCTGGGGGCCGCCACCGAAGCAAGTTCTGCGTTGGCAGGCTGAAACCAGCGAGGCACAACAGCAAGGACTCCGGGCAGTCCGGCGCCGTGCGGGCCACGCGAGGCCCTGGGCCTGCTCGACCTGAGAGGCCTCACCAGTACAAACGTTTTGTCTGGGCGAAGCTGTTGGCCCCCTGCAAAACGACGCGCTAGTGTCCGTCTACGCACGGCGGGGAAGAATGACAGAATTCTGTAGCATACTTCATCTGATACCAGGGATACCATCAGCGCGAAAGCCTCGATGTCAGCGGCGTCGTCTCTTTCCGGAGACGATGGAGGGGTTCGCGCTGCAGCCTCGCGCGCAGCCCGCGAGGACATTCGACGCCTCCTGCGCGCAGGCGTCAGCGAGCGGGCGCCAGACACAGCGCGCCGCTGGCGAGCCCTCCCGCGCGGAGTCGGGTCGCCGAACTCAGGGGAGTTCTGGCTCAGAAACGGGAAACCGGCAGCGCGCTGGTCGTCGGTGGCCATGGCGCCGAAGTGCGAAAGAGAGGTCACAGGACAGCAATGCTGATCCACAATCAGGTAAAAAGCGGGGAAGTCAAAACAGGCCGGCAATGCCGAGTCACGTTTGCTATAATCTTGAGCCGATGAAGCAAGCGGCCGCGCTGATTCCCCCCCCCCCCCGCCTCGCCGGAACGCGCGCCTGGGAAAAATTGTATTCTATGCTACTCCCGAGCGGACTCTGCGCGCGTCGCCTGTTGGGCAGTGCGACTTGCGCCCGCATTCGCTGCGCGATGATGGCGTGCAATGCATACTGTTTCTGGGTGCTCCCTCCTCGCTTTGGCGGTTGTGAATATGAATTGGATATCCTTTTTTAGAAGACCTAGCGTCGCACCCATGCGTTCCTTCATGCTAAAGCATCACTACTTCCGCGGGGCATGAGAGCACGCGGCTGTCACCGTGGCCCCCGCAGAACCCACGCGCGCAATTCTCAGCCGCTGCAAGTCGGCATTCGGCAATTCCAACGGCACCTCAAGAGGGCGGCGCGCCGTCGCCGCGGCCTCGCCAGGGCGCGACCTCCACTGATGTCCGGCGAAACGCATGACCGAAATTGGCCGCGGTGCTCAGGCAATAAGGCATGCGCGCCGCCACGACTGGCCGTCGCCAGCCGCCCGCAGGGTCTATCTCGCGGGCGTCTTCCGACGCCATTGCCCGCAACTCTCGGGACCTCGTGCGCTGAATGGCCATGAGCTCCTCGATCTCTGGGATCACCGGCACGTCGTCTACAAATGGCTGGTCACCGTTGTCCGGACGCAGGCAGACCACATACATCGCGGCCACGCGGGCGCCGTAGTACTGCTCCAACATCCACCTGTATATGTTAAGCTGCACCCGGTAATGATTTCCCTGGCAGTCTGGCAATCGGCCCAATGGAAACTTCATGTTCTCCCATTGGTTCGTGAACTTCGAACGTAAATTCTTCGCCCGCTTCCAATCGTATATGTACAGACTGCCCGCGGAGTCTCGAGCCACGAAGTCGATTGACCCAGCAAGCCCCTCGTGCTCCGCGAAGATGGCCCATTCGGTGCGGAAAGCCGCCAGACCTTTCAGCGCGCCCAAGAATTTCGAGAACAACTGGAATTCTACGGCATCGCGGGGCACCAGGACGCGGTTGAGGTGGGCCTCGAACGTCCAGTGCATCCAGGTGCCCCGCCTAGCCGCCTCTTCTTTGTTTAGGCGCCATTTCTCCACGATCTCCTGATCCGAGAGAGATAAACTCTCCATCAGGCATGCCAGGCGGGGTGCCGCTCTCGCAGTAGCCTTCACCTCGGCGCAGATCTCGGCGTCGCAGGCCCCGTGCGAAACAAGTAAGTCGTGCAAGCAAGCAGCCTCCGGCATGGTCCGCAGCTTTGCGACCACGTATTCGGGGCGAGGGTGGCGCAAATAATCAGGTCGAGGCCAGTTCCGCCCGCTCCGCATCTTCTCGATCACTGCGACAGCGTCGAAACCTCGAGAATACTCGTGCATCAACCCCGTCACTGACCCATGGATTCGCACGCCGCGAATGTAGTAGGAGTGCGACTCCTCGACGAAGTGCAGCTGGGCGTCCCGAGGGTGCGCGTTGAGTCGCTCGAGTAGGCGGATCTTCGGAAGACGCGGCAGCTCGAGGGAGAAATCACACGGAACTTGGGGCACCTGAGCGCCGGGCCACCCCACCGGCGGCAACGGGCAGAACAAGCGCAAAGATCTGCGCCGCATTGCCTCCTCTCGGTTCGCCGATACCCGGGCTGCCTCCTGCGGCGCGAGCAAGCCCGACGACGACGCCGACCCATAGGGGCCCGCTCGTTCGCGAGCTGCGCGCCGACGGATGAGTGCGCCCAGCCGGTTAGCTTCGATGATCCCCGAAGTCGTGCCCCATGGAAGAGGGCGGCCGCCCTCGGGCCCCGGCCTCTGTGCGCCGAGCTCCACCAACACGAACCACTTGTGCTCCTCGACGTCCGGAATGTCGCCCCACGCGCGCCACTCGCGAACCGCTGGCAGGCGTGCTCGGCGGTCAATCACAGTGGCGCTGCCTGGCCGCAGGATAACGGCCGTGAAGTGGCCGACGCTCGCGGCCAATTCAGATTTGCGCCGCGGCGGCTCCCACTTGACGTAACGCCCAGGGCCGGTCGGGCCCCGCGGCTGCTGGATCAGGGCGAGGCCGAGGTGTGACAGCCATTGGTCCCCGTGCTCGAGCGCGCGGAATGGGCCTTGCACGCTGGTCGGCACGCGTGCGCCCAACGCATTCAGAGCCAAGCTGAGACACGCATTGGATGCGTCTTCCCCATGCACCATTCCTCCCAGCGGATCGTCGTCGGCGCTCACGAAGCACCCGTCGGCCGCGGTCCCCCGCGATCCCCGTCCAGTTGTCAAATCGACGTCGAATGCGCATTCACTGCTGTTAGTGATGTGCAACAGCGCGCCCGACTGCCCCGACGCGGCGGGCCCGCTGCGCCGCTGGCAGAACATGTCGGCTGAAACCTCTCCACACGATCGCCGAAGAGGCCCCTGGGAGAACAGCCGCAGCGCAGCAGTGGCCCCGCGTATGACAGAAATATTTCCCGGGCAAGAGTGAGCACGCACCCGGCCGCGAAGCCTGCAGGCGCACGACGGTCAGAGAGAAGCCGAAGTGGTCGGCGACGTCTGCGAAGCGACGCTCCGCACCCCGAGGAACGGGAAATCGCGCGCAGTAGTCGATGCAGCCGCAGAAGTCCTGCGTCAGGATGCTGTAGGCGAGCAGGATGCAGCTTCCATCTTGTAGGAGAGCTCGACAGCCGCGCACGGCGGGCGGCGAAGGCTCTACCCAGACGCCGAGCTCTTCGGCCGCCGCCAATTCCGTCGCACTTACCGGCACCTCGTCGAGAAGTCGCGACATGTCCCTGCGCCAAGCAGAAACCTTGGCCTCCCACTGCCGCTTGCTGACGCCAGGAAGGAAGGGGTCTGGGGTCGCGGGCCTCTCGTCATCTCCCAGCTCGCCAGTGCTACTAAGAAGCTGGACGGATACATACTCGATGGAGCGTTTGACCCCAGAAACACATTGCAATCGCCTTCCGCGCGGGTCGGCACATTCGACAACCGCGAGCGCTTCGCACATGCCAGGTAGCGCGCGGCGGGGCGATGAGGTGCCAGGGCGGCAAGGCCGACCCACAGTGAAATACGGGTAATTATGAAGCGAAGAGAGCACAGGGCGGCAAAGCCGACCCACGTACCACGCACGACTTGAGCCGACGCGGCGAGCGGCGCCCCAGAAGGCACGCAGATACACCTGTGAAGGCAGATCTGCGCAGAACATCGCAGTAAATCGGCTTGTCCAAGTTTCTTCAGAAAACGCATGAGGTCATATCTAGTATAGTGATGACTGTATGCGAATATTGACTGACTTTGTATTTCCTCTACTGGATGTAAGCCAACATGCAAGCAGTGCGGATCGGCGAAGCGAACGGCAACGCAACGGGGCCTGTTGCCCCGCGGGCCTCGGCGAAGCGAGGATCGGTGAAACAGAATGCGTTGCCCGGGCCTCATGCCATCATATTCAAGAGCGCTGCCAAGGGCTTGGCGTCGCCGCTGTCTTCGGCGGCCGCCTGCGCCGCCGGAGCCAAATCAATGTGAAACGTGACTGCTAGCCTCGAGTCTCGCCCGGCGAGGACGGCATCATGGATCTCTGCCAGACTCACCTCGCCGACTTGGCCATGAAAATGAATCGTCGCCTTGTCGAGCTCCGCTCCCACGTGGACGAGTGCGCACGATGGCGACCCGTGCCCATCCATGTGGAGAAGATAATGCCCCTGCTCGCGAGCATCGAACCCCAGCTGCGGCATCATTGACACGCCGTGTGCCAGGCAACACTCCGCGTACGTCCTCCTTTTCTCCACGCTGGCAGCACTGTTCTCCACGGACGTGGCGCTGGCGCAAGATTCAACGGAAGCGGACACCCTGGCGTCGCGGCATCGCCACAGCGCCAGCATAATACCATTGCCAGGCCTCAGTAGGTCGTTGGGCGCCGCAGGCGCATCCGATGGCCGCCGCGCCCCGCAGCTCGTCAGTGCCTCCGCGATCGTCGGGTGGGTCTTCTCTGTGATTTTGACTATGCAGCCTGTTTCCCTCGCGATGTGGGCACTCGCGTCAGCGGCGTAGTCCGCCACGGTGGCATGGTTGGCGAGCACCGCGTCCCGGCTGATCCTGACGCCGTCGAAATGCAGAGACACATGCTTCACCGGCTGCGCTAGCGCCCACGTCTGCCACTGGCGGAGGATGTAGTCCTCCGCGCGCTGGTAGAAAGTCGAGAACGTTTGTCCCTCCGGCCATTTCTCTGTCTTCTCGCCGTCGCCCTGCGCGGCGTCGCGGCAGAAGCTCTCGTATACCTCCGGCAACGCCGAGCACGCCAGCCAGCGCAGTGCGCGGCTCACGCGCTGCAACTTCTTGGCGAATGGCTTGGCATCGTCGTCGAAAGAACGGGACCCGCCGATGATCTCGAGCACAAAGCGCTTGGCCGCCTCGGGCCCCATGTCCGGCAACTCGCCCCGAAGTACCTCGTCCCTGTTCTCGGCCAGCCGCTTCAGCAACTCTAACTCCTCGCTGAACAGGTTCTTGTCGGCCATGTCCATTTTCTCCACGAGTTGCCAAGTGATGGTCAGGACAGCGCTGTAAATGTCGAGATCTACGGCGCCTTGCAACATCGGATGTAGCACGCGCGCCGGGCACCCCTGCGCCGCCGGAACATCCGCGAAGCGACAGGCCGCCGTGCGTTTATACGTGTAGGGAATGCTGCGCTCTGCCAAGTCGATGCCACCGCTGAAGCTCTTCTTCACACCAATTTTCCCCCTCTTCTCCACTGGCGCGTCGGCTGACACCACGGTCGGCCTCTCGCGCGCGCTCTCGAGCAACACTTCCAGGGCGAGCTCCGCTGCCTGAATGGACGCGCCGACCGCGCGCAGATGGGCGTCGCCGCCAACCTCGGGCTCCGTTCCGCGCTTCCTCCGCCCGCGCGGCTTTGGGACGGCACCCAAGGTCTCAATCATGATGTCGACGTTGCGCTTGCGACAAGCGTTGCCGTTCGCGTAGCGGCTCTGCGCCGCGCGGTCCCACTGTTCTGGTAGCACGGTCGGCTCCTCCACGTTCGGCGCCGGCGCAATATCCTCGAACTTGCGAGTGGTCAACAATTTTGGTAAAAGTCTGTCCTTCGCTTTGCCATACAAACCACCTTTCGACCATCCGGCGGACTCCTCCATCGACTTCCACAGCGTCGGTTTCTTCTCCGGCAGGCCCTGAATCTGCCCTGTGGACATCTGCTTCAAATATGAAAATGTCAAGGCGTCGAAGCTCCGCTCGAGCATCTGATGGAGGAGTTGGCGGCGCAACTGCGCCATGGGCTCTTCCGCATCCTGCGGCCCGCCCGCTCCGACATCAAAGTCGACGCCGGGCGGCGGGGCAGCCGCGCTGCTCTGGCCGCCAGGCTTCGGCCTGCTCGGCTCCGAGAGAAGACACGCCTGTCGCATGTATTTCTCCGTGGTCCCATTATCTCCTCCGCGCAGGCAGTAGTCATCTATCAGCGACCTCGATGCGGCTTCGCCGTATTTCCGTTCGAAGCCCAGCTGTCGTTGCAGACCAGCCGCGATGGCGGGCCCCGACTGCACGAACGGCTTCAGATCCGGCGCTCGCGGGAAGATGCCGTACTTCTCTGCGTCCGGCAGGGCGCGCCTGATGCACTCCGCGTCGACAAACCTAGCATAAATCTTGATCAGAAGAGACCTCTGGTAGATGGCGTGGAATGCGCCCTCAGTGACTCCGTCGAAAGGGATGAGCTTGTTGAGCTCCATGCGTTTCCATCCGACCAGGTATATAACCTTCGTCAAAATCTGATACGGCAGTCGACCAAAGATGCCGTCGGCAGACGCCAGCTTCTTGAACAAATCCTCCCGGAAGCTCTTCCTCAAGCCTTCTGGCGTCTCCTGTGCCGTGAGAACGATCGTGCCTTTGAGCGACTCCACCGTCTTCCGCATCTCCTCGTCAAGATAGAACACCTGCGGGTCGAAATACTTGTGGTTGGAGTGGCCGAGCATGGCGTCGAGATGGGCCGTCGCCAGCGAAAGCCCGACGCCGCCGGCTCCCCAGAAGAAGAACAGCTGGTCGACGTTCAACCCTCTCTTCGCCAGAGCGAGGGCGGCCATGCACACCTTGTGCGCGGCGGCGTTTGCCCAGAATGTCTGCCTGTAGAACTGGCCCACTCTCGTCGCGGCCACCTTCAACGCCGGGTCACCCAAGCAAGCCTTGATCTTGTGCGGTATGCCGATGTATATGCTCTTGCGCTCACTCTCCCACGTGATCTGCGTCACCGGGGTTTCCGCCCAGGTCGTAGACGAACGCGATGTCGGGGTGGGCGACGCCCCTGAGCGAGGGGCGCGGAGTCTCGCACCATTCGCAGTAAAACGACGGCAACTTGTTCTGAATCATCTGGATCTGTAAGCTTCGCCCAACTCGAGCAACGCTCACTGCGATCGTGATATACCACGGCGCACTGCGCGCGGAGCTGTCGTCTGCCGGCGCGTGCGCATCGCCATCCAGCCCTTGCGCCTCTATCTGCAAGAGAGCATCGAATTCTGCGGCAGATTCCCCCGCGCCCCGCATGCCGCCGCCCTTGCCGCCGCCCTTGCCTCCTCTGTTGAAGATGGCGTTGTCGCGCCACGCGGCGAACGCCTTCCGAGCCTCGGGCCCGCTCTTCTCCAAAGACCCCTCGATCGCGGACATCGCGGCCTCGTCATCCCGCCGAACCTCGCCAGTGAAGGACCGGAAAAGCCCTTCCAAAGTCAAGAGGTACTCCTTCAGGGCAGCATACACAATCTCTGGCATGAGACCCTCGTACTTCTCGAAGAACCTTGTATTCCCGTTCCAAAAATGCATGACCCCGTCGTGGGCGACGAGGTAGTCACCGCCAAGTATGATGTGCATCATCATGACATACTCTCGAACGTAGATATCGGATAGCCGACATCGATACATGGCTAGCGCCCCAAGGGCAATCCGCTTCAGGTACGGATCCCATGAGGCGTGCTTCTTCTCTATGAATGCTTTCACCGCCTCCGTCTGCACGAGTATGCTCTGAGCAGGCGGCTCAGGGTCTGCCGTTAAACTTTCCAGCCAGCTCCGCTCGCTGTCTACGTCCATCATGAACTCGTCGAATTCCGCACTGCATGTAGCTGCGCCTGGGAATTTCAACCGTCGCTGTAGGGAGCTGCTGTCGCCGACGGGATCGGCGGGCGCATCCTCGGGCTTGCTCGCGCGCGCGGCGACTTCTGGAACTCGCGGAATCCAACTCTGCAGGCACGACCAATGATCGACCTCGTGCCCATCCTCAGAGGACTGCGTGTGAAGCCGAAAGAGCGCTCTCAAAGGGCCGTTACCATCAACGCTCTGAACAGAGTGCTTCGTGTCCTCGTAGTGCTCGACGACGATCTGGCCGCCCAGGACCTCGCAGAAATATTTTATTTCATCAAAGCCCGCGTAAGCTTCTCGCCCGGTCTTCAGCAATCTGGCAGCAGTGGCTTCGTCTCCTGCGTCCCGCGCCATCTGCGCGATGCGATCCCGGAGCTGCTTGGCGCGCGCTTCGTCTGCGCAAACTCTGCCCCTATCTTCTGCGTAACCAGACGCATGTCTGCCGCGCAACCACGAATGCACATCCGCGGCAGCATTACAACAGTGATACAGACACAGCTCGTCGGCAGGCACCACCCCAACAGTATCGGCTGGAACATGCGGCGGGCCAGCGGGCGCGTTCGTCGAAATGGCGATGACGTCGGTGCGCATGTCGCCGCCGAGCTCGCCCGGAGACCCGCCGCGCTCGATTGGAGAAGGCGGCACAGCACCCTGCATGATAGAGTCACCCAAATCAGCTGAAAATTGACTCATGGGCTGAGTGGCAGCAGCGCGCTGGTCGTCGGCGGCCATGACGACGAAGTGTGACAGAGAGATCACAGGACAGCAATGCTGATCCACGATCAGGGAGAGAGCAGAGAAGTCAAAACAGGCCGGCAATGCCGAGCCACGTTTGCTAACATCTTGAGCCGATGAAGCGAGCGACAAACGACGCATCGCAATGGCGATTGCCATTTGTTTTTGGAAAGGGCTGCGGCTTCCGGGGGGGGGTCCGGACCCTGAGGGTCCTACAGAGGCCCCAAGAGAGCCCCAAGAGAGCCTCATGATGGCCCAAACTATTCCGGGAAAGCGCGGCAGTGCTTCCCCATAGTAACTTCGAGCTTCCCGAGCTCTCTTGGAACCACCTGGGGCCCCCTTGGGGCGCTCTTGGGGTCATTCTGGAGCCCTCTTGAAGCCTCTTGGAACTTCTTGGGGCCTGCGAAATCCCTCTGGGAGCCCTCGTGGAATCCACTTAAGGCATGAGAAGACCTCAAGGGGGCTCCCCAAAAAGCCTCCAGAGGGCCCGAACTATTTCGGAAACGCGCGGTAATGTTTTCCCAAGTAGTTCGGATTTCCAAGGGCTCTCATGAAGCCCCCTTGGGGCGACCTTGGAGTTCTCTTGGGGCCTCTTGGGGCCTGCGAAAGCCCTGTGGGAACATTCTTGGAATTCTCTTAAGGCTCGAGAAAGCCTCCCTTGGGGTCTCCAAGAGGGACCGAAGAAGGCTCCAAGGAAGGCCCAAGAAAGACTCAAGAGGGATTCGAGACCCTGCTGGGCATCATATTTCATCATTGGGGCCATCGTCGGCCTCATCACAATCATGTTCATGATCATCATCATCACCACCATCATCATCATCGTCATCATCACCATCGTCGTCGTCATCATCACCGTCATCATCGTCATCATCATCAGCGTCATCATCACCATCATCATCATCAGCATAACCATCATCATCATCATCATCATCATCATCATCATCATCATCATCATCATCATCATCATCATCGTCATCGTCACCAGCATCCGCATAAACATCCGCATCACCATCATCATCGACAGCATCGTCATCATCAGCGTCATCATTTGTATTATCATCCGCACCATCAGCAGCATCAGTCTCAGCATCGTCATCATCCTCGTCGTCATCAACATCGTGTTCCTCATCTCCCCGCGGACACCTCGTTCATGCCGTTTTCCCTCATGATCCTCCTCCTCCTCCTCCTCCTCCTCCTTCTCCTCCTCCTCCTCCTCCTATCATCATCCTGATCTTCATCAACATCATCACCCTCCTCCTCCTCCTCCTCCTCCTCCTCCTCCACTCCCTCGTCCTTATCCTCGCGGGTGGGCCGGCGCGCGAGGAGAGCACGTTGGCACTCGCGCGACGAGGGGCGGCGAAGCGCAGCTCTCAGGTACACGGTCAGGAGTCCTGCGGCAAGGCTTCCTCCAGATTCACGTCGAGGTTCAACCCTCGAACCTCGAGGATCGAGGTTTGAAGCTTTTTGGCCTTCGGGGGCCTCCTCGTCGCCATGGCCGGACGCGGCTCGAAAAGCTGGTGCGTTTGGACCCTGGGAGGGGTCTGGGGACCCGTTTTAAGCGGATTTGGCCCCTGGTGCACCAAAACTCACGAAGAGCGGCCGAAGAGAAGCTTCAGGACGACCTACTCGGACATGGACCTCCTGGGCCTGTTTTCAGCGATGGACCTCCCAAGTCCGTTTCGCGACAATGCAAGACAATACAACACTATACAATACAATGCGTGGCAATGCTGCACAATACAACCCAATACAACGCAATGTCACCACATAGAGTACAAGGGAATGATAATATACACCCCTCTGTCTCGTATCGTTTACGCGCAGCTCAGGACTTCGTACTGTTTACGTGCAGCCCAGGCGTTCGCACCGTTTACGTGCAACCCAGAAGTTCGCACCCAGAGACATCACGTAAACGGTACGAGCTTCTGGGTCGTACGTAAACGGTACAAAACAAGGGGTTCGATGGTCCTCCTGGGCGTGTTTTCAGCGATGGGCCTCCCAAGCCCGTTTCGAAACAATGCAAGACGATACAATACTATACAACGCAATGCTCTGCAACGCAACGGCACGACGCAATACAATGCAACGCAATGCTGTGCAATACATCCCGATACAACGCAATGTCACCACATAGAACACAAGGAATGCGCATCTGCACCCATCTGTCCCGTGCCGTTTACGTTCAGCCCAGGAGCTCGTACCGTTTACGTGCAACCCAAAAGTTCGCACCCAGAGACTGCACGTAAACGGTACGAGCGTCTGGGTTGCACGTAAGCGGTACAAGACAGAGTGTTCGGCGGTGTTCCTGAGCCGGTTTTCAGCGATGGGCCTCCCAGGCCTGTTTCGAAACAGCGCAAGACAAGACAATACTATACAAATGCAGTGCAACGCAACGGCACAACGCAATACAACGCAACGCAACGCAGCACAATATAACACAATAGAACGCAACGTCACCACATAGAGTACAAAGGAATGCGAATCTGCGCCCCTCTGTGTCGTACCGTTTACGTGCAGCCCAGGAGCTCGCACCGTGTACGCGCAGCCAAGGAGTTCGCACCTCTTACGTGCAACCCAGAAGATCGCACCCGGAGGCTGCACGTAAACGGTACGAGTCACGTCGAGGTTCAAACCTCGAACCTCGAGAATTGAGATTTAAGGTTTTTGGCCTTCGGGGGCCCCTCTCGTCGCCACGGCCGGACGCGGCTCGAAAAGCTGGTGCGTTTGGACCCCGGGAGGGGTCCGGGGACTTGTTTGTTGCGCCAAGACTCACGAGGAGCGGCCGAAGAGAAACTTCAGGACGACCTATTCAGACATGGACCTCCTGGGCCTGTTTTCACCGATGTACCTCCCAAGTCCGTTTCGCAACAATGCAAGACAATACAACGCTCTACAATACAATGCAAGGCAATGCTGCAAAATACAACCCAATACAACGCAATGTCACCACATAGAGTACAAGGGAATGGGAATATACACCCCTCTGTCTCGTACTGTTTACGTGCAACCCAGGAGTTCGCACCCAGAGACATCACGTAAACGGTACGAATTTCTGGGTCGTACGTAAACGGTACAAAACAAAGGGTTCGATGGTCCTCCTGGGCGTGTTTTCAGCGATGGGCCTCCCACGCCCGCTTCGAAACAATGCAAGACAATCCAATGCTATACAACACAATGCTCTGCAACGCAACGGCACGACGCAATACAATGCAACGCAATGCTGTACAATACATCCCGATACAACGCAATGTCACCACATAGAATACACGGGAATGCGCATCTGCACCCATCTGTCCCGTGCCGTTTACGATATCCCAGGAGCTCGTACCGTTTACGTGCAACCCAGAAGTTCGCACCCAGAGGCTGCACGTAAACGGTACGAGCTTCTGGGTTGCACGTAAGCGGTACAAGACAGAGGGTTCGGTGGTTCTCCTGGGCCTGTTTTCAGCGATGGGCCTCCCAGGCCAGTTGCGAAACAGTGCAAGAAAAGACAATACTATACAATGTAATGCAATGCAACGCAACGGCACAACGCAATACAACGCAACGCAACGCAGCACAATACAACCCAATAGAAAACAACGTCACCACATAAAGTACAAAGGAATGCGAATCTGCGCCCCTCTGTTTCGTACCGTTTACGTGCAGCCCAGGAGCTCGTGCCGTGCACGCGCAGCCAAGGAGTTCGTACCTCTTACGTGCAACCCAGAAACTCGCATCGGGAGACTGCACGTAAACGGTACGAGTCACGTCGAGATCCAGGCGATCCGCAGGGCCGCCGAATTTATTTAATTTATTTAATTATTTAATTTATTCTACAAGCACTATTTAAATACATTGAATTAATTCGGCTGCGGCCGAGGCTCGCCGACATCTCCGGCAGGGAGGCCGGAAAAATAAATTAAATAAATTCAATAAATTAAATAAATTAAATAAATTAAATAAATGGAACTAATTGAATTTATTCAATGCATCATGAGGGCCAGATTAAAATAATTAAATAAATTAAATTAATTCTATTTATTTAATTTATTTAATGTATTTAATTTATTTATTCTATTCAATGTATTTTTAGGGCCTCCCTGACGGAGATCCAAGCGATCCGCAGGGCCGCTGAATTTATTTAATTTATTTAATTATTTAATTTATTCTACAAGCATTACTAAATAAATTAAAATAATTCGGCCGCGGCCGAGGCTCGCCGGCATCTCCGGCACGGAGACCGGAAAAATAAATTAAATAGATAAAATATAGTAAATATATTGAACAAATAAAAAAAATAAATAAATAGAACTAATTGAATTTATTTAATTAACTATGAGGGCCCTATTACAATAATTAAATAAATTACACTAATTCTATTTATTCAATTTATTTCATTTATTTAATTTATTTATTTTATTCAATTTATTTTTAGGGCCTCCCTGGCGGAGAGCCAAGCGATCCGCAGGGCCTCCGAATTTATTCAATTTATTTAATTATTTGATTTATTCTACAAGCATTACTTGAATAAATTAAAATAATTCGGCCGCGGCCGAGGCTCGCCAGCATCTCTGCCAAGCAGGCCGGAACAATAAATTAAATAAATTAAATAAATTACATAAATTTAAAAAATAAATGAATTAAACAAATAGAACTAATTGAACTTATTTAATTAAGTATGAGGCCCAGATAAAATAATTAAATAAATTAAATTAACT
>CAUYUJ010000524.1:25000-55000 GCA_963575745.1 Prorocentrum cordatum
AGATTGCACATATAACGCACAACATAGAATGCACAACCTAGATTGCGACACACCGATTGCATGAGATTTATTGCACAACCTACAGGCTGCACAACACGGCTTGCACAACCAATGCACAACTGATATTACACTACACATTGCGTCACATATGTTGCGCCACGAAGATTTTCCCATACAATTTGCAAACACGGGTGGCTCCACACAGAGTGCCTGACTTAGACTGCATCACATAGATTGTACAACAGAGATTGCACCACGTAGATTGCACAATAGAGACTGGACAACCTAGACTGCCCAACCCAGAGTGCAACACATAGATTGCATCACATACATTGCTCCATATACATTTACAACTATGTTGCACACTATAAGAACATAATATACACATCCATAAAATAACAATATACTGATAGAAACACAATGATTGGGGCCCACGATGGCTAATATACACAAGAAACATTGCTGGACATGAGACGAAATCGAATGAAGAGATTCTATAAACGTCTGGACGTCTGGGCACGGCTGATAAAATCCGCGCGAGCCGCCAATGGTGCGACTGGTGCCAAAATGCCAAACTGCGCGCGATGTTGTTTTTCGCGCGGCCTCCATCCCGGGAGAGTCCGAACAATTCTGAAGAGTCTGAAAGAGAAGGCAAAGTGCGCGCGGCGAGGGCCAAATCTGTTCCTCGCTCGCGCCACGTTTCCGCACGATTCAGTGTCTCGGCGTTAGCAAGCCTCCCCTCAGTGAAAACGGCCTGGGACCGAATTCAACGGACCTGGACCCACAAAAATGACGGCCGCGAGGTCCTCTCGCGAAGCGAAGACGGCCAATTCCTCAGTCGACGTGTCAGGGTAGGAGGAGGAGGAGGAGGAGGCAGGAGGAGGAGGAGGAGGAGGGTACGAGGAGGAGGAGGAGGAGGAGGAGGAGGTTAATCCACCTCCGAATGTCTCGTGCGAGGTACCGTTGTAGCCAGCAACCAGCGGTGCCTGCTGAGGCGCTCGCCGCGCGCGCTCGCTCGTGCGCGCGGGTGTATAGGAGCGAACGCGCCACGCGCGAGTGCCACACCGCGCAGCGCTCCTAAGGAGATCGCACTCCCGCGCGGGAGCGCAGCCTTTCGAGCTTCTCGCCCACCAGCCTCCTCCTCCTCCTCCTCCTCCTCCTCCTCCTCCTCCTCCTCCTCCTCCTCCTCCTCCTCCTCCTGGGGTATCGAACGGCTTCCCCCGCCTCCTGTTCTTCTGCATGCTCCCACACTTCCCTGATCAACTCCCCCGGGCATCGTTTCTGGATGGGCTGGCGGGGATCCTGTTTTGGTGCGCGGGCGCGCGAAGACAAGTCGAACGCCGAGCAAGCCAGGGCGGGCCTCGCCGAAGCCGGTGAGCACTTGCTTGGCACGCGGGCGCGCGAAGCGGGCCGAACGCCCGGCGAGCAGGGGCGGGCTGTGCCACCGGCAAACGGGCTGGTGGGAATGCTTTTGGTCGCGGCCGTGAGCAAAAGCGCAGGCGGCGTCCGAAGTCAGCCCCGGCTACGAGCCAAACCTGATCACCTAGCGCGCGCAGTAATGGTCGCCAGAGCTGCCGCCGAGGGACGCCGAGGAGCGACGCCAGGGACTGAAGGGGGAGCTGCAAGAGGTGCCGGGTGTGGCAGGCGGCTCTGGTGGGAATACTGTTTGGTCGCGGCCACGAGACAAGGGTCAGGCGGCGAAGGCAACGTCCAGGCCACGGGCGAGGCTAATTGGCTAGGACAGGCGCGCCGGCCGGCCCCCTCAGACGGCAGCTGCTGGCTGGGTGGCGCTGAACTGGCTGGCGTCTGGTGGGAATACGCGAAGCGTCAACACTTGCACTTCCATGCAGGAGCACAACCTTTCGAGCGGCGGTGAGGGGGTGCGCCCTCGCGGGGAGAGAGCACTGCTGGAGGCCGACAAGCATCCCCAAGGGCCGCCCGAAACGGCGCCAGCGCCAGAATCATTGACGCAGCGAATGCAAATCGATGCTTTTGGCCTCCTGGAGGTCCTCTTGGGGCCCCCCTGGGGCGTCATAGGAGCCTCCTGGCGGGAACGAAAAGGTACCGATATTGGTACTTTTCGGACCTCTCCCGGGGCTCGTTCTGACCGGGATTTCGAGGCGAATCCAGCGGTGGCGACGAGGGTATCCGATGGGGGCTGGAGAAGGGGAATATGGGGCGAGGGTAGTGGCATGGGCACCGTTTCCTCATCCGACTCCTGGCCTTCAGAGGCCGTCTTCTGAGCATTTTCATAGGGTGGGGGGCTCAGGGTGAAATCCACATGCGCCTCGCACCTCGAAAATCAACCCGTCTTGTGCTCCGCCTTTTGCAGATGCAGCCTCGAAAATCAATCGAAACGGCATCTCAGATTTTACTTTGTTCCCTCCACGCAGAGAAAATGCTCGGGTCTTGGGTTATGTTGCTCCCATCGTACTTAAGGACCACATCCCAGAAATAATTTCGAGCTCCCAGAAAAGTGTCGAAAGAGTGTCGACAGAGTGTCGAAACAGTGTCTCCCAGGGCCCGACACGCGAAAACCCTCGAGTTTTTGGGGTGCGCTCGAAATTCTTTCTGGCGGTCAAGGCTAAAGATGTGTTAAACATGTGTGAAATATGTTCTATAAATGTTTCAAACATATTGTTTAACATATTTAACACATATGTGAAACATCTTCAAGACATCTGGAAATAATTTGGCAGCACGCTTCCTCTCCATTAATCGGCTTTCACAAGCTAAAGTGGGCTGGAACATCATAAGTATTGGGCTGGCAAGGGGGGGGTGAGAATCAGCTCGCGCAGCTGATTTTCCCGGCGCCTCCCGGCGCCGGGAGGCGCCCATGCATCGCGGAATGGGCCCCTCGGTGGCGCCGAAACCAGCTGCATGCAGCAGATTTCGTACCCCCCCCCTTTCCCACTCCCCCCCTTTCGTTCGGCCCTGTCTTCTTCGACGCATGCAACCTTGCACGCCCACCCTGGTGTCGCCGCCGCCCGTCGACACGACGCGGGCCTGCCGCGCCCCGCTCCTGGCCAGGCCGACCCTGGGCGGAGGAGGAGGAGGAGGATTAGGAGAAAGAGGAGGAGGATTAGGAGGAGGAGGAGGAGAAAGAGAAGGACGGGGAGGAAAAAGGAGGAGGAGGAGGAGGAGGAGGAGGGCGAGGAGGAGGAGAGGGAGGGGGAGGAGGAGGAGGAGGGGGAGGAGGAGGAGGGAGGAGGAGGAGGAGGAGGAGGAGGAGGAGGAGGAGGAGGAGGAGGGGGAGGAGGAGGAGGAGGAGGAGGAGGAGGAGGAGGAGGAGGAGGAGGAGGAGGAGGAGGAGACGGACGCAGACGAGGACGAGGAGGCCCGAAAGGTGCTCGGGCCTTGGGCCCTCCCCATGGGCAGCCGAGGGGCCCCTCCGCGGGCGGCTCTCCCAGGCCCGGGCACCTGGCAGGGCCGGAGAGGCCTGTCCCCCCCGGGCGGGTTAGAATGTGCTTACGTAGAATGTCGGGAAAAGGTTCTAACCTCCTCCTCCTCCTCCTCCTCCTCCTCCTCCTCCTCCTCCTCCTCCTCCTGCTCCTGCTCCTGCTCCTGCTCTTCATGACGTCGACCCCCAGGGGTCTCGACCCGCTCCCCCCGGGGATTCGGCTAAACGTGTTCTAAACCTGATTTCTTCACATGTTTAAGACACGTTTGAGACATTTGTTCAGACACCTGGAAATTACTGGCCGTGCAAGCAAGGGGAGCCCCTGGCCCTGCAAGCGAGCAAAAACCGTGCGCCCCATGGGCGCGTGAGGCACAGGCCGACGGCAGGAAAAAGGCAAGCCCCAGCGGGTCAGGCGTCGTAGAATGTGTGAACTGCATCGGTCCATCTCCTGGCAACAGAAAGAAGATTTTCCAGAGGGCGTCCACCAGCAACTCGACGAGCCCTGGCCCTGGCAGCTCTAGGACCGGGGCACGCAGCGGGGAGCCCTTGGGACGCACAATGACTTACTAGTACTGTGTGTTATCCTTGGAGGCGCGCGTCGGACCCAAGCATATAGGGTACCCATCTTGTAGCATATCGTTTCCCGAGCGGTGGCCAGAAAGCGCCCGCCACGATGCATATACTATCAGATTTCTCGGTGCGCGCATCGCCCCTGGGAGGGCAACGCACACATAGTATAAGTATGCTGGGGTGACGCCGTGCCCTGGCCTCTGGCGGCCTGGAAATTTACACCAACAGCAACCCAGGGGGTTGCCTCCACAGGGGGAAGATGATCCTCGATTTGTGCGTTGATGGTAATATTTCGGTCACCTTGGAAGCCAGAATCGGGAACTTCTTCCCTCGGTGGAGGCACACCGTGTTGGTGCCAACCTCTAGGCCTGCGAAAATTGGGAGGCAACTCCTGGGAGGTCTTCGCTGCAATGATGAAGAGCGATTCAGCCCGATGAGGAGGCCACTTCACCAGAATGGGCCAAATGAACCTCGGGATAAAGGCCAAATTGAGGCAGACCCAACGGGATTATGCGGGATTAAGCTGGGTTATGCCAGACCAGCCCAAATTAAACCGGTCATCGACCGTGAAAATACCAGCGCCGAGACAAAGCTTAACCTCCCAAGAATTGCATCCCACTGGAACGTGTGCACCGGACGTTCTGCTCCCGTAAACGCCACACGGTAACATACATACATAAATATATATATATATATACACACACACTGTTGCTACTATCCGCGGAGCGCCGTGGCAGAGAAAGGCGGAGGAGGAGGAGGAGGAGGAGGAGGAGGAGAAGGAGGAGGAGGAGGAGGAGGAGGGGGAGGGGGAGCAGGAGGGGGAGGAGCGTGCAGCTAATCACTCCAGCGCGCCCGGGCGCGCTGCGAGCCGCAGCCGCAGCGCCCCGCGCCACGAAAATAGATGCACGGAGACACCCTCCGACGAGCCTTGCATGCACCTTCAGGGAGGGCGGCGGTGTACAGTAGGAGCTCGACCACAAGAAGCCTTCCACAAGAAACCCAGCCCTGAGACCCCAGGACGTCCACTGATTTCTGGTGTGGGAGCGCCACGCTCCCATTGCAAAACCATCGAAATCCAAAAAACGCAAGGCACCCATTGAAGCGTCTTGGAACGATAAGAATTGTCAGGGCACGGCAGTCACGTTGATTCGCGGTGTTGAAATACCAGGAATGGCGTTCTAGCACGATTCTGGATTGTCAAGACGCAACAGTCAGGTTGATTCGTGGCGCTCGAAAGTCCCAAGAATAGCTTGGGCACGCTTCCGGATTTTCAGACGCTTGTCTCCCAACGGGGCACTTCCCTCAATGCCGATGGGCATGAACCCTTGTAGGGGCTATGAAAAGGGGGAGCCTGGAGGGAGTGTTGAAACCAACATCGTTGATGAGCATAGGCTTTACGCTGGTCCGTTCTCATCCTCCCCTCCCTTTCCTCCTCCTCCTCCTCCACCTCCTCCACCCCCTCCTCCTCCTCCTCCTCCTCCTCCTCCTCCTCCACAATTGCTCAATATGAATACTACTCTCCCTCTTCCCCTGATGACGGCTTGAAAGTATTAACCCCATGCTGCAGATAGTAAACCCTAAGGGATAATAAAGTTCGGGGTTTCGGGGGGATAATAAAAGTTGCCCGCCAGAGCCAGCATAAAGAGATATCAAGAGGAAAAAGCCAAATATATCAAAAAGCCAAAGTTATCTTGAGAATCCTTGGTCTTTGGTCCTCTATGAGACATCCTCAACAATGATTTGTCTCGGTTGAGACATCCTCCACGACATCCCTATGGATTTTTCTACATCCCGATATATTTCTATATGAATACTTATAGATTTCGATCAATTCCTTTGGGTTTCTTTAGATTTCTATGGATTCCTTATAGATCTCTATGGGTGTTATTATTATTACTTGTTATAGAAATGAATTGACGCTTGCGTCGGCCCCATTAACGAGTTCCATGGATAGTAAACTCCAGCGATAAACAAGTTCAGGGGGGCAGGGGGAGGAGAAGAAAGATAGAGAGATAAATATAATGATAGAAATAGAAGAGGAGGTAGAGGAGGAGGAGGAGGAGAAACAGCAAGAGGAGGAGAGGAGAAGGAGATAGCAAAACCCCAAAGTTCAAAACTTATTAGATTTAATATGTAAGCGCTTAATTAAAATCAAAAGTTTCATATGATCGTGTAGGGTAGCTCATCTGCCTCGGTTTCCTTGGATAATAAAGCACAACGATAAAAATATTCAGGGGCCACGGGGAGGAAAAGAAAGAAACATTGATCATGTCGTTTGAGCCTGCATCCCGAAATTAGTGGTTTCGCTTGAGACATCCTGAAAAAACGTGTTCGCTTCGCTTGATGTTGTTATCTCAACATGAGAAGGAAATAACCTCGATGGCGAACTTTTCCCGTGATAATGAAGTTCGGCCTCCGCGCCCCCGCGCCCCCGACCAAACTCTTATGGGTCGACGATAAAAAACTCTAACTACTTAAGGGGGGGGGGGACATTATTATCGTGGGCATGGGGTTCGCCCCCACCCGCGTATTGTTTTTTACACACAAGATTCCCCGGAGGTGGGTTTTCGCCTGCATTTGTGTTCCAAAATGCTGCTCTCGCTGAGGCGCCGGCCTCATTTTCGGGCCCCGCTCGTTCCGAATCGTGCTCCCGCTGCAGCGCTGGCCTCATTTCCGTGCTTCCGCTCGTTCCGAATCGTGCTCCCGCTGCAGCGCTGGCCTCATTTCCGCGCTTCCGCTCGTTCCGACTCGTGCTCCCGCTGCAGCGCTGGCGTCATTTCCCGTGCCATGCCACGGCATGCAATGCAATGCTAGGTTGATGCTACGCTTTGCGGTGCTCTTCTACGCCATGCCATGCCGTGCTCTACAATGCATCGCGTACCCTTTCGGGATCATTGCCCTGCTCGACATCCGACTGTGCGAGTAGAGAGGGGATCTACGCCATGGTAAGGGATGGGAGGGAGGGGTAGGATGTCAGATATGACGCGAGCGCACCTAGCTTGTCCTCCCACTCTCCTCCTCCTCCTCCTCCTCCTCCTCCTCCTCCTTCTCCTCCTCCTCCTCCTCCTCCGCCTCCTCCTCCGCCTCCTCCTTCTCTTCCTCCTCCTCCTCCTCCTCCTGCTCCTCCTCTTCCGCCCCCTCCCCATGTCTCCTCCCTTCTCCTCCTCCTCCTCCTCCTCCTCCTCCTCCTCCTCTTCCCCCTCGCAGGTGCAGAGAGGGAGGGATCCGCGTCACCTGGAATAGAGGGACGAAAAACGGCATCAGCATAATGTGTCTGCGCTCGGCGCGGATTTCTTGGATGTGCGCTGGCCCCTTTGGCGGCGCCTCGGGCGCCGCCCCTGGCGCGCTCCGCCCGCCAGGGAGGAGGGCCCAGCGCCGATCTTCGATGGGAGGGGAGGTCTTGTAGGACTCACAGGCCATATCTTGAGGAAGAAGAGGAGGAGGAGGAGGAGGAGGAGGAAGAAGAAGAAGAGGGGGGGGCGGAGGCGGAGGAGGAGGGTGAGGAGGCGGAGGAGGAGGACGGAGGAAGAGGAGCAGGAGGGGTATGCCGTATGCCGCCGGCGCTCGTCCCGCATGGCACGCGAGCGAGCACGTGCGTGCACAGGGTGCTCGCGCGCCGAGCAGGGGTCTGCCGGGCAGGGGCGGGCGCCTGGAGCATGCTCCTGAGCTCCCCGCGGTTGATGTTGCCGTCGTGGTTTGAGTCGATTGCGTCGAAGATGTGATCCGCCTAGATCGGCGAGGAGGCGGGGGGGAGTTAGATAGGGGAAAAACAAACCTACCTCGCTTTTGACCACCCTCGCTTCCAAGAGATACCAAACGATGCCAAATTGAAGCCTGTACTGGTCAGGCCGCTTGACGAGGAGGCGCGTGGTATGACTTGGTTTTGTCTGGAAGCGAAAGCGGGGGAGGTAATTCACGCTCTGATTAGAAAAAGAAAAGCAACACACAAACACAAACTTCTGGCGCTCCGCGCGGAGCGCCAGGAGCTTGTGCGTATATGCGGCTTGTTCTTCCTCGCGGAGTCTGGCTCGAGGGCGGCGGGACTTCTCAGAAGCCCCGGCGCCCCCCGAAGGTTGCTCTTCGGCGTCTGCGGGGGAGGCTCGGACAGATGCGCAGAAGGCCCGAGCCCTTTTTTCTGAGCATCCCGAGAAGGCCCGCGCCCTCTCGCTTCCCCCACAAGCCCGCCGCCGACTGGAGGGTGCAAGATCAAATTTGGGCGCCCGAGCTATCCGGGGTAACTCGGGTCCGGGGCAACTCGGGTTTGGATTCCCGAAAAAGGAACCCGAGTTAGCCCTGACCCGAGTTATCCCTGATGATTCGGGGCTCTGGACGCCCGAGTTATCAGGGGTAACTCGGGTCCGGGGTAACTCGGGTTTGGATTCCCGAAAAAACGAACCCGAGTTATCCCTGACCCGAGTTACCCCTGATGATTCGGGGCTCTGACAGATGCCAGACCCGCTGGTGTCGACTTCCTGCTGCTCGATGCGGGCAGGAGAGCCCAGGATCGAGTCGATCAGTGGGGTCGGCGATCGAAGCGAGTCAGATCGGCGGACATCGGCAGCCAGGTCGAGCGGCGTCGAGTCGGCGGACATCGGCAGACCAACAAGGACTCCACTGAGACACGGAGCCCGAATTCGGCGGCGAGCCCGGGGAGAAAGCGAGAAGGGGCGGGCCTTCTCAGAAGGTTCGGAAGTCCCCCGGCCTTCTGAGAAGCTTTCTGAGCCTTCCCCAAAGACAGACACTTCTCAGAAGGCGCGAGGGCTTCCGAGAAGTCCCGCCGCCTTCTGCGAAGGCCTCCTCCTTCTCACTTCAACCCCTCTTGCTCGCAGCCGACAAGCCGGCATCCGGCGTCGAGCCGGATCGGAATCGGAACCGATCGAAGCCGGAATCGAGTCGGGTCGGCGGCATCGAGAGGAGCCCCGTGCAGGCCACCGCCGCCCATGGCGCCTCGCCCTTGCCTGGTCCTCCTGGAGGCCGCCCAGCTGGGGGCCCGAGCAGATGGGGTCGGCGTCTCGCGTTATTGAAAGGGCCCCAGGACACACAAATAAATACACACAAATAAAAGGATTCCCTATATTTTCCCATATTTTCTGGGTTTCTGTCTTCCCCCCCCTTCCCATATTTTCCCGTATTTTCTGGGAATCGACGATTAATTGTGCATGTGTGTTTTGTTCCCCTCCTGAGTTATGTTGGTCCCATCGCACTGAGGGGCCGCACCCCAAAAAATAATTTCGAGCACCCGGAGAAGTACCGAAGCAGTGCCTGCCCGACACGCTGGCAAAATGCCGAACGAGCATCGCCTTCCAGGGCCCGACGCGCGAAAACTCTCCAGATTCGGTACGTACTCTCCTGGTGCTCGGAAATCTTTATGGCGATCAAGGCCAAGGAGGTTGGAACATCATAGAGGCCTCCTCGATGGGGTCGGAGTAGATGGGGTCGGAGGATCGCGCAGCATCGTCGATGCATCGGCGATACATTGCCGATGCATCGGCGATGCATCGGCGACGTCGGCGATGCACCGGCGACGCCAGCGTGGAGAAAATCGGGATCGGCGCGGCCCTCCGACCCCACCTGCTCGGGCCCCCTCCGGGAGGCCTCCAGAGTCATCGAGGTCTCGCGCTGCACCAGCGCTGCGTCGGCGATGCATTGGCGATCGGGCCCCAGACCGCCCGAGATCGCCGATGCCTCGGCGGTGCTGCGCGAAACGCCGACCCCGTCCGCTCGGGCCCCGTCGGGGCGGCCTCTGGACGCTCGACCGCGGCGCCCGTGGCGGGTCTCCGGGCCGTGGCGGCTTCTGCGCCGGCCTCGGGCATCGCGCTGCACGGCTTCCCCCGGGGCCGCAGGCGACCCGGGGAGAAGGAGGAGGAGGAGGAGGAGGAGGAGGAGGAGGAGGAGGAGGGGGATGAGGAGGAGGAGAAGAGGAGAAGGAGGAGGAGGAGGAGGAGGAGGAGAAGAGGAGGAGGAGGAGGAGGAGGTCGAGGGGGAGGAGGAGGAGGAGGAGGAGGGCGAGAGGAGGAGGAGGAGGAGGAGGAGGTGGAGGGGGAGGAGGAGGAGGAGGGGGAGGAGGAGGGGAGGGGGAGGAGGAGGAGGAGGGGGAGGAGGAGGAGGAGGAGGAGGAGGAGGAGGAGGAGGAGGAGGAGGAGGAGGAGGAGGAGGAGGAGGAGGAGGAGGGGGAGAGGGAGGAGAAGGAGGTGGAGGAGGAGGAGGTGGAGGAGGAGGAGGAGGACGGATCGCCTAAGCCTTTCGGAGAAACCTTCCAGATCGCGTGGGTCGCTCCACCCCGTTTGGGCGGCCTGCACTCGTGGGATCCAGCCGGGTCGTCGGAAGATGGTCGTCTTGTGGACGGCGCCGGGGACCCGCAGAGGGGCCATCGGAGGCCGAACACTGCGACAGGGCGTCCGCCTCGCGCTTCTTGCCCGAGCCGCCGGATGCCTGGGATGCTGCCGGGGCATCGCGTGAGCGGTCGGCGGCCATCCGGTCGCGCAGGGTCGTTCGATGTCGGCCAGCTCCAGGCCACCGGCGGCCGTCCACCTGGAACGCCCGCGCTGGGGTCGCCACCGCATCCAGATGGCTCGAGCCTGCCGTGGGCACATGAGAGGGCGCAGTGGGAGGGGTCGTCCAGCTTTACACGGTTGCGATGGGGGACACGAGGGGGGCGGCCAAGATGGGGGGCACGATTGGGGGACGGGGATGGGGAAAAAGGTAGGGAAAAGTAGGGGCAGACATAGGGATACAGGGCTGGGGATATAGGATAAGGATGCAGGGATAGGGATAGGGATGGTAATAGGAAAGGGGGTAGGGGACAGGATGAGGATGAAAGTGATTGGCATAGTGATAGGGATAGGGTAGAATCACACGGCAAGGGGTGTCAGGGATATGGATACGGATAGGATCAGACAACGGAAGACAGCGGGAAACAATGGGAGACAATGTGAGGCAGGGAGAGATCGTTTTCTTATTGTTCCGGGTAACGGTTGTTGCCCGGGGGGGGCGGGTTCGGACCAGCGGGTAACGGTAACGGCGGCCGCAGCATGCGCCCGCCAGGGTGCGTCCGCGCCATCGGCACATCAATTGCCTGCGCGCGCTGCAATCCCTGCGCGCGCGACAATGCCAAATGCACTCGTGCAAGACAACGCCGCCTGCGTGCACCACAGTGTTTCGGTACACCACAACAACTGCTTGAACAGCGCCACCACGTCGCCCACGTACGCCGCAATATCTGTATGCTGCACCAACCGCGTGCGCAACAGCGCTTGTGTACACCACATTGCCTGCGTGCACCAAAGCGCTACTGTACACCGTATCGCCTGCGTGCACCACGGCAACCATGTGCACCACAGCGCCTGCGCGCGCCACAATGTTTCCGTGCACCACAACGCCTACAAAACGTGCCAACGGGCACGCCAAGTTCTTGCGAGGCTTTTTTTGCGGGGCGCGCCACAGACCGCGGACACCCTCACCGCGCCGCCCGTGTACACCCCCGTGTTTCTGCATATTGCAACATCCGTATCCGCCGCAGCGCCCGCGTGTACCGCATTGTGTCCTCCTCTTCCTCCTCCTGCGTATGATCCTCCTCCCCCTTTCCCCCCTCCTCCCCCCCCGCCGCTTTGCGGGGCTCGCCGTGGACGAAGGAGGCCTGTGGGGCTCGTTCCCTGGACTCTCGCGGGGGAGGCCTCAACGATGGCCGAAATCTTCGTGCTGAAGGAAAGGAATACGGAGCGGGTGGATCAAAGGCGGCGCGGGATAAGGGGCGGGAGGGGGGGGCACAAAACTCCCCAAAGCAATGCTTGCACTCAAGCGCAACGTTTGCACTGCTACTGCTTGGGGCCCACTCGCGCCAGACCGCTGCCGGATCCAAACTGCACATGGGCAGATATGAGCGAACAGCCACATCGCGCCTCGGCGCGCCAGCACGCAACGAAAATGTCACGAAAATCGGCCCGCTAATGCGAGTGAAAACCTACGAGGAGGACGATGAGGAACGAGGGGGAAGACGAGGCGAAGGGGCAAGAACGCTGTGTGGACAACCCCATATGGTCCAAACGGCCACTTATATAAACCCAACAACGCACAACGCAATCCAGAAGGGAAGAGGGAAGAGAGGAGGAGGAAGAGGGACAGAGGACGACGAAGACGGGGGAGGATATCAGTAGGCGGTGGAGCAGACGGGAGGAGGTAGGATTACGTTATGCCATACAGCAACTGCATTCATGGCATCGTTCGACGTCGCCTCGCCGTCGTCCGCGCAAAGTGTAACAGACGCGGGGTGACCGTTGCTCCACCCAGACATGGCTGCGAAATCCCACGGCAACTTGCTTCCAGAGCTCCACCAGTAGGAAGAGCAGGGGAAGAGAACATAGGGATGTACAGAGAGCTCTTGTCTTTTATATTGAAAGAAAATTAAAACTCTAGGTTGTCTCGTTGAGAATGCAGCCCCGAAGCAAAGCAAACAACAAAACTAGGAGCACCCTGGAATGCACCCCGGCAAGGAGAAAAAACAAAAAAAACAAGAAGCGGACCCGCGACGCGGCATGAAACAAAACAAGGAACACCCTGGAACAGCAGGAGGAAGATCTGGGACAAGTCTGTCGGAATATCTAGGGAGTGTCCAAAGGAAGACTTGACGCGGCTGCAAAGCGATAAATCCGGAGGAATGTTTCGGGAATAGTTGCGGAAATATCTGAGGGAGGGAGATCTGGCGGAAGATCCCGCGGAAAATCTGGCGAAAAATCTGTCGGAAAATCTAGCGGGAAATCTGGCGGAAAATCCGGCGGAAAATCTGGAGGATAAATCTGGCGGAGGATATGTCGGAAGATCGGGCGGAAGATCTTGAAGAAGATCTGGCGGAAGATCTGGCGGCGGAAGGTCTCGCAGAAGATTTAGAAAATCAATCTGGAGGAAGATGTAGCGGAAGATCTGGCGGAAGATCTCGCGAAGGATCTGGAAGAAAATCTGGCGGAAAATCTGGCGGAAGATCTCGCAAAACATCTAGCGGAGGATCTGGCGGAAGATCTCGCCGAAGATCTTGCGGAAGATCTGGCGGAAGATCTGGCGGAAGATCTGGAGGATGAAACTGGCGGAAGATCTGGCGGAATATGTGGAATATAACTCTGGAGGAAAATCTGGCGGAAGATCTGCCAGAAGATCTCGCGGAAGATCTAGCGGAAGATCGGGCGGAAGATCTCGCGTAAGATCTGGAGAAAGATTTGGCGGAATCTGGGTGGAGATATGGTGGAAAATCTGGCGAAGATCCCGCGGAAAATCTAGCGGAAGATCTGCCAGAAGATCTGGCGGAAGATCTGGAGGAAGATCAGGCGGAATATCTGGAGGATAGATCTGGCGGAGAATGTAGCGGAGGATCTGGTGGAAGATCTGGAATGCAAATCTGGCTGAAAATCTGCCGGAAGATCTGGCGTAAGATCTGGCGGAAGATCTGGCGAAAGATCTGACGGAAGATCTGGAGGAAGAGTTGGCGAAAGATCTGGCGGGAAATCTGGAGGATAAAACTGGCGGAAGATCTGGCGGAAGATCTGGAGGAAGATAACTCTAGGTTGTCCGCCAAATCTTCCTCCGAGTCTTCAACCAGAACTTCCGCCAAATCTTCCGCGAAATCTTCCGCCAACTTCATATTCCAAATCTTCCGCCAAATCTTCCGTTATCTCCCGCCAGATTTATCCTTCAAATATTCCGCCAGATTTTCCGCCACATCTTTCGCCAAATCCTCCTCCAAATCTTTCGCCAAATCTTCCGGCAGATTGATCCTCCAAATCTCCCGCGAGATCGTCCGCCAAATCTTCCGCCAAATCTTCCGACAAATCTTCCGTCAAATCTTCCGCCAAATCTTCTGCCAAATCTTCCGCTATATGCATCTTCCGCCAGACTGATCCTCCAGATCTCCCGCGAGATCTTCCTGCAAATCTTCTGCCAAATGTTCCGCCAAATCTTCCGCCAGATCTTCCGGCAAATCTTCCTCCCAATCTTCCGCCATATCTTCCTCCAAATCTTCCGCCAAATTTATCTTCCAAATTTTCCGCCTGATCTTCCGCCAGATCTTCCGCCAGATCTTTCGCCAGATCTTCCGCCAGATCTTCCGCCAGATCTTCCGCCAGATCTTTCCCCAGATCTTCCTCCTTCAGATTTTCCCGCAGATCTTCCCCCAAACATTTCTCTAAATTCATCGCTTTGAAACCTCCGCCAGGGGGAAGAGGACGAGGAGGAGGAGGAGGAGGGGGAAAAGGAAGAGAAGGGAGAGGAGGAGGAAAAGGAGGTGGGGGAAGATAGCCGTGACCATTTTTCAATCCAGGTTTTCGACTATCACTCGCGCGATGACGGCAGGGCATGAAACAAAATAAGGAATTTAAACATATGATTTTAGAGTAGGTCCGCGAGACTGAAGCCGGGCATGCCCGTCTAGTTGTTTGGAACTCCCTGTAGACGTAAACCATACTAATCTGCGCACTGCAATAGCCTGTAGGCGCCACAACAGGCAGGTGAGCACCGGAACGTGCCTTTTAGCACCACGCCATGCCTGTAAATTCGGCGCCGCCACAGGTGGGGAACCTGCGAACGCCACAACACGTTTGTGAGCACCATATACATGCCTTTCAGCACCACGCCACACCTGTGAGCACAGCGCCGCACCTGCTGAGAAGGGGGGTCTGCCCCCCCACCCCCAAAAAACCGACGATCGTTAGTGTTACCCGGAAGGGGGGGGCCGGGTTAAAAGCGTTACCCGCCAAAGGAAAACAAAAAAAAGAGCGCTCACTAAAGGACCACCGGAGACAAGAGGGACAGGAATAGGGATAGGACCAGGGACAGGACTAGGGATAGAGATGAGGAGACGGATAGCACGTGGGAGACAACGGGGGACAACGGGAGACATGCCTGAGGACTCTGCCCCACGTCAGCGTCGTCGTCGCCGCCGACGCCGCCGTCGTGGTCGTCGTCCTCCTCCTCGAGGAGGAGGAGGAAGAGGAGGAGGAGGAGGAGGAGGAGGAGGAGGGGGATCTTCTGACCCGGGTCAATCCAGACCCGGGTCAGTCAGGCCTTGCAGAATCCTGCAAGATCCTGCAAGATCCTGCACCAAAACCAGGGTCCATTCGAAGGGTCTTGCAAGATCCTGCAAGTGCGCCCCTGGCCCTGCAAGATCCTGCAAGATCTGGCGCTATGGCTGACCCCCGTCTGCATTGACCCCCGTCTCAAGGCTCCCGACCTCCTTCAGGGTCGGCCGCACCGGCCGTAATGAGTATCGCTTAACCGATCCCCATCCCCAGCGGCGTGGCCTGGGCCCCGCTGGCCGATGTACCCCGGTTAGATGGGGATATAGGTCGTTCCCTTCGGGTTTCGAGGGGTGTATCCCCAACTGGGGGTGGTAATTCGGTGGGGGTCTCGAAGGGGATGGGGATGGGCATGGGCGTCGGTCAAACGATACCGACGTAAGGCCTTCCCCCTCGGGAACGAAGGGGCCTTTCTGGCCACGGTGGGCGCCTTGGCCACAAGCAGGTTCTCCCCGACCCAGACCCGTGGAACGGTCCGAAAACCCGAGCCCGTCCTGAGCCTGGAGCGGTCCTGGAGGAGGAGAAGGAGAAGGAGAATGAGGAGGAGAAGGAGAAGGAGAAGGAGAAGGAGAAGGAGAAAGAAAAGGAGAAGGAGGAGGAGGAGGAGGAGCAGGAGGAGGAGGAGGGGGAGGAGGAGGAGGAGGAGGAGGAGGAGGAGGAGGAGGAGGAGGAGGAGGCGGAGGAGGCGCAGGGGGAGGGGGAGGGGGGAGGAGGAGGAGGAGGAGGAGGAGGAGGAGGAGGAGGAGGAGGAGGAGGCGCAGGAGGAGGAGGAGAATGCGGAGGATGCGGAGGAGGAGGATGCGGAGGAGGAGGAGGAGGAGGAGGAGGAGGAGGGCCGCCAGCCACGGGCACCAACCAGGATGCGCCCATGACGAGCCACCCCTGACCAGCACGCATAACAGTTGCGTCCACTGTTTCTCCGCTCGCGCGGTCGCCCGACCCGTTGGCCAACTGCGCGGCGCCCTCTGCGCGAACGCCGCTCGGCGCAAACAGGCGCACGTCGAACTCGTCGCGAACTCGCGGCGCCGCTGGTCAGAGCTGATGACTAGGGCACCACCGCCTGGGGCGCCCACGCGCAGGGCGCCAGTGCACAGTGCACCACCGCGCAGGGCACCCACGCCCAGGGCACCAGTGCACGGGGCACCACCGCGCAGGGCGCCAGCGCCGCGGAGTGCCAGCGCACACTGGCACCAGCGCGCACGCACAGTGCACGGAGCACCAGCGCACCGTACACGGGGCACCAGCGCACAGTGCACAGTGCACGGGGCACCAGCGCACGGTGCATTGGCGCCAACGCACATCAGCGCGCCAGCGAGCCAGCGGCCGCCCGCGGGGAACAAGGGGGCCGTTTCTACGGCAGGGCAGCATCAACAGGGCACCGACCCTAGGGTACCGAATATAAAAGGGGCTCGGGGGGACACCAATAAATCTGCAAATTCCAGCGCTTCCCTTCTTGGGTGATGTGCCCTTGATTTCCCTCATACACTCCCTTTTCGCGTTTTTCCCCGCGCGTGCTCATGGAAATCAACGTTTGTGTGTGGTTTTGTATCTTCTCTCCTCTTCCTCCTCCTCCTCCTCCTCCTCCTCCTCCCCCTCCTCCTCCTCCTCCTCCTCCTCCTCCTCCTCCTCCTCCTCCTCCTCCTCTTCCTCCTCCTGGCTCAAGACCGCGGCCTCTGGGGGCCGTGGTCACCACTGCACTGCGCCTCTGGTCAGGTCCAGGGGTTTAGGGCTCTTACCCGCGCTTCCCCCTGCCCCGCCTGGTTCTCCCCAGGCGCTGGCTGCGACTGGGAGCGTTTCGCCCGCTGCAGAAGATGGCGCCTGTCATGACGTCGAGTGCGCCGCCCCCGCGTGCGGCCCCGAGGACGACGTCGGGCGGCGCTGCACGCCGGGCCCGCCTGCGCGCCACGCATGCGCGGAAGGCCCAGCAGGCCAGCCACCGTCTGGCTGGACCCTTGGCGGCAGGACCGCCACCTGGCCTGTGCTGCGACGACGTCGCCTACTTCTACGCGAAGCAGCACGCCTTCGAGGAGCAGTACGCCTTCGAGGAGCAGCACGCGGTCACGGAGCACTTCGCCGAACTCGGCCACTGCGAGTTCGTCGCGGACGCCGTCCTCAGCTACCTGGGCGACGGCCTCACCACCGCTCCCGCACATCGAGGCCATGATGGCGCTCAGCTGTTCGCTCCGACGGACGGCATCGAGCAGCAGGCCTCCGGCGAGAAGTTCATTAACGAGGAGGCGGGAGACAACAGCGTTGCAATCGACACGTGCGAGGATCAGGATATGAAGGTAGAGCCCGTTATCTATAGCTACAGCCCTAGCCACAGTTCTGGGAACCACGAGTGCGAGAAGTTGGAGACGAAGGTAGAGCCCAACGTGCTCAGCTCCAGCGCAGCGATTAGAGCAAGTGAGAATAACGAGTGCGAGAAGCCCCACTGGACGTACCTAGGTATAGATGGTCAGTGGCGAGCCTTTCAAGATTTCGATGAATACGGTAATGATACAGTAGAGAGACATTACCAACAATACGTCCTCAACCACAGGAGCGTCCAGAAGTTGAAGGTATTCGATCGTTGTGCGATTGTCAATTTCAGCACGATGACCGTCAAATTCCTGGGCGCTACAAAGAAGCAGAAGATACACAGAGCTTTTGTACACTCTGAGGGCTAGTTGCGTTCAGTAGTCCTCTCGTGTTTCGAATGTCTGCTGCCTGTGCGAATGCCGCAGGCTGCAATCGGAACGCCAGATAGAGAAGTATGAGTGCAGGTCGACGAGCCAGGTATCCCTGGTGCTTCCCTGCAGCAGGCCAGATCGACGAGGCAACGGCCCTTATCCCAATTCGATTCGAGGCGAATCGACACCGAACCCACCCCAGCCGAGCGCTCGTCCTCTTCCTCCTCCTCCTCCTCCTCCTCCTCCTCCTCCTCCCTTTCCTCCCCCTCCTCTTCCACAGAGCACCGCGCACAAAGCACCAGTGCCGCAGCGCAGCGTGGCATCAGCGCCTCGGGCGCCATCGCAGAAGGGCGCAACGCACCCGGCGCACCCGGCGCCCCCGCAGCGCGCAGCTCGCACGGCGCGCCGGGCAGGCCTGGCGAGCCTGGCGCACTCGGCGCACTCGGCGCGTTCAGAGCGCTGCACCCTGGCAGAGAAAACCGCGGTGGGTTTTGTGAGCGTTTCTTATTCGGCGTTTCGGCACCGGGAGGAAGGGCGGGGGAAGCGGGGGTGTCTGGCTCCGGACCTCTGCTTGATGCGGCTGTTTGCAGCAGTGCGTCCGTTATGGGGGAGGCTCCACCTGCTCGAAACAGGCGCCAAAAACAGCCAAGACCTACAGGACCTTCTTCTGGGCCACTTGACTCTTGGCAAGCCTTGAGGATCCAGGAGGCAAGCCTTGCTGCACTCTCCTCAACTGCCGCTTGCCATAAACATTCAAAATCGCTGAGCATTTCTTGCTCAAATTCCTGACCGCTTGGGTGGCTACACAGCCGCAGGCAAGACAGACAGTGCTCCCGAACTCCTTGTGGTAAGCCAAGGTGTGGGAGGTATGCAAATATATGCCGTTGACTGTGCTCTTGGTAGGCACCATGATCAGTCCCCTGAACAAGCCCTGGTGGCACGGGGTATCTAAAAACTTGGATGCCATTTTCCATGGCGCACTGCCTCCACAAGTGCGACACCTTACCTGGGAACCAATCCCCAAAACTGGCTCGTGAAAAGTGAGCTTCAACTTGATACGAATCTCGTGCCTGGCAGGATTCAGGGCCGCCTCTCTTGGCGAACGATTTCCATCAGCTTCGATGGACGCGAGCAGGCTGCGACCGAGGTGCTGGCGAACCTGGAAGGCAATCGCTTGCGCATGGGATCTGCTGTCTATATGCGCCGCAGGAACTCTGATGTCTTCAGCCCATTGGTTCGCTATTCGGTCAGCCAGATCATTCAAAAGAAAAAACAAGGGGGAGGTTCCCTGGTCACTTACTTCAGAAATATTCATGTGACTCTCGACTTTGGCCAGCACCACTCCTCTGGATGGAAACTCAGCCAACAAGTCTCGCACATTCTGCCACACATCTAGGTGAGATGTTGGTTCGAAACCCAGCTGAATTCTCTCAAAATTCTTGACCACATAAGTGGAGTCCGCCACAAAGAAGCCGTCTGCAACAGGGAGGACAGCTCGCAGAAACTCCAGAAAACTCATCGCTTCCCCCCTGTTGACTGACTGGCGCCAACCTGGGACATTGCCGAAACTAACTCTGTGTGCTTGAATCTCTCTGGGATCATACCTCCTGAACGGAGGCCTCTGAAAACAACCCAAGACCAGGCGACGCGACGGAGGTCTGGGCCCTGCGAGTCAGGCCCCCCGCTGGCGCCCCCTCCCCCGAAGATAAACCCATCAACCACCCGCCCCCCCCCCCCAGCCCACCCCCCCCCCCCCCCCCCAAAGGTGCGGAAATCAGCTCCGTCAGGGGGCGGAGGGGCGGCGGTCCAGCTGCTAGGCGTCAGCCCCCGCAGCCAAAAGCTAGGATTGGCCTCCCAGTCCTCCAGCGCTCTGCGGCGCACTGACTCGGAGACCTTCGAGAACTCTGCATTCCTAGGACAGCCCCAAGCCCTGTGCACGTCACGCTCAACCAACTCACCACACCTTTTACAGGATCTGTCCTGGGCGAGACCGCATTCCTGGAGCCTAGCCCGTGGCCAGCTGTTGCCAGTCGCCACGGCTTTTAAGACTCCTCTCCACTCGTGTTTGCCCTTCTTCGCTAGAAAGCGAAGCTGGCGCTTAAAGTCATACGCATCTGGGACCTGCTCTAGACCTGACCCGTTCCACGAGTTGGCCGCAGCAGCGGCCCAAAGTTGCCTCTCTTTACTCTGAGCCAGAGCCTCAAACAGGCCCGCGAGGTCAACCTTGTCTCGCCCAAGCTTGGTTTGTGAAATCGCGCGCCGATCGCCCAGGTCACTCTCCCAGGCCCAGGGGCCCCAGGGCTTCCAACCCACATCCAGCAGAGTGGCAATCGCGGCGGCTGTCGGACTGCCAATCCCGCGCCATAGATTCCTAGCTGGTTTGGGTTCGAGCTCGGCCGCGACTTTCCTCCAAACACGCCTCATCTTCCCGGCGTCAAAGCTCGCATGGGTTAAAACCTGAAACCAAGCTTCAATAGTGTCGAACATCGCAAAAGGCAGGGTCTCGCCGACCGTACTCGAGCGCAAGAAGTGCGGTCAGACACCTCCCCCCTTTCGAGACACCCCCAGTCAACCTACCCAACGCTCTACTCCAACCAAGAACAACACTGGGTGGGGTGCCATGGACCTTGTCAGAGTACCTAGCTTTGGAAAAGAGCCGAGGTCATGGCCATCTTACGAGCCCACCTCTTGCAGAGTCTGTTTCCCTTTGCCAACTTGCCGAGCCTGCTGAGCCGCCTCGCAGCCCCCTCTCTCCTGCTGGCTTGCTTGGGCCTCGACGACTTGACCTGGCCTCTGTCAATGCCTAAATCAGCAGCAACCTTCCTAGCCTGCACGCGGATGCCTTGCTCACAGAAGAATTCCTGGAGTCTCACGGCCAACCCCCAGGAGGAAGAGATGATGGCCGATTTTGAAACAATCTGCAACTTGATCTCGCGCAGGCCATGGACCAATTCCAGGCCCAGCTTTGACAACCCGTTAAAAACTCCATCGGTGCTGCCGTACATGCACTGCACTATGTCATCCACCCGCGTGCGCAGCGTCGGCAGAGGGCGGCCTGTGGCTAACTTCCTGCAAACAAAATGGAGGGCCGCCCTACCTAGGTCTACTGCACCACTGCTGCCTGTGATCAGTGACATGCCTGGCTGCACCGCCTGAGAGAAACCACCTCCAGCTTCGCGGAGGAAACTGGCAGCCATGTGGACCTGGAGCTCCAGGGCCAGATAGCACGGAGGAAAAGCCAGATCTAACGCTTGGTCCAGGACCAGGTCCCAGCGAAGACTGTCGTAAAAACCTTTCACGTCCCAGAGCAAACTGGCACTCTGGTGATCGGGAAGCACCGAGTGAGCAGCTTGCTCATCTCTGAAAAGCCTGAGAAGTGCTACTTGCAGCGCCGAACAACCAGCAAGTGCTGTGTCCCACGGTTCCGCTCGCTCCTTCGTCCAACCCGCTCGGTCCGAGGTCCGAAGACGACCCCGGAAGCGGACCACCCAGGCCAGCAGGCCTATAGCACGATCGGAACTAATGTCTTGGACCTGGAGCGCAACGAGAACCACCAGGGCCTGCCAGGGCCAGCACACTCTCTGCTCAACATGGGCGTAGAAATCAGAAAGTTGTTGCAGGCCTAGCTGCGGTAGCCATTGAAAGTCCTTCTTGGACAACCTATCTACACCTGGCGCTTTTCCGGGCAAGGCCGAGATGACCCCCCTGAGCCAGTCGGCCCCCAGAGGGGGCCTCGGGTTTGACTTGGCCCTGGACTGGGCCTTGCTCCAGAGGGAACGGACCCTCGGAAAAAGAAACGCCGTCTCCTGCCCACTTCGCTGCCCAGAGATCTGCCTTGACAGCCATTCTCTGGCAGGAGTCTTCAGCCGCCCCCCCCCCCGCCCGACCCCCCCCCCCCACCCCCCCCACATGCACAGACTTGTCTCGGATGCGGCTGTATAAGCCTCGGCCTCCAGCCTGATCCCGTTGCATCACCCACTGGTGGAAGCACGAGAGCGTGCTGCTCAAAACCATTCTCTGGGCTCTCACCGAATTCTGCCTGGCTCTAGCCTCGAAATCTCTGATCGCCTGGTCCGAAGCCTCTCTGAGAACGCGGAGACCGCGGACCCAATCAGACCGAATCTTGGCGGTGAGAGGCATGACTGGTGAGACTGGCGTCGTAGCTGCCATGCTCCTGAGACGCCCAAAAGGCCTGGTCGGCCCGCGCTTTGATCGATCTCCCAGAAAACCAACCAGGTCCGACAACAGAAAGCTCAAAGTGGCCCACCAGTGGGCCACAGGGTCCCTGGACGAAACAAAATGGGCACCCTGGGCCCCGGGTCTCTTCTGGAGCTCACCAAGCTGGGCACGACCCTTGAAACGCTGCTGGCCCTTGGGATGGGATGGACCTCTAACATTGCGCGCGAGAGCCCTTCGAAAAGCGAGAGCCATTCTGCAAAAGCTGCGCCTACCTGCAACGCCGCCTCCCTGTCCAGGTTGAAAGCGAACGAGCTGGCGATGTAGCTCGGCACTCTCACCTTGGCCACTGGATCCCTCAACGTCTCCCAGAGTAAGTTCTGCTGCTCCATCGGGGCTGTGAGAAACTGATGTCCATCCCCACCCGTCGGTCGGCACTCACTGGCACTCCTGGGATGGCTGGGGGGGCGCTGAGCAGTGCGTGCCGTCTGCCGAAGCCGACGGTCGGCACTCTCCGGCACCCCCTGCGCCAGTCCTGGGTGCTGAGCCGCGCGTCTCGACTGGGGACAGTTCTCCAAAAGCCATCTGGGCCTCTCCTGGAAATGCATCTTCAGCCTCTTCCTGCACACCAGTATCCTCCACTGCTACTTCGGACTCTCCGACGCCCCAATCTCCATTGCTGAAGTAGCTGAAAGGAGGCGGCGATTTGAGACTGATTGGCCTTCTCGTCCTCAAGGTGTCCTGTGCCACAGGCTCTTCCTCGACTTCCGCTGGTTCCTCCTCAAACTTTAATCTCAGCTTGCGCGACCGCTTGCTGTTCGGATCCTTTGTCTTCTTGGGCATCGGTGGATAGGCAAATCTTTCCGACAGTGGCAAGATCCAGCGAGATGCTTGTTCCAACTCGAGCTTCAATTTGAGCTGCAAACCGAAGTGCGCTCTGCCCCCCTCATGGCAGGCTGCGTCGTCTACAACAAATGAACCAATGAATCTGGCCATAGAAGGCGAGTGCACCATGAAATCGACCAACCTTTTCCTACCCAATGTGCACGTGTAATCTGAACCGACTGCTGCGCGAACGACGCCGTCAACCAACTTGGGCCAACCGACCTTGATCAGCTCATGCGACTCCGCATTGTAGTCTCCTATGGCCAACCAAGGTGTACGTACGCTCCGAATCAGCTGCCCCATCTGAATCAACTTGTCAATATTGGTGCCTGTCAATCCTATGCCTGCTGTGAGATAGACTCCAATGATGGTGATCGCCTGACCCCCCGACCTTCAGCTGGAAGGCGACTAGGTCATTGAAGTCTAGGCCCTTCTGCTTGGTGTTCTCAGGCTCGTTCAGCATACGCAGACCCATCTGCTGGATGGACTTGTTTGCTAGATGTCGGAATGACTGAAACTTGTAACGCTTCAAGATTCCTGCCGTGATGCCTGCAGCACGCTTGACACTGCTGGCCGCATATGATGGCGCCACTAGCGCCTGGCATCCGCATCTGCCCTACTCATGTAGGACCTCAGGGCATTCATCTGGGAGTAGACGTAGTTCTGGAAAAATGAGGACATCGTGGAGCCTCTCCTTCAGCAGCCCCTTCGCAGGAAAGCCCCATCCAGAGAGGTTACGCATGTAGAGACTCTTCACGTATTGGGCGCCAGCATCAGGAGCTAGACCCTCCCCCCAGACCCTTCTCACTGGCACGAAAACCTCCCGCCAGCCCCTTGACCTCTTTCTCGAGGCGGGCCTGCTGTGGGTCCAGAGGGCCGCTACCCCCCACAGCCGCTGGCTGGGGGGCCGTACCCTGTCGATCCTGTGGGTCTGGGGCTCGGGCCGCCCCTGCTGCTGACTGCCCGCCTCCTGAGCCACTGGCCTCACCTGCTGGTGCGGTCGTACCTTCCTCTTCTTCTTCGTCCTCTCCATGACCTCTGCCAGCTGCTTCTTGTGTTCGTCCAACTTTGACTGCAGGGCCCCGTACGACTGCTGCACTGCCTCTGTGAGCGCCTTTTGCAGCTGCAACCTGGCCCCATCGAGCATATCGCGGTCCTCCTCCTGCACCTCGAGGCCCTCCAGCTGCGACTGGATTGATCTACAGCTCAAACTTTCCGTCCAGGATCTGCTGCACGTCGACCGAGGCTGCTTTTTTTGGCAGGCAACGCATGCGGCAGGTACTCCTGGGCGGCTGCAATATCATCCTTCTCGGCTCTCTGCACCTCCTGCGTAGCCTCTGCAAGGTCACGCTCTGCCCTCTCGAGCTCCTTCTTGTTGTGGATCCACGCAGCTTTGGCCTTCTCAAACACTTTTTTGGCGCGACTGACTCGAGCCGAAGCCTGCTGCAGTCCTTGACCTGGCTGGAGCGGGGGCTTGGGTGCTGGCTCCTCCAAGGCCTTGAGGAGCCCCTGAGCCGCCAACTGGGCCTCAGAGGGGAGCAGGCGGGCCAGTTTCTTGATCTGTTCCTCTGGGGACTCTCTGGCTGCTGCTGGTGGACCCGAACTCCACTTGTTTGGCACAGGAGAAACAATATCATGATCATCAAAGAAGCAGCCACACTCACAGGTCCAATTCTTCGACTTGAGGCGGTCCTGGAAGAGTTTCTTCCCACAACTGCTGCATTCCACCATGGGCCGCCCACGACGATTACCCCACCATCCTGACATGCTAGACAAGGGCGGGAAGTCGAGCGATCGATCCGTTCCATGACCTTTTCCTTTCCCACTGGCTCTGCCCGATCCGTACCCACCCTGCACCCACGGCGCATAAGCGAAGTTATTGAGCCAAGGCGCATGGCGCTGCACTCCCATCACACTATGAAACGTAGGAGTGAGATCGGACTTAGATTATTGAAGTGAAAGCCCCGACAGCCGTCGGGGGATGCTGTTGGGAAGTGAAATCCCCGACAGCCGTCGGGGGATGCTGTTGGGGGCCGCGTGCGTCTCAGGGACGCCCCCCTTGCCACAACTCTGTCCGCTGCTGACGCCTGAGCCACCGCTACGGACTTGAGCCAAAATGGCTACGGAAAGGAAGAGAGACCGGCAAAACAACAAATAAAAAACGACCACTTTGCCGCTCGAGTCCAAATATGATCAAATATGTCCACCGTATGTTTGGACACGCTGTTCATGTGTTGGACACGTGTGGGCACGGCCTTGGACATTGAGCGTAAGCTCAAGGGAAAGTAGACGCTCGTGATATGTGAGATCCCTGGACACTCCAAGCACCGGGGTGAGGCCGCTGTGTCAAACAGCACCATCAACTTACTGTTGCTGGAAATTCGGGGACTCTGGGACGCCGCGCCGAAGCCTGGGCAGAGATGAGTAAGTCAATTACCGGCACAGCGAGCGGACGTGCACCTTTGGGGCACCTTGGGGCAGAGGCACCACCGCGGGAGACGAGCGCGTTCGGTATGCACGCGCATGCTTCACCCACCCGTGATATGGAGGAGGAGGAGGAGGAGGAGGAGGAGGAGGAGGAGGAGCAGGAGGAGGAGGAGGAGAGGAGAGGAGGATTGTGTGTAGTTTTTGTTCTGAAGACATTGTGACGGACGGCTCTTTCTGGCTCTCGGCCCCCGGGGGCCCCCCTCCGGGCCCTCGGGGCCTTCGGAGGGCTCCCTCGGGAAGGACGAGGAGGAGGTCCCCATCCCGCCCCTGCCCCCCCAGGAAGGAGGAGGAGGAGGAGGCTCACTCGCTTCCCTGTCCCTGAGAGGGAGGAGGAGAAGGGGGAGGTTCATTCCCGTCCTTGTCCCCCAGTAAGGAGGAGGAGGAGGAGGAGGAGGAGGAAATTCTTTCCCTTGGGGGTCCAGACCTCCAGGGGCCCACGCTGCACAAACGGACGGCGTCGGGGGTCTGGGCGCGAGCGACGGCAACACCGCCGCACGCTCAAACGCAACCCCGCGCGCCTCCAGGGCTCGGGATGCCATCGCGCGGGTGAGCTCCGCCCGGTTCACGGCGCCATCGCCGTCAGAGTCGATCTGCATGAAGCTGGGCTTGTCCTCGCGCCATGTTTTTCTTTTTTCTTGTTCTCTCTCTCTCTCTCGCTCTTTCTCTCCGCTGCCGCCAGGATCTCATATGCCGACTCATGGAGCAACCCAGCGTGACCGTCGAGCGCACGCAGACATGGGATCCGCTGAGTTGAGGGGCAACGACAGGGGGGCCGGGATGGGGGGGGGGGGGGGAACATGGACCTGGCGTTCGGCGATGCACTGCCGAGAGATCGGCGACGGAGGCCCCCGACTGCAAACTGGCACGCTCCTGGGCAGGCAGGGCTGTCACCCCGTATCCGCGATCACTGAGCGATTGGGGGTGGATGCATCCCCGCCGTACATCCTCCCCCATCTAGAAAAAAAGGAAAAACTGCACAGGCATTACGCTACCGAGGAATCCCACATGTACTTCGTTTCAACTCTTGCCCTACTATAGTTGACATGCAATATATGTGGATCATGTTAGGGTGTCAGGAGAGGTGCCACGACTGCTGTCCCGTGGACGACCAGGGCGGATAGCACCCCCACCCCCAGCGCACCCCCTGTGGCGTCGAGGAAATGTCACGCCCGCCGTGCCCTGCGAGCCTGCAACGCGTAGCGCCCCCACCCCGAGCGCACCCTCATGTACCGTCGAGGAAATGCCACGCCATGCGAGCCTGCAACGCATAGTGCCCCCACCCCCAGCGCACCCCCTGTGCCGTCGAGGAAATGCCACGCCCGCCATGCTCTGCGAGCCTGCAACGCATAGCGCCCCCACCCCGAGCGCACCCCCTGTGGCGTCGAGGAAATGCCACGCTATGCGAGCCTGCAACGCATAGCGCCCCCCCCCCCAGCGCACCAGCACCCCCTGTGCCGTCGAGGAAATGCCACGCCTACCATGCCCTGCGAGCCTGCAACGCACAGCGCTCCCACCCCCAGCGCACCCCCTGTGGCGTCAAGGAAATGCCATGCCTGTCGTGCCCTGCGAGACTGCAACGCATGGCGCCCCCACCCCCAGCGCACTCCAGTGGCTTCGAGGAACTGCCACGCCCGCCATGCCCTGCGAACCTGCAATGCATAGCGCCCCCACCCCGATCGCACCTCATGTGCCGTCGAATAAATGCCACGCCCACCACGCCCTGCGAGCCTGCAACGCATAGCGCCCCACCCCGAGCGCACCCCCTTCTGCCGTCGAAGAAATGCCACGCCCGCCATGCCCTGCGAGCCTGCAACGCATAGCGCCCAACCCCGAGCGCACCCCCTTCTGCCGTCGAGGAAATGCCACGCCCGCCACGCCCTGCGAGCCTGCAACGCATAGCGCCCCCACCCCCAGCGCCACGCCTGCCACGCCCTGCGAACATTGCGCATCTGTGTTATATGGTGTGCGTGTCATGTGTATGATGCGTGCGCGGCTGCATCTGGAAAAGTGTCTCATGTGGGTGCCCATTATGTGGCGCATACGTCGTGGGTGTATAATGCAGTGAACGCGCCGGGCGTACACTGGCGTTGTTGATGTGTGTATGTGTGCGGTGCGGGCGAGCGAGCGAGCGAGCGAGCGAGCGAGCGTGCGTGCGTGCGTGCGTGCGTGCGTGCGTGGCTGCGTGACTGCTTGCGCGCGTGCGTGCGTGTCTGCGTGTGTCTGCAAATTTGTGCATGCGTGCGGTTGTATGTAGACGCGCGTCTCATGTACGTGCCGTGCATGTGTTGCGCGTGGGTGAGGGGAGGAAGGACGAGGAAGGGAGGAGAGAACAGGGAGGTGCGTGTTGCGGGAGACGCGGGTGCGACGCGGCAGGGAAGAAAACCAAAACTCCACAAAATATGTGGGGCATCAACTTTTGGCGCTCCGCGCGGATTTTTTGGGATCCGCGCCGGACCCCCCTCCCCGGCGCGCGGAGCGCGGCAAGGGCGGCGCCGCAGGCGCCGCCAGGGGGGCCCAGCGCGGATCCAAGAAATCCGCCGGGAGCGACAGCAAATTCATGTTTATGCTGTTTCCTTTTCTTCGACAGATGCCCACCCCCCCTGTCGCTGCCCCTGAAGGCTGCGGCGCAAGGGGGGCGGCCTTTTTGGAAGGCGGAGGAGGAGGAGGAGGAGGAGGAGGAGGGAGGAAGAGGAGGAGGAGGAGGAGGAGGAGGAGGAGGAGGAGGAGGAGGGGTCTGAGAAGGCCGGCGGCCCCTCTTATATGAGCCCCCCGGCTCCCGAGCAGCCGCCGGGCCTCCTTCGAAAAGAAAAGCCCCCCCGTACGCTTCTTATTATGTTTCGTATTATTCTTATTATTATTCTTCTTCTTCTTCTTCTTATTTTTCTTATTCTTAGTATTCTTCTTCTTCTTATTATTATTCTTCTTCTTCTTTTTAATATTATTCTTCTTATTATTATTCTTATTCTTCTTCTTCTTCTTATTATTCTTATTTTTCTTCTTATTATTATTCTTCTTCTTCTTCTTCTTCTTATTCTTCTTAGTCTTCTTCTTCTTCTTCTTCTTCTTCTTCTTTCTTCTTCTTCTTCTTATTTTTCTTCTTCTTATTCTTCTTCTTCTTCTTCTTCTTCTTTTTCTCCTGTCTGTAAGGAGCTCCAGACGCGGAGGCCGGTTGTCTAGAGCCGTCCGCCGGCTTGCAGGCGCGCCGGCTGCGCCGCCCGCCTCCCCCAGCCGGGGGAGGCGGACGGCGCTTAGCTGCCCCCGGGGGCCCCCCAGGGGCCCCCGGGAGCAGCTCAGCGCCCGCCTGGGCCCGGGCCCGCTCCGCAGGCCAGGCGCAGGGCGGCGACCTGGCCTGCAGCGCGGCGCCTGGGCCCGGGGCGGCAGCCCCGACAGCATTCTTCCGCAGGCGTGCCCGCCCGGTCTCTCCCGGGGGGGACGAGGGCGGGACCCAGACCCCCTCGCGCTGTGGAAAAACAGCACGGCGGGAGGTGCTCCCCCACCGTCGGCCTCCGGGGGCCCTCGCCGGGCCCAGGGGGCGTCGAGAAGCGGCTCGGGATGCAAAACCGGTCCCGGGGGAGGGATCCAGACCTCTGGGGGTCGACGTCGTGAAAGGATCACGACGTCGGAGGAGGAGGAGGAGGAGGAGGAGGAGGAGGAGGAGGAGGAGGAGGAGGAGGGGGGAGACGGGGCAACAGGAACAGGAACAGGCCATCCCACGTAGTGGTACAAGGAAAATGACGGCTTCCTCCCCTGAGCACGACGCGCCACGCGACGAAGAGGTAGAGCGGCGCGACGACCTTAACGAGGAGGGACACCTTCAGCTCTGCGGGCATTCGGATGGAGCTGCTGTGGGGGGAGCGGGTAACACCGCAGGCCCGTTTACAGAGCATCGACCCAATTGTTGCAAAAGTCTGATGGAACGGCCGATGACACTATATCAGAATTGCGACTTTCCCACCTGGCTCCACAAATATCCTGCCAGCACTGGCGCAAACTGGTCGCCCGATCATCAGGCTTGAACATCGCCTTATCAACAGAGTCAGAAATGAACGACTGGCTGACCTCTTGCGCGCCCAGCTGTTCATCTGCTCTTCAACCTCGACAATGTGCGCGTCCTCGTCGGCGTTGGTCACCGTGTCCGAGGCGGGGTCGGGCGCGACCGTGGCTGTATCCAGCTCGGCCTCGCCCGACAGATCCTCCTCGGCAGCGGCGCTCGCAAAAATAGCAGCAGGCAGCGGCGGTGGAACAGGAAATTGATCATCTTGCTCCGCCTCCGCCTTATCACACGCGCTCGCTCTGATCTCAGCGCTGGAGCTGAAAAAGTCGGGTTCGATCGCCGCCTCCAACTTCTCGCATGCGCAATGCGCAGAGCTGTAGGTGGGAATATTTGGCTCCAACTTCGACTTCCCAAGCGCCTGCTTCTCACATTTCTTGCATGCAGCAACTTCCGTGCTGTAGCTGAAGGCGTCTGGGTCCGGTGCCCACAATACGCCGGCAGCCACTGCACCGTTCTCGCATGCCGGAGCGTGCTCCTGCAGACAGTCGGCGGCCTGGCCCGAGGTCCACGGAAGATCCCGCCACGGCTCCACGACAACGAGACCAAAATCCAGTGCCGCTTGACGACCCACTGCCAGGTGCAGCCTCCGCAGCGCGCGTCTCCTGCTCTTGCTGATCGTTCCATAAGGGTTCCACTCAACCGAAAAGGGGGGCACACTCCACGACGACCAGGGATGAACAGGTACGGTTGCTGCCATGA
>CAUYUJ010000524.1:60000-87500 GCA_963575745.1 Prorocentrum cordatum
GTGTTATTGCTCTTATTATTGGTATTCGTATTCTTATTAGTCTTCTTATTATTAGTGTTATTAACATTAGTATTACTATGATGCGTCTTAGTATGATTATTATCAGTATGATTCGTCTTCGTCTTCTTAGTATGCTTATTCTTATTAGTCATATTATTCTTATTATTAATATTCGCATTATTCTTATTATTCTTCTTATTATGATGATTCTCAGTAGTATGAATAGTATTAGTCTTAGTATTATGTGTATTATTATTATTCTTCTTATTAGTATTATTAGTCTTAAACGTCTTCTTTTTATTATTCTTCGTCTTATTATTATTATTGTTATTATTATTCGTCTTCTCAATATTAGTAGTACTATTATTATTATTCCTCCTCCTCCTCCTCATCATCATCATCATCATCAGCAGCATCAGCATCAGCATCAGCATCAGCATCAGCATCAGCATCAGCATCAGCATCAGCATCAGCATCCTCATCCTCATCCTCATCCTCATCCTCATCCTCATCCTCATCCTCATCCTCATCCTCATCCTCATCCTCATCCTCATCCTCATCCTCATCCTCATCCTCATCCTCATCCTCCTCATCATCATCATCATCATCATCATCATCATCATCATCATCATCATCATCATCATCATCATCATCATCCGCAAACCACGGCCAGCTAAGCCAGGAAGATTGCGAAATCTGGATGGGGATTTGGTGAGCAGCGAGGCACGGGCGGACACAGTGGCAACAGACTTGGAAAAAATGCAATGGGGAGTCAGGCCGGCCGATGTCATCGACACGCCGGCGCTCGGAGACACGCTGCCGGTCAAGCTGTCCAAGTTCACGGCAGACGAGGTCAGGAATTGCTTGCGGCATTTGCACTCAGGCAAGGCGCCAGGGCCAGACGGAACCCCGCCAGAATACTGGAAGGTACTTGCGGACAATTCTGACGCTCTCCAACAAATCACAGATTTTGTCAACTATTGCTGGCAGAGTCGACGGGTCCCGCAAGAATGGCACAAAGCAAGGGTTACGACCATCCGCAAGAAGGGCAAGACCGACGATTGCAGCAACTATCGTCCAATCAGCCTCCTCGTGATTGGGTACAAAGTCTTTGCGTCTCTGCTGCAACGGCGCCTGGTGGACGGCGGCGCAGAGGCAGAGCTAACAGAATCTCCATTTGGGTTCAGATCCAAGCACGGGACCCAAGAGGCCATTTTTGCATTACGTAGACGAATTGACCTGGATTTGGGAGGATCCGTCGGAAACTTGTATGCGCTGGCCCTTGACTGGAAAAAGGCTTTCGATTCAATCGATCCTTCTGCCATGATTTGCGGATTACGTAGCTTCGGCCTGCCAGAGCATGTCTTGGACGTCATACGTTCTATTTATACGGACCGGTGCTTTGAGGTGCGGGACTGCGGTGCGACGCCTTCTTCGAGACCGCAGGCGTCAGGGATATCGCAAGGTTGCCCTCTGTCACCGTTCTTGTTTGTAATGACGATGACAGTTATCATCGAGCAAGCGGCTTCGCAGCCTACCGGTTCCGACAGGGGCTCCTGGGAACGAGGGTTTCTTTCCGTCTTGCTGTACGCTGATGACACATTGATCTTAGGAAGAACAACGCGGGCAGTGGAAACACTATTACAAGCAACCCAACAAGCTGAGAGATCATATGGCATGGAGCTGCACCCCGACAAGTTCCAACTCTTGAAGGTCCGGTGCGCTGGCAAAGTCCGAAACGCGCACGGGGACGTCATACCACCGCAGCCAGATATGATCTACTTGGGCGCTGTTATCTCTGACAAGGGAGATGCAAACAAGGAGCTCTCTCGCCGGCTGGGCGCGGCGCGGGCCGGCCAGCCTCTGCACGGTACGTGAGGAAAGTGGGCAGACCGCGTGCAGACTGGACAGCCCAGGTGCTGCGCACGGCGAGTGTGGCAGCGAACGGCTTGGCTGATGTAATCCCACGTCTGACGAACGAGGCCTCTTGGCGGCACTTCGTGCGCACGGCAGACTTACAGTCGTAGTGCAGCATGATCTGTGTAATGCTGATGATCGTTTCCACATTTTTCCACATTTGTGTCCTACGCACCTCAAGGTGTATGACTTCTTGCTTGTTTGCTTGCTTGCTTGCTTGCTTGCGTGCGTGCGTGCGTGCGTGCGTGCGTGCGTGTGTGCTTGCTTGCTTGCTTGCTTGCTTGCTTGCTTGCTTGCTTGCTTGCTTGCTTGCTTGCTTGCTTGCTTGCTTGCTTGCTTGCTTGCTTGCTTGCTTGCTTGCTTGCTTGCTTGCTTGCTTGCTTGCTTGCATCATCATCATCATCATCATCATCATCATCATCATCGTCATCATCATCATCATCATCATCATCATCATCATCATCATCATCATCATCATCATCATCATCATCATCATCATCATCATCATCATCATCATCATCATCATCATCATCATCATCATCATCATCATCCCCTTTCATCATGGTCCTCATCCTCCTTTTCGCTCGCCACGAACACACAAACATATAGCACCCGTGATGCAAGATGGGCCAGCGGAATGAGCGAAGCGATGAATCAAACACAACAGATGGACAAACAACAGGGCAAGGCGCATCTAAACGCCCAAGACGCGGGCCTAGAAAGACTGGTGCGGTGAGCCTGGGCCCGAGACCGAGAGAGAGAAGAGAGAGGGCAGAGAAGAGAGAGGGCAGAGAAGAGAGAGGGCAGAGAAGAGAGAGCGCCCGAAACTGGGCGTCCTGCCAAATCCGCCACCAGGTCCTGTTGAGGGCGCTGACAACACGCCTACGGCAGGGTCGCGTCGTGTCGATCCCGGCGCTGGCTCCTGACACCGCGGGGGGCCGTTCGAGCTTGAACGATCGGCCGCCTCGGAAACACTGGATCGTTGAGCGATGTGCCGATTCTGGGCCACGGGCGGCATTCGAGGAAGAAAAAACGGCAGAAGCATAAACTTCCGGAGGTCCGCGCGGGTTTCTTGAACCTGCGTCGGACCACCCCCGTGGCGAAGCGCGCCGAGGGGCGGCGCCGCAGCCGCCGCCACGGGGGCCCAGCGCTGATCCAAAAAATCCGCGCGCACCGCCGAACATTTCTGCTCATGGCGTTTTGTTCTTCTCGGGCCAGGCGAAAGGGGTGGAATAGCAGAAGGGGGGGGTTGAGAACCAGCTCGAGTCGCTGATTTTCCCGGCGCCTCCCGGCGCCGGGAGGCGCCCATGCATCGCGGCATGGGCCCGGCGGCGGGGCCGAAACCAGCTGCATGCAGCAGACTTCGTAAGCCCCCCTTTCCCAATCCCCCCCTTTCGTTCGGTCTTCGTCGACGCAGTCAACCTTACACGCCCGTCCTGGTGTCGCCGCCGCCGGTCGACACGACGCAAGCCTGCCGCGCCCCGCTCCTGGCCAGGCCCACCCTGGGCGGAGGAGGAGGAGGAGGAGGAGGAGGAGGAGGAGGAGGAGGAGGAAAAGGAGGAGGACGAGGAGGGGGAGGAGGAGGAGGAGGAGGAGGAGGAGGAGGACGAGGAGGAGAAGGAGGGGGAGGAGGAGGAGGAGGAGGAGGAGGACGAAGAGGACCAGTGCAAACCCAAGGTTTATCAACGATGTTGGAATAAACCCTCCTTCCGAGCTCGTTCTTATAGGACCCTACAACAGTTAATAATTTCCACCGAGGGAACTGCCTCGTTGGAAGAAAACCGTTTGAAGACCCAAAAGCATACCAAAACACTGTCTTCGGATTCGGACGTCACGGATCAACCTGCATCCTTGGGAATTCAACACCGCGAAACACCATAACTGTTGCGCCTCAGTGATCCTGGATCCTTCCTAAACGCAATTTCTGGTACGCTGATCATGGGAATCCGTGAATTTCTTGCAAATGTTACAACGAATGTGCGCGGCCAGTGGGCTCACCTCGAAGACGAGCGACAGAAGCAGCACGTGCCCTGAGGGCACGCGAAGAAAACCACCAGAGAACAGCCAATCGAAACGCGCCGACGATACAAAAGCAACCGCTGATCGCAACGCGCGCAAACAGCAAACGAGAAGCGCCGCAAAATAAAAATAAAAGTCCACGGGGGCTTGCGAAACGCCGCAAACTCGCCCTTTCATCCACAGGTCGATCGATCAATCTCCCGATCGACCGATCGACCGGTCCTTCTCCCCCACGCCCCCCTCCCCCCCGCCCCTCTTGCAAATGCTCACCAATTAAAAGAATGAGGCGGTGGCACGGGAAAAATGGATCCACAAGTGGACGCAAAACTCCTGGCCTTTTCCGTCTTAAAGCTGCGCAGCGCGCGCAGCACGCATCGCACGTTTGATGCGCGCGCGCGCTGACAGCCAGTCCCCCCCCCGGCGGGATCGGGCACGCCGAATGAAGCCGCTACGCCTGCGCCCGGCAACATTGCGGCGCGCTTTTCGGCCCACGAGGCTGCCGCATCAGTAGCGCGCGCTGCGCGTTCGGCAACCCTGACGCAGGGCATCTGAGCGGCTAGCGAGCCCACTGCATCGCGCGCAGCCGCGGCGCGATTTCGGGCGAAGCGGGGGGAGCCTTGCTACGAGATAATCGCGTTCTCGAGAAACGGCCACGGGGCCCACCTCGCGGCAGTGCTGTCCGGTAAACACGCGGGGGCATCTCCTGGATGACTTGGAATCCTCGAAGATGGCCACGCGGTGCGCCCTGCGGCGTTGGCATGCCCCGCAGTGGTCGGCGAGCATATTCTGGTGCATCTTGGCGCGGGGGGGTATCTGGGGCATCTTGATTTCGCAAACTGCAGGGGGGGCATCTCAAAATCCGCAATTTGCACTGGAAGATCTTCGCCGCATTTGCACAAAAAAATACAAACAAAAAATGGCACCGGAGTTGGAATTCTCGCGCATGGTACCGGAGCATCTTTAGAGCATTTTGGATGTTCGGAAGTAGTGTCTTTGGAATATGTCTGGGCAAAGCTGAATTCTTGAGCGCGCGAAATATGCGGGTGCATTGTGCGAACGTTGAAATATGCGGGGAATTGTTTTGAGAGCGTTTGATATCTGCGGGGGTGCATTGTCGGAGTATGTTGCGCGCGCAGCGTGCTTGAAATACTCAGGTGAAGCATTTTGCGTCGTCGGCGAGCGCGCGACATCCTGCGCTGGAGCATTTTGTGACCTCACGGGGCACGTCGGCACTCACTCTGGGCATCCGAGGTACTACTGCTGCTCCGGCGACGATGCTTGTCTGCACCCTGGGTGCCCCGACGGCGCCAACGACGATTGGGACGCGCCGCAGGCTCCCGGCCCTGCTTTACCACGCGCGCGCTAGGGCCGCCGATCTGCGCACATGAGTATATGTGTGTACACGTGCTCGCCGGCGCAAGTAGGCACATTGCTTTGCCCTGGCTGGCTGCGCCCCTTTCGGCGACGCGCGATCCGCGCGACCACGTTGCCGATCCAATGGACAAAGATCAAGTGTTATGTGCTCGTAAGTTTACATGCAAGTGCGCACATGTAGCCCAAATCGAATTTTGCCCCATCGCACGCCTAATTGTACCCTCACCAACTCCACCCTGGGCACATTCAATTCCCCTCTTCTTTTTATAATGTCTATATGGCATCCCGAAGCCGACTCCAAGTCTGCCCTACTCGGAACTGACTCTAACCGTATCCTGCACCCAATTACGGTCAACATGACTCGCGGACAACCTCTAGTCCGACTAGTCCACTCCTGCCGTGCTCCATCTCAACTCCTACTCCACTCGTCTACTCGACGACGGCATCAAAGGGATCATGCCTTGTCCGGTCTGGATTGTCCCTCGCGCAATATACCCCGCGCGATTGCCAAAACAGACCCACTGGCCGAACGTGGGAAGCGCTGGTCTACGCGCCCCACCCTGATTGAGAAGGGAGCGGGGTGGGGAGGATGCGCAGGGATGGCGCGCAGGAGCGAGGGGTAAAGAGGGGGGGAAGACTGGAGCTTTGCAGCGAGAACTTGAGCGCCAGCGGGCACAAAGACTGATCGGGCGTGGCTCTTGTGGATGTGCGTAACAGGATGGGTAAAAGCAGGGATCCAAATCTGCAGGGCCACCGTCGGCTGGCCAGAGTGTGCTCGTCGAGTTGCTTACGCTGCGCGCAAATCTAATCGCAGCGCCGCGCCATCCAGTCCAACGATGGTTGCGCGCGGTCGACCCTCATTGTGTACGTTGCACAAAACACATCGCCATATACGCACGCTTCTGCTAAAACGCGACAACGCGGGCTGCCGCCACCAAGTGCGGCGAAACGAATAATGGTGGCACCACGCGGCGTAGCATGTTTTCCAACCGTGTGCATCGCACGTTCGCCTAGCCAGTGCCCAGAAAACTAATCCCACAAAATTGTTTTGAAACATTTTGAACAAAGCATGAAAATCGCCACCGTACTATTCTCTACTGCTTTTCAATCTTCATCGTGTAGAGGGACATGCCCGACTTCAAACATGCATGACTTTTGTGTTCCCGCATTGCCGCCTCTGGCGCGCTTCCGAGGCTCGCGCATGCCCCCAAGAGCCGCTCGGGACGTCTCTTAGGGGCATCTTGGAGCTCTCCAGGGGGCCTCTTGGGAGCTCTTGGGGGCCTCTCCGGGCTCTCTTCGGCGCTGGGTGCCTCCGGGGCGGCTCTTGGGAGCTCGTTGGGGCCTGCTCAGAGCGTGGACTCCACTTCGCGCCGCTCGGGGCGCCTCTTGGGATACTCGTGTAGCTCGCTTGGGGCCTCAAGCCTCGGAAGCGTGTCGGAGGCGGAGATGCGAAAAAGCAGAAAATCATTGACTCCCAATGGTCTTTTCATGAGTTTGGCCGTTCGATGGGGTTCCCTGGAGCTCTTGGGGGACTTTTGGAAACCTCGGGTGATCGTAAGTGCCCAGATATCATGGAAGCCTCTTCGGTATATTTGGGGCTTCTTGGGCCGTCTGGAGGCCGCGTTTGGGCGTCTTGGATCGATGACGCCTACGGCGAACCACTGCCGCCCCCTGCCTTCTAGAATCGCCCATGTGGCCGAGCGTTGTGGCAAGAGCTGTGCCAAGCTATCGGACCATGTGTTCCCCAAATCAGTGTAGAAACCCTTCGGGGAACACTTGGGGAAGGTGGGGAAGACCAGGAGGAGGAGGAGGAGGTGGAGGAGGAGGCGGAGGAGGAGGAGGGGGCATCTTGGGAGCCTCTGGGGACGCTCTTGAGGCCTCCTGGGAGCTTCCTGGGAGCCTGGAAGCATCTTGGGGGTCTCATTGGGCCTCTTGGGGGCCTTTGGGGGCTTCTCGGGGCTCTCTTTGGCCTCCTGGCCCGTCTGACGCCGTCGGAAGCCGCCGTGGGGGCCTCTCTAGCCTGACTTGGTTGGGGCCCTCTTGGGGTGCTCCAGGGCCGTCTTTGAAGCTTCCGTGGGCGTTTTGGACGCTTCTTGGACCGTCTTGGGAATCCTGGGGCGGTCTTGGGGGCCTCTTGGGCCGTTCTGGGGCCATCTTGGCGGCCTCTTGGGCGATATTGGGGCGCTCGTTGGGGGCTCTTGGGCCGTCTCGGGCCGTCGGTTGGCCGAAAAGACGCAAATGCCAACATCCTTCAAAAACCTCAGGCAACTCAATCCTCTGGGCCGACTTGTCCAAGGCCGTCTTTGGGGTTTTCTTGGGCGTCTTGGAGGCCTCTCGGGCCGTATGTGGGACCTTTGGGGGCCGTCTTGGGGGCCCCTTGGACAGTCCTGAAGCCATATTGGAAGCCTCTTGGGCGATATTGGGGCGCTCGTCGGGGGCTCTTGGGCCGTCTCGGGCCGTCGGTAAACCGAAAAGACGCAAATGCCAACATCCTTCAATAGCCTCAGGCAACTCAATCCTCTGGGCCGACTTGTCAAAGGCCGTCTTTGGGGTTTTCTTGGGCGTCTTAGAGGCCTCTTGGGCCATATGTGGGACCTTTGGGGGCCGTCTTGGGGGCCCCTTGGACAGTCCTTCAGCCATCTTGGAAGCCTCTTGGGCGATATTGGGGCGCTCGTCGGGGGCTCTTGGGCCGTCTCGGGCCGTCGGTAGGCCGAAACGACGCAAATGCCAACATCCTTCAAAAACCTAAGGCAACTCAATGATTGTGGCCTCTTCGGGCCTTCCTGGAGGCCCTCTTGGAGGCCTCTTGGTTGTCCCTGAGCATGGTTCCTGGGGAAGCAGATTCTGGGCAGGCTGCATCGTTGTCGCCATGGCTGGATTCGGGGACTCGTCGCTACTGGCTGCATTGTTCTCCGCCCGAGTCCGAGGCGGGGTATCAAGTGTCGGCTTTCGCTCCCGAGGGGGTAATTGTGTTGTGCCTTCCCTGGCGGCCCGAGGGCCTGGCAAAGGAGGCGCCGTGTCGCTGGCTCCCGTGTGGGCCCGTGGGGATCCCCCTGGGGGCCCAAGCACACCTCGTGGTGCTCGGAGTTGGCGTCTGCGAAACGACGAGGGTGCCCCAGGAGGGCGCTAGGCGTACGGTGCTTTCTCTGCGGGCCAAGGGCTCTTGGCTGGCCTCTCAAAAGGAGGTCACCGCCGCTCGCGGCTTCACTGCACTCGGCGTGGGCGCGTCCCTCGACGCAGGGACGCGGGCTCTGCATTTTGTCGTGCCGGCCGAAAAATGCACCAAGTGGTTGGCAGAGATTTCAGACATTCTGGCCAACGGGAGGCTCGCCCCAGCAGGCGCGCAGAAACTAGCCGGGCGGCTCAGCTGGGGAGCCACGGAAGTTTTTGGCAAGGGGGCTCGCGTGCACCTCGCCCCACTGTTCCGGCACGCTTATGGCAACAGCAGCCGGATGCCGATGCGCCTGGACAGGGCGCTCGAATGGTGGCAACGGTTTCTGGCAACGAATCCTCGTAGGAGTTTGCCTCTGGAGCCATCAAGCAAACCGCGCCTGGTGGTTTACACAGACGCTACAGGGGCAAGCACGCTGGCTTGGGCCGCGGTGCTTGCAGGCCAGAAAATTTTTGCTTCCGCGCGAGTCCCCGGCTGGCTCAACCGGTGGGCGTGCTTCCGCCGGCAGCAAATCGCCACGTGGGAGCTGGTGGCCGCTGTCTGCGCTCTGTGGTATTTCTTTGAATCAACCGCGAGCGCGGGTGGCCTTGACATCGCGTTGTTCATAGTCTCGACAGTGGCGTTGGGCACCCTGCTTCGCGGCTGCTCACGGCAGCACGACTGGAACGACATAGTGTCCGGCATATGGTTCGCCGCAGACCGCGCCCATATTCTAAGCGTTTTTCGCGTGCCGTCGCATCTCAATGTTGCAGATTGGCCAACCCGGGAGGAGCTAAAGGCAAGCGAGATGCAGCGTTTGGCTGCCAGTGGCTTTTCCCGACTCGAGTGGGCTTGGCCGTCGGTGGACTTTGGCAGGCGTGAACCAGTGAGGGAAAACGCATTGTTCGCTCAAGGAAAACATGAAATGCATGTCGGTCGTCCGTTGCCGTCATTCAGGCTCACCGGGCCCACTTTCCTTGTCATCCGTAGCCGCTTTGGCCCAAGATGGACCGGAAACGCCTGCGGGGCAAGCAGCCTCGTGGCGATGGCGGCCCAGAGCTGGCCCCACTCGCGTCACAGGCAAACCTGGTCGTGCCGCCGCTGGCAGACCCGGCGGTGCTTACGCTGGCCCCAGTGGCTTTGAGCGAGTGGTTCGCCGCCGTGCTCAGGCGCGCTCCTCCCGCGTGCCATCCGCCGTCGCCCCAGTGCGTTCTGAGGGGCCTGGCTGCGGGGGGCGCTGTTGACGGATCGGAGTTTGCCGGCTTGGGCGTCCAGGAGCTAAAGGACGTGTGGCCGTGTCTCCACGGGCTTCGAGACGAGTTCGCGGCGGCCTTGTCCAACGTTTCGGCCCGCGCCGCGGTGGGGCCGCCTGCCGCGCAGACCGAGGCCCGCGCCCAACGGGGCGCGCTTGCGCCGGCGGCCAGCAAGTTTCCCCCAGCAAAAGGCCCGCGCATGAAGAGGACCCAGACCCCCGACGTAATGATTTTTTCATTACGTCGACCCCCAGAGGTCTGGACCCTTTCCCCATGACCGGCTTTGCATTCTGAGTCGTTTTTTGACGCTCCCGAGGCCCGGTGAGAGCCCCCGGAGGCCGAAAATTTGGAAAAACATCCCGTCATGATTTTTTCATTGCTCGAGGGGGTCTGGGGACGAGGCGCCGGCCACAGGGCATGCCGCAGAGACTGGCGAGGCTGCGCTGGCGGCGCTCGGCTTCCTCGCTGCAGCGCGCCTCCGGCGCGAGCTCGTGGGCCCCGGGGAGGTGGCGGCCGCGCCACTTGGTTTCGGCTTGCGTGGGAGAAGCACCACGGTGGCATCCCCGGCAATCCGCGGGAGCGCGCGGCCCAGATCGGGCCCGACATGGCCGGGCTCATGGCAACGCAGGAGCTCCTCAGACGCGAGTTGCTCGCGTGGCACCGGAGCGCATGCAAGCATGCTTCTCCAGTGCGCCTGTGGGGGCAAGTGGCCCGGAACCGGGGGGTTGATGCTCGGCCCCCGTCGGAGCCAGTGCTCGGGGCATTCGCATTTGCAGTGCAAAACGGTGCCAGTTTGATGACCTACTGCACGCAGATCCGCGCTGTGCTCCGGCTGCTCCACATGCCGCTGGGGTGCCTGGAGGACACGTCGTGTTTGGCGCGTGGTGCGAGCAAAGCGGCTGTGGCCACTCGGCGGTTCCGAGCGCGGGCGTCGGCGCGACAGACACGTTCCTTGGCGCAGCACGTCCAGGAGGTTCTGGGCGATACCGAGACAGCGGATGTGTTCGTAGTGGCGAGGCAGTTTTGCTTCCGATTCGCGTCCGAACTGGTGCCTCTGCAGGCAGACGGGCCCCACTCCAAGGTAGTCCTGTCAACCGTGGACGGCGTGCCGACGGCCAGCGTGCACCTGCATCGGCGCAAGACGTACACTGAGACGACGGTCGTGTCCAGGCGGTGCATCCGTGCCCTGCAGTCCCGGCAGCTTTGCGGGGTGTGCGCGCTGCGCGGTCGCGTGCAGACAGGGCGGGTTTTTCCGGCGCTGTCATACAGGCACGCCCTGGCCCAGCTGAAAAGGTGGCGGCGCTGGCGCTGGGCCTCGAGCGCGCGGGAGAGTGGGGCACGCACGCCTTCCGCCGCGGGTGGGCGGACGAGTGCCTGGCGGCTGGGGGCGTCCCCGCGCTGTTCCACAGCGGGGGATGGCGGGGAGTGGAGGCCTTCGGTTACGCTTCCGCGGCGTCGCGGGACGCGGCGACCGCGGCGGAGTGGCTCGTTGAGTTCTCAGAGTCGTCTGCGTCCGAGGGGGCGCCGGCGCCGTGAGCCAGTAAAATGTCGCTTCCATGCGCGGAATGCTTGCGCCGTGCCTTCCGCCGCCCCTCCCCCCCCCAGCCCTCCCCGACGTGGCCTTTGCAGTGGCGGCGGTATTCCAAGGGCTGCGGTCACGTCGTCAGCAGCGGGGGGTGCGGCCTGGGTCGCCGTGAGCCCCAGCAGTGGGTCTCGAGGTCTCGGTTGGGTCTCTCGAACGCCCCTGGCCGGCCGCACCGAGTGCGTTGTCCAACTGTCCGTGCGGGCGCACTGGACCACCCCAGGGGGGAGGCAGCCCACCATAATCTTCGTCGTCCCTGAGCATGGTTCCTGGGGAAGAAGACTATGGGCAGGCTGCATCCTTGTCGCCATGGCTGGATTCGGGGACTCGTCGCTACTGGCTGCATTGCTTTCCGCCCGAGTCCGAGGCGGGGTATCAAGTGTCGGCTTTCGCTCCCGAGGGGGTAATTGTGTTGTGCCTTCCCTGGCGGCCCGAGGGCCTGGCAAAGGAGGCGCCGTGTCGCTGGCTCCCGTGTGGGCCCGTGGGGATTCCCCGGGGGCCCAAGCACACCTCGTGGTGCTCGGAGTTGGCGTCTGCGAAACGACGAGGGTGCCCCAGGAGGGCGCTTGGCGTACGATGCTTCGTCTGCGGGCCAAGGGCTCTTGGCTGGCGTCGCCAGCTTCCCCGCCCTCCCTCCCTGGTGGATCTGGTGCGTCGGCTGGCGGGGTCTCGCGGTCTCGGTTGGGTCTCTCGAGCGCCCCTGGCCGGCCGCACCGAGTGCGTTGCCCAACTGTCCGTGCGGGCGCTCTGGACCACCCCAGGGGGGAGGCAGCCCACCTTAATCTTCGGCCGTCTTGGACCATGTTAGAGCCATCTTCGGCCGTCTTGGTGGGCTCCTGGGCCATCTTGGAGGCCTCTTGGGCGCTCTGGGGGCGATCTTGGGGACCTCTTGGGCCGTTTTGGGCCGTCGGAAGGAATACGAAAATCCTTCAAACAAAACCAATGGGAAATCAATGATGTTAGCCTCTTCGGGCCCTCCTGGAGGACCTCTCGGAGGCCTCTTGGGCCGTCTTGGAGGCCTCTTGGGCAATCTTGGGCCGTCTGGGAGGCTTCTTGGGCGGGCCGGGAAGTATCTTGGACCCTCTTGGGCCGTCTTGGAGGCCATCTTGGCCATCTTGGAGGCATCTTGGAGGCCAGATTGGGCCGTCTTGGCCGTCTAGGAGGCTATCTTTTAGGGGACTTTGGACGAAAAAATTAAAGTAAAATTATCAAAAAAATACTCAAGAAATCTTCCCCATACCATTTTTGGACTATTATTGCATATTCCCCCAGAACAGGGACAGGCCCGACTTACGGCGATCTTGTGCCGTCTTGGAGAACGTGTTCCGGAGGTTGTGCTCGTCTGCGCTCGACTGTGCGGCCTTCTGGGTGGTCGGCGGGCCGGGCCGGAGCCCCGGGGGGAGGGTTTCTGGAATTGGCCTGGCGAAGGACCCAACCATACGCAGTTGTGAATACCGTCGTTGTGAGTATCGCATTCGGTGGTACTCTCTATGGGCCAAGAAACGCTGTCCTGGGCGGGGGAGGCGCACGCGAACTGTGCCACTGGGACTTCGGTGGGGCTCCCTTTGGGGCTACGAAACGCTGTCCTGGGTGGGGGAGACGCATGCGGCCCCCCCCCCCACTGGGGCCTTCGGTGGAGCTCCTTATGGGGCCACGAAACGCTGTCCTGGGCGTGGGGGACGCATGTGGCCCCCCCCGCTGGGGCCTTCGGTGGAGCTCCCTATGGGGCCACGAAACGTTGTCCTGGGCGTCGGGGACGCATGCGGCACCCCCCTCTGGAGCCTTCGGTGGAGCTCCCTATGGGGCCACGAAACGTTGTCCTGGGCGTCGGGGACGCATGCGGCACCCCCCTCTGGAGCCTTCGGTGGAGCTCCCTATGGGGCCATGAGGCGCTGTCCTGGGCGTGGGCGACGCATGCGGCCCCCCCCACCGGCGGGGCCACGAAACGCTGTCCTGGGCGTGGGGGACGCATGTGCCCCCCCCCCCCCACTGGAGCCTTCGGTGGAGCTCCCTATATGGGGCCACGAAACGCTGTCCTGGGCGTCGGGGACGCATGCGGCACCCCCCTCTGGAGCGTTCGGTGGAGCTTCCTATGGGGCCACGAAGCGCTGTCCTGGGCGTGGGGGGCGCATGTGGCCCCCCCCACTGGGGCCTTCGGTGGAGCTCCTTATGGGGCCACGAAACGCTGTCCTGGGCGTGGGGGACGCATGTGCCCCCCCCACTGGGGCCTTCGGTGGAGCTCCCTATGGGGCCACGAAACACTGTCCTGGGCGTGGGGGGCGCATGTGGCCCCCCCCCACTGGGGCGGGCCTTCGGTGGAGCTCCCTATGGGGCCACGAAACGCTGTCCTGGGCGTGGGGGACGCATGTGCCCCCCCCCCACTGGGGCCTTCGGTGGAGCTCCCTGTGGGGCCACGAAACGCTGTCCTGGGCGTCGGGGACGCATGCGGCCCCCCCACTGGGGCCTTCGGTGGAGCTCCCTATGGGGCCACGAAGCGCTGTCATGGGCGTGGGAGCCACATGTGGCCCCCCCCCACTGGGGCCTTCGGTGGAGCTCCCTATGGGGCCATGAAACGCTGTCTTGTGCGTGGGGGACGCATGTGCCCCCCCCCCACTGGGGCCTTCGGTGGAGCTCCCTATGGGGCCACGAAGCGAAACAGCCATGGCGATGCCGATGATGCCGATGATGACGATGGTGATGGTGATGGTGATTGTGATGGTGATGGTGGTGGTGATGGTGATGGTGACGGTGACGGTGATGGTGATGGTGATGGTGATGGTGATGGTGATGATGTTGATGATGATGATGATGATGCTGATGATGATGATGCTGATGATCGGAGGAGGGGGGAGCTGAGACATGCGGAGAGCAAAAGCAAGGAGGGGGGAGGAGGGAGGAGGAGGAGAGGAGGAGGAAGGAGCAAGGAGGTGGGACGCGGGGCGCTGTCTCTTCAAAACGAGGACCCAACACCACAGGATGGCTGGGAAAAAACCAACACCAAACCAGGCACCCCATGTGCTGAATCAACGAGGGGCTTCGGATCGAAGACGCCTACGGCGAATCACCGCCCCCCCCCTGCCTTTGTGGAAGCGCCTATGTGGCCGAACGTTGAGGCCAGACCTGCCAAGCTATCGGACCATGTGTTCCCCGAATCGGTTTGGAAAGCCTTCGGAGAACACGTGGGCATCTTGAAGGTCATCTTGGCCGTCTGGAGGCCATTTTGACACTTTCGGGCCTTCTTGGAGAACGTCTTGGAGGGCTCTTGGGCCGTCTTGGAGGCCATCTTGAGCGACTTGGAGGCCTCTTGAGCCGTCTTGGGGGCCTCTTGGAGCCGTCTTGGGCCTCTTGGGCGATCTTTGGGGGCAGTTGGGACGTCTCGGGCCGTCGGAAGGCCGAAAAAAGCAAATGCCCAACATCGTTCAAAAACTCATGTGAAATTAATGATTTGGGCCTTTTCGGGCCTTCCTGGAGGCCCTCTTGGAGGCCTCTTGGGGCCGTTCTGGGGCAATCTTAGGGCCATCTTCGGCCGTCTTGGTGGGCTCCTGGCCCGTCTGACGCCGTCGGAAGCCGTTTGGGGGGCCTCTCTGGGCCGACTTGGGGCCCTCTTGGAGACTTCCTTGGGCGTGTTAGAAGCCTCTTGGGCCGTCTTGGAGTCCTTTGGGGGCCGTCTTGGGGGCTTCTTGGGCAGTCCTGAGGCCATCTTGGAGGCCTCTTCGGCGCTCTGGGGGCGATCTTGGGAGCCTCTTGGGCCGTCTTGGGTCGTCGGAAAGCCGAAAGGAGCAAATACGAAAAACATGTACGAACCAAAAGAAAATCAATGATTTTAGCCTCTTCGGGCCCTCCTGGGGGACCTCTCGAAAACCTCTTGGGCCGTCTTGGAGGCCTCTTGGGCACCTCGTAGGTCGTTTTGGACCGTCTTGGAGGTTTCTTGGGCGGACTCGGAGGCATCTCCTCCTCTGGGCCGTCTTGGAGGCCATCTTGGAGGCCATCTTGGAGGCCATCTTGGGCCAACGTGGCCATCTTGGAGGCCATCTTGAGCCGTCTTGGAGGATTGTTCCCGGGATTGAGCTCCTGGGCAATCCTCCCGGCACCCCGGCGGGACGGACCGAAGCCCCAGGGGGAGTTCTTTTGGAAAAGAACCAAAACCAAAACCAAAATCGTCTAGCACGCCAGGCACCCCTCTTGCAAGCAACAGGGGGCGGCGGACCATCTGGTGGCCTTCGGCCCATCCCGCCACCGTGCCTGGGTTATGGGTTGGAGGCATCTTGAAGTTTGGTTGGAATTCGTGGGAGGCCTCCCGGGGGCCTCTTGAAGGCAATTTGGGAGGCCTCTTGGGGGCCGTTTGGGGTGCTCTTGGGGCCTCTTTTTGGGCCTCTTTGGGGCCTCGTGGGGCCGCTAGAGGGCCTCCAGGCTCCAGGGGGCCTCTTGGGCTCTTGGGGGCCTCTTGGGGGGCCTCCTGCGGGCCTCTTGGAGCGGAAGTGCTGATCTCAGGGCCCCGGGGAGGCCCCTGGTGTGTATGTTACTGTCGTGCATGTGCGTGTTGATGCTGCAGCATTTTGGCTTGCCACAGGTGTGGAAAAGAGGGAGCAGGCGCTCCCTCCTCGGAGCCCAATCTGCATTGGTAGAGCGGAGCGTGCCGCGCGATAGCAGGCGCTGTCGCACCGGGAGGCACTCAGGCGAGTGCCGGCGGGACGCTAGAAGAAGGTGATGAGCACGGACAACGGGGGCCCCGGCGGCGCGATCAGGAGGTTCGCCGGGAGTGGAGCTGACGCTTTTCGGGAATACCGATCCTGGAAGAAGTGGGCGCGGGCGTACCTCATCGTGCAGAAGGCGAAGGGGACGCCAGCGACGGCCTTAGGGCCAATGCTTTTCACACTGCTGGACGACGTCGCCGCCAGAGCGCTGGAGGTTGTCGACATGGACGATCTAGAACAAGATGGCGGCGAGCAGCTCATCTTCGAGACTCTCGACTCACGCTTCCCCGACGTGGCAGCCCACGACCGACTCGGAGAAGCGCTGAAAGAGGTATTCACGATTCGCCTGGCCAAGGGCGAGTCGATGGCGGCCTACTGTGGTCGAGCTCAGGCGGCGTTCGCCAAGGGCGAGACCGAGGGTGTAGTGCTGCCGGACATGGCGCGTGGGTACCTACTGCTGCTGGGTGTGCACCTGGCGCCGCAGAACCTCGCGGTCGTCCTGGCAGCATCGAGCCGATCATACAAGGAAAAGGACGTGGCGATGGCGCTCAGGACGACGTACCCCAACGGCTTGGCGGACTTCGGCCAGCAGTCGAAGGCGTTCGGGGCGCACGTGGCGAAAGAAGAGGCCGACGAGAGCGACGACGTCTCGGACATCACGGCGCTGCTGGCGGGCTTCGACGTGATCGAGGAGACCGAGGACGGGGACATCCTGGACGAGAGTGAGGCCATTGAGATACTTGTGTCCTGGCGCGATCAGCGCAACAAGATCACGAAGGAGCAGCTGGCTCGGGGCTTCGGTCCGAAGAAGCCGGACACAAAGGCGATGGCGAAGCGAGTGCGATGCTACAATTGCGACGAGGTCGGCCACTTCAGCAGAGATTGCAAGAAGCCGCGACGTCAACGCCGTCCACCTCCACGGGACCACAAGCACAAGGGCAAAGACGGCGAGAAGCGCGGCGACGTGGTCACGGTCTACGAGAGTGACTCGGACGAAGACGTCTTCGTGGCCGGCGACGGCAGGACCGAGGACATCGTCGAGGAGGAGACCTTCGAGTGCGACGTGTGCGACGACGAGTTCCAGCGGCCCTTGCACGTCGGCGGCTGCAGCGACGACGACGAGTGCGACTGCGAGCTGACGGCCGACGAGGAGGACGAGGATCAGGACATAGACGACCTGTACGAGGCGTACACGGCGGCGAGGGATGACATGGATGACGTGATCGAGGCGTACCGCAGGCTGACCGCGATGCCCAAGGACGAGGACATGCCAGAGGTGCTGACGGCGTCGGCTCACGAGCCAGGGTCGGGCGTGGTCGACACTGGGTGCGGCAAGGGAGTCATCGGCGAGAAGACCCTCAAGGAGCACAAGATGGAGATGGAGAAAGCAGGTCTCGCGATAAAGACGATCAAGCAGACGAAAGCGACGACCTTCCGCTTCGGCAACCAGGAGACACTGGAGTCGATCTACACCGCGGAGATACAGTGCCGAGTGGGCGGTCGCCTCCTGGTGCTCCGCCTGTGCGTCGTCCCAGGCGGGACCCCGCTGCTGGTCAGCAAGCCCATGCTCAAGGCCCTCGGCGCGCAGCTGGACATGGAGCGGGATGAGATTCGGTTCGCCCGGATCAACGTCACGGTGCCGCTCCGGGTCGCGGCCAGCGGCCACTACCAGCTGAACCTATGCGAGATGAAGAACGAGGACGGCAGGAGGATCCAGACGGCTGAGGTCGACGTGATGGTGACGGCGGAGCAGGACGACGGGCTGACAGCGGAGGAGAAGCAGGAGCACGAGGAGTTCGTCGCGGCGGCGTCGTCGGGTTTTCGCTAGGGCCGAGCCGGAGCCCAGAGGCTGACGGCGACTGGGACGACACCGACGTCCTGTGGTCAGAAGGCGTCACCGACATCATGAGTCGGCGGGCCAAGCGGTCGGTGATCAGGGGTGTTCTCGAGGCGCAGGCCCGGCTGGGCCGCCAACCGAAGTGCCTGGAGATCTTTTCGGTGCCACGGGTGACCCCCGCCCTGGAGTCCATGGGGTTCCAGAGCCTCGGTGCGTTCGACCTACAGAACGGCTGGGATGCCCGCCGAGCGGCGGACCGCCACAAGATCTTACACATGGTCGACGTCGAGGAGCCGGAGTTTGTGGGCATGAGCCCTCCATGCGGTCCCCTTTCGATCCTGCAGAACCTGACGATGGCGGAAGTGCGACGAGATCCGGAGAAGTACCGCCAGGCAGTCAAGGAGGCGGTCGGGTACCTGAGGTTCTGTGTGGTGGTGGCTCGGATGCAGATCCGAGGAGGTCGCTACTTCACGCTCGAGGCACCGCCGACGGCGAGATCCTGGGACTGTGCGTCGGTTCTGGGCCTGTGTCGGGTGGCGGGAGTACACCGGGTGTCGGTCAACGGGTGCCAAGTGGGTTTGAAAGATCCGGTGACAAAGAAGCTGATGTCCAAGGAGTGGTGCTTCGCGACCAACGCGGACATGCTCAAGTGGACGCTGAAGGAGCTGCGGTGCTCTCGTGATCATGAACATCAGTGGTGCTGGGATAGCTCGAAGGGTATTAAGAGGAGCGCGTTCTCGGAGAAGTACCCTGAGGACCTCTGCAGGAAGATAGCTGGTGCAATGGCAAGTCAGCTGGAGGCAGACTGCGTCTCCCAGACGGCCGACGTCCTGACGACGACTGAGGACGACGAGGTAATCAAGCGGCGGAAGCTATCGCTCGAGGCGTCCCTCAGGAGGTTGCACGCTAACCTTGGTCACCCGAGCAATGAGGACATGGTCAGGATCCTGAAGCACGCCAAGGCGAGTGAGATGGTGTTGGCCCTGGCGCGGACGTTTTCCTGCTCTGTCTGTGAAGGACGGCGGCTTCCCAAGGCCGTGCGGCCAGTGAAGGTGCCGTCGAAGTTGGCGCCATTGAGGCTGGTCGAGCTGGACGTGAAGGAGCTGCCAGGCTGGACGGAAGGGATGAAGGTGAAGGCCCTGAACGTCGTGTGCCCCAGCAGCGGTCTCCAGCAGATGCTACCCTTCTTCGTGCAAGAGACCGGCAAGGTGCTGAAGGAGCTCTTTGAGAACGGCTGGAGCCAGCCGTATGGACCTCCGGTACTTATCAAGTGTGATGCTGGAAAGACCAACCTGGGCCAGGAGATCGTCGACGCGTTCGAGAGGCAGGGCACGGAGGTCAGCGACGCGGCTGGGGAGGCTCACGAACAAGTTGGTCACGCCGAGCGCCATGGCACCTGGTTCGAGGACATTCTGAACAAGGTGTTGGACCAGACGAATCCGAAGGACGAGGCCGAATACATGACTTGTGTGCGCGCGGTGGTGATGGCGAAAAATTCCCTCCTGCGTGTCCACGGCTTCTCGCCGTACCAGATCGCCCTGGGGAGGAACCCGGAGGTCCCGACGGACTTGATGCAGGAGGAGCCGAACATCGTCGCCAACAGCGCTGCCCTACATGACGAGCCGTTCGCCGAGATGGAGAGATGCCGACAAGCTGCGAGGATCGCCGTTCTGGAATACATGGACAATCGCGCGGCCAGGGTTGCACTGGACAGCCGCCCCAGAGTCGTACAGTCATTCGAGCCGGGCGATCGCGTGGCTGTATGGCGCCGAGGTCGGGGCATTCCCGGCAAGAAGGCTCACGCCCGCTGGCGCGGGTCGGCCGTGATCCTGGGCCCCGCGCGCGGCAATTTCTGGGTCGCCATGCCAGGCGTGGTGATCAAGGCGTCGCCGGAGCAGCTCCGGCACGCCACCGAGGAGGAGAAGCTGGCCGCCGAGGTTGTCCAGCCCGAGCTTCGAGCCCTGGCGAAGGAGTTCATGGACGGCCAGGGTCCGCAGCGCGGCTTCATGGACATCACCGCGGATGAGCGACCTCCCGGCGCAGCACCTGCTGGCGCGGCTCCGAGCCCGGCGGCGCAGGAGCCGCCGGAGGAGCAGCCTCCGGCTGCGGCAGAGACGGAGGAGCCGCAGGTGCAGCCGAACTCCGATGACCGCGAGGGGGACGCTGAGGCGGCACAACCCGCTGAGGTACCTGCTGCTCCACCGGCCGACGAGATGGCCGCTGATCCGAAGGTGTACCGCCGGCTGGTGGGCAAGAGGGCGGTCTACCCGGCCGAGGTGTGGCCTCCCAAGGCGCCCAGGGTCGAACCTGAGGAACCGCTGCCAACTCCTCAGGCGAAGATGCCTAGGCTGTCGGAGGACGTCTGCAGCGTGCTGCTGGCGAGCGTGGTGTCCGACACCGTGGAGGACGAGAAGGAGCTGCGCGTGCTGTACGTCAACTCCGAGGACGATGAGGAGCTGGAGGACGCGATGTTGGCCAGCGGGAGGCGTGAGCTCAACAGGAAGGACCCAAAGTGGACCAGCCGGGAAGGGCTCGCGAAGATCGACGCCGGCATTGGCAAGGAGGTGGACAACCTGTTCAACAAGAAGCAGGCGCTGGCGCCTGCGTCTCGGGTCGAGTCGGATGAGATCCGACGGAACAGTCCAGAGCGCATCGTCGGCAGCCGGATGATCCTGACGAGTAAGATCGACGACTCTGAGATGGAGGGGGTCAAGGCGCTCCTGTGCAGTCAGGGCTACATGGATCCCGACCTGATGCAGCTCGTGCGCGAGAACAAGACCTCCTCCCCGACCCTATCACAGAACGGGAAGGTCGTGGCCTACCAGCTGTTGGCTTCGCACGGCTTCCAGGTTCAGATCGGGGACGTTGAGGGGCCTTCCTCGAGGCGGACCCCATCAAGCGCAAGAACGGGGACCTGTACCTCAAGCAGCCGCGCGGAGGGCTTCCCGGCTTGCACCCCGACCAGCTGCTGAAGGTCATCAGGCCGATCTACGGTTTCAACGACGCCCCGGCTCAGTGGTGGGGCAAATTCAGGGACACCGTCCTGGACTGGAAGCCGAGCGACGGGTGCGAGGGCTGGCGCCAGTCCAAGCTCGACCCGTGCCTGTTCTTCCTGTTCGAGGGTCGGCATCTGCAGGGACTGATATCGACGCACGTCGATGACATACTGACTGGAGGAAAAGGGAAAAAGTACAACGCTTTCATCAGATTTCTGCGCATGAGGTTCCCTTTTCCCAAGTGGAAGGTCAACGAGGGGAAGTTCTGTGGGTCATATCTTGTCCAGAATCCCGTGACCATGGAGATAACCGTGTCTCAGAAGGAGTTCGCTGAGTCGATGAAGCCCGCTGGTGTGAGACCCCGAGCGCCCCCGGAGACCCCGGCAACCGAGAAGGAAATCGCGAACTTCCGCGCGATGCTCGGTAGTGGCAACTGGTTAGCTCGAGAGTCCAGGCCAGATCTAGCAGTCCAGGTCTCGATGAGCCAGCAGTGCATGCCCAGGCCGACGGTGGGGGAGGTGAGACACGGGAACACGATCGTGAGGAGGGCAATACAGTTCTCGAACCTGTCCTGGAAGATCAAACCGATTCCGATCGAACGTCTCCGGGTCATCATGCACGCCGACGCCTCGAACCAGAACGCCTCGAAATCCGGGACCCAGGCAGGTTACGTCATCGCTGCGACCGACGAGAACATGATCCGAAACGAGTTGAGCCCCTGGAGCCCGCTGGTCTGGAAAAGCTATCGCCTTCGTCGAGTTACATCGTCGACTCTCGCCGCGGAGACTCAGGCCCAGATGGACGGCCTAGGTCACCTCGAGTGGATCTCCTGCCTGCTCCTCGAGGGCAGCGATGGAAAATTCTGCCTGCGTCGTCGATCTGAGTGTCTTCCGAAGTTGGCTCCCATTGCGGTCACGGACTGTAAGTCGTTGTACGATCACATCGTCGGCTGTGGGAGTGCGGGGCCATGTTCGGACAAGCGAGTGGCGGTCGATCTAGTCATCACTAAGGAGAGCGTGAAACGTCTAGGTGTGAGCTATCGGTGGGTACCATCAGCCCTTCAGCTAGCAGATATATTGACTAAAGACAAAGCCGAGCCAGCAGATATGTTGAGAGCCACAATGACAAGCGGTAAATATCAGTTAGCCGACGAGCCAGCCGTCATGGCAGCAGCAGCCCAAGAGCGTGTCCGTCGTCAGCTTCTTTCGGCTGGTAGCAGGAAGGATCGGCCCAGTCGCCAGCCGACGCCACCGGCGCCCGGCCATGGTCAAATTCGAGAGCTGCCTGACGGAGGACGGAGTCAGGAGCCTGTTCGAGAGCATCCAGGCGGAGCCAGTCCGCCACTCGGGGACGACGTGCAAGGTCGTGACCAACATGCAGATCCTGGGAGATCCAGACAGCCGCCAGCACCGCAATCGTGTGACGTTGACGTGGAGCAAGGGGACTGGAAACATCGCCATCAGAACGGCGGCCATCATCGAGGACTCGGCGCTGCTGTACATGCAGCACCTGGACAGCGCCTACCTCGCGGTGCTGGACGGCAAGGACCCGGAGGTGCTCGAGGGCATGGAGTCAGTCATGGAAAGCCTACGGGTACCGGCGCAGCACTCATACGAGGGCGTGCCAGGACAGTCAGATTCGGACGCGTGGAGCGTCATTTCTACGAGGCTCCCCGAGGACAGGGAGTTCGTCCAGGCGATCGAGAACCTGTGCGAGTGGGGGAACCAGGAGCTGGCGGACTACGACGACCAGCGCCTGAAGTTCATCAAGATGATGATCCGTGAGTTCAAGGCGTCCCGAGACTTTCTTCTCACGACGGTTGACGAGGGCATGGAGGACGGGGAGGCCGAGCAGCCGACGCCGACCGCTGCCACTCCCTCCTCGTCTCCTCCGAGCTCGAGGAGCCGGATGCCGCCCCGGGTGCCGTGAGCTTGAGAGTCTTGCGTTTAGGGTGTGCAGCCTCAATGACGCACAATTTTTGTTTTTAGTCAGTGCTGATCTCAGGGCCCCGGGAAGGCCCCTGGTGTGTATGTTACTGTCGTGCATGTGCGTGTTGATGCTGCAGCATTTTGGCTTGCCACAGGTGTGGAAAAGAGGGAGCAGGCGCTCCCTCCTCGGAGCCCAATCTGCAGGAAGGCTCGAAGTGTCGGTTCGTGCTCCCCCTCTTGGGCCTCTCTTGGGGCCGTCTTGGGGCCCTCTTGGGCGATCTTGGGCGCCCCTTGGACCGTCTTAGGGCACTCTTCGGCCGTCTTGGGGCTCTCTTGCGCCGTCGTGGCGCCCTCTTTCGGTGCCTCTTGGACCGTCTTGAGCTGATTTCCGAGGCCTCGTGGGCTGTCTAGGACCGTCGGAAGCACGAAAAGCGAGAACACGAAAAACCTTCAAAAGCCCTCAAACAAAACCTGCTTGTTTCGCCTCCTGGGGGCCTCGTGTGAATCCTTTTGAGGGCATCTTGGCCGTCTTGAGTTAGCGGGCGAAGAACGGTATAAAATAAACTGTTTCGCTGTCAGGGGCGCCTGCACCCTAAGGGTATAAACTTTCCAGGGGGACAGGCGCCCCCGACAGCGAAAAAGTTTATCTTATACCGTTCTTCGCTCGCTGATTGAGGCCCTTTGGGGCCGTCTTCAAGCCATGTTGGACCAACTTTGAAACGCTCTCGTGCGGTCCTGGGCTCCCTTGGAGCGCTCTCGGGCCCTCTCGTTGGCCCCTCCTTCCTCTCCTTTGATGCGTTCTGGCGCCCGCCGACGCGTCCAGAACGGCTGGAAGAGAAATCAGTGCACTCTGGGACCCCCTGGACCCCCTCCCCATTTATTGATGTGTGTATATATATATATATATATATATATATATATATATATATGTGTGTGTGCGTGTGTGTGTATGTGTACCGCCTGTGGGGGTCCAAGAAGATCGATCCCCCAGGCGGTGGTTATGGATCAACTCCCGCCTCGGAATAACTGGAGGAACGAAAAGACTGCAGAAGCATAAGCCTGCAGAGGGGAAGTCCAGACTGATTTCCTAGAGCTCGGATCTGCGCTGGGCCCCCCGCGCCGGCGATCTGCGCGGAGCTCCGAAAGTAGATGTTAATGCCGCGTTTTCTTCCTCGATTATCGGCGGCGGGCCTGGGAGGGAAATGAGAAGGGGCTGGCCTTCTCAGAAGGCTCGGAAGTCCACCGGCCTTCTAAGAAGTTTTCTAAGCCTTCCCTGAAGACACAGAAACCTGCTCAGAAGGCGCGAGGGCTTCTGAGAAGTCCCGCCGCCTTCTGAGAAGGCCTTCTCCTTCTCACTTCTCCCCCTCGCTCGCCGCCAATATTAGCGATTACAGTCGACACGTACAATAAGGACGCACGATAAGGATGAGAGGCCTTGGAAGGCCATGCCGACACCTTTGCGGGCGGGGGGCGGCCAGCAAAGCGGCCAAGGATGGGCCGAAGGGGAAGGGTTCAAGGGTAGGGGAGCCCAGAATCGAATCGATAAATCGGATCGGCGATCGACATGAATCGGATCGGCGGAAATCAGCAGCCGGGTCGGAAAAAGTCGAATCGGCGGAAATCGGCAGGCTAGTATGCGTCCACTGAGAAATCGGATTCCAAATCGGAAGCCCGAGTCGCATCGAATCGGAAGTGGAATCGGAATCGGAATCCATCGACATCGAATCGAATCGAATCGGGAGAATCGAAAGGAGCCCTGAAAGGCAACCTTGGAAAATCGCCCACCCTTACTACTCAGACATCCGGCCGCTCACACTTTGTCGATGCGCGGGCCGCGGAGGTGCCCCAGGGCCGGTGTTTCGCCCCGAGTCGTCTCTTCACGGCCCTGAGGCTCTGCGAGGGCCTCCGGAGGCCGAAGACAGCCAAGAACCGCCCGCTCCGATTCTGATGGCGCGTCGGATCTATATGGGCGTGCGGGCTGACTGCAGCGTTGGCGGCCCCCGAGGTCCACCGACAGGCCCTCGCAGCCCAGGAGCAGCGCCGACAGCAGCGCGAGCGGCGCCGGGGCCGGCACCATCGGGCTCGAGCGGCAGGCCCGCGCCCCTGCAGGGGAGTGTCCTCCTCCCTCCTCCCTCCTCCCTCCTCCCTCCTCCCTCCTCCCTCCTGCCTCCTCCTCCTCCCTCCTCCTCCTCTTCCTCCTCCTCCTCCTCCTCCTCCTCCTGGGGAGACGTACGACGCGGGTTCGGGTGGACTCGGCTTGGCTTGGCGGGGCCATCACGACAACGACGAGACCCACGCTGAGATTCGACGAAAATCCGGGGCGCGCTCGTCAAAAAGCGTCGGCGATGCCGAGTTCTGGCGCACTCGAGCCTCACGTTTCGCCGCCAAGAGTGCCCCAAGGGGCCTCCTCCTCCTACTCCCCCTCCTCCTCCTCCTCCTCCTCCTCCTCCTCCTCCTCCCCTCCTCCTCCTCCCCTCCCTCCCCCCTCCTCCTCCTCATTCTCCTCCCTCCCTCCTCCTCCTCCCTCCTCTCCTCTCCTCCTCGTCCCTCTCCTCCCTCTCCTCCTCCTCCCCCCTTCTCCCCCTCCGCCTCCTCCTCCTCCTCCTCCTCCTCCTCCTCCTGTCCCGGCGTGCTCGAGCTTTTTTTTAGTTTCCCCGGGAGGGAGGGCCGCGAACATCGGCGGACAATTCTTCCAGCCTCGCGTGCCTCGACGAGGCCCGGACGAGGAGAAAATCGGGTGAGTGCACAGCAGGAGCTCGATCACAAGAAGCCTTCCACAAGAAACCCAGCACTGAGACCACAAGGACGTCCATTGATACGCTCGACTAGGATAGTAAGGATGCGCGGTAAGGATGCAAGGGCCGTGGAACGCCATGTTGACGTTTTCCGTCCAACCCTGAGACCACAGGACGTCCATTGACTTTGGCTGTGGGGACGTCACGGTTACCACAGTTGAACCATCGAACCACAAGAAGTCCAGGGCACCCTGGAGGCAAGCAGGGTGTTTCTTGGCATGGGTTTCCACTGTGGTAAAACGAGAATAGATTCAATCTTGCGGCTCTGGAAGGTGTCTCGGTCGCCGCGGCCTTCTCACAGCGTTCCGGAACGCTCTGAGAGCGTAGCGGAGCGCTCTGGAACGGATTATCCTCGTCCTAGCACCGTCCGACCTCTCCCAACTTCGCGTGCCTCATCACATTTCATGGTATATGATAGGCAAGATCACGGATCGAACAATTGTGCTCGCCAACCCCCCGGCCAACTCCAGACAACCGCTTCAGGCAAAGATGCGCGCGAGAAGCGAGCCAGCAAGCCGGGACTGAACTTCCTGACAACGACACTGGCAGCGGAATGATCGCCGAACGCGAGCCGGCACGCTTGTATACTTCGTGGCGGTGCAAGCTTCCCCTGCAACGATTAGCCTGGCCAACGCTTCTGCCCAGCCCCCTCGGGCCAAGCCTGGTTAAGTCAATATGAAATAAAAGTACCTCGTTTTTCTCACCCTACCTCATGAAGAGTATGCACCTGTCCTAGTCGCCCCACTGCAAGACCCTCCAAATGACATGAAGGCCATTTGGCCCATTCGAAAGGATCGTTGATTGGGGGCTGCCATACTTCTACTAGAGCCTACCAAAAAGTCCATCAGCCCCAGGATAAATGCAAAACATCAATAAAGGGCGACAGCGCCCCAACAGGTTACACGCCAGCCTCCACACGCAAAGAATACATCGAGACCCATGTTACCTTGCTGCCGCTCGCACAATAGTTCAACCTCCCCACTCATGCTATTTAGTCACTACTGTGTAACCATCATGCTGCATTGTCATCCTCTCGTCCGCTTCAGACTGCCAACTTAATTAAAAATAACCCTCACGGGTACATTACTATCCGGGTCTCTCTGCCGCTCAGTTTCCAGAACTTGCCCGTAGCCGTGCTGAGGCCATGCCATCTAAGTCGGTGGATTCAGTTCGTTCTGACATAATTTGCAGTCTAGACGTTGCTATCATCCGATCGAGGTCCGCACAACGAGCACACAGCAGCAATAACCACAGACACAACAAAACAACTACCATCACAACAACAGCAACAACAACAACAACAACAACACAATTAACAACCTCAATTAGCCTGGCGAAGAACCCAACCATATGCAGTTGTCAGTACCGCAGCTGCGGGTTTCATCCTCCATGGAACTCCCCATAGGACTACGGAACGTGTGAAGGGGTGTGCCGAGATGGGTGCCACTGGGGCATAGGGGGACATGAAACACGCGCGGGGCGTGCCGACATGGGTGGCGGAAATGCATGTGCGGGCCGCCACTGGGGCCTCCAGTGGAGCTCCCTATGGGTCCCCGAAACATGATGCTGCTGCGGGGGGGGGGCCGGGATGGGTGGCGGAGACGCATGTAAGCGCCGCTGCTGGGGCCTTCGGTGGAGCTCCCTATGGGGCCACGAAGCGCGTGAGGGGTGTACTGGGATGTGTGGCGGGGGCGCATGTGAGCGCCGCCGCTGGGGCCTTCGGTGCAGCTCTCTATGGGGCCACGAGACGTGTGAGGGGTGTGCCGAATTGGGTGCGGGTGGTGACGCATGCGGGCGGCAGAACTGGGGCCTTCGGTGGAGCTCCCCATGGGCCACGAAACCTGTTGTTGTGAGGGGCGTGCCGGGATGGGTGGCGGGGACGCATGTGAGCGCGGCCGCTGGGGCCTTCGGTGGAACTCCCTATGGGGCCACGAAAAGTGTGAGGGGTGTGCCG
>CAUYUJ010000524.1:97500-112629 GCA_963575745.1 Prorocentrum cordatum
AGGGGCGTCGCCGATAGAGTGACGGAGGCAAAACGACGCATTCGCCGACCCAGTCCTGGCAATCCTAAAATGTTTGCGCGGTCTCTGTTCGGGGCCGAAGGAGCTGTTGAGCAACGGCCAGCTACCCGAGCGCGCAGCAACGCCGTGGCGGCCCGCGGCACCATTGACAGGGAGGGTCCGCTTGGCGACCTGCAGATTGGGGATGCCATGAGACAGGTGGCCGAAGGCGAAGGAGGCTGAGCCGCTCAGCGAGCCCTTCGCCCCGACAGCTCCACTTTTTCCTAGGTTGCAGTCGGGGTAATCCTCGAAGGAGGGGAGATGCTAAGCTCGACCTCCCTCGGCAAAGCTTGCGGCCTGAATTGGTTGGCGCGTCCTCGTCGAGAGCGCCCACTGCGCGCGCTGCTTCAGATCTATTCCCCCATGGGGCCGGCGTCGTCCCCGACCCCCCAGGCCCTGCGAAGCCTCGTGTCAGAGCCCCGAATCATCAGGGGTAACTCGGGTCAGGGATAACTCGGGTTCGTTTTTCGGGAATCCAAACCCGAGTTACCCCGGACCCGAATTACCCCGGATAACTCGGGCGTCCAGAGCCCCGAATCATCAGGGGGAACTCGGGTCAGGGCTAACTCGGGTTCCTTTTTCGGGAATCCAAGCCCGAGTTACCCCGGACCCGAGTTACCCTGGATAACTCGGGCGTCCAATCGTGGGCCATGCTTCATCCGCCATGGAGGGCTTTGAGAGACAGTGGAGGCGCCACGCCTACTAGTACAATGTCGATTGGCAGTTTTCGCGCGCGACGACCGCTGGCAGCACGGATGCGGGTCGGCGGCCCCAGAGGCGAGCGCGCGGAGACGCACTTAATTGGTCGTCGACAGGTTCGGCAAGGGTGGATTGCAGGTAGAGTTCACGTTCTCAGAGCTCGCGCCGAACATCTTCGAGAGGAATCGGGGCTGGACAGAACCCCCAACAGTGACACGTCGATTAGTGAATTGTCCGTTTTCGGTTCTCGAGAGGGCGCCGCGGCCGTCATTTTCCAGGCTTGCGCCCGCCAGGTTTGGGCCTCAGGTCGTTTTCACTAAACCACGTTGTGCTAAAGGGTGGTCTGTCCATCCCCGAATGAAGGGTTCTGTCGCAGGTGTGCCACTCATCCTTTTTTCACTGCTCACTTGGTTCCCCGACGAGCGTTGGGGCGCGCTGCGCGGTTGCCTCGGTGCGCGAATGTCGCGGCCGTGCAGCGGTTGTAAGTTTTGTGTTGCGAGGTCGCCGACGTTGGCGCAGCTGTTCCGCTGGGATTCTGCATCAAGTCAACGATGTGGGACGAGGTGTTCCTTGATGCAACCGCTAAGCAGACGCTTTCCCATGCGCCGCCCCCCTCGGCCGTCGATCAGCTCCCGTTCGGGTCTTGCAGGCCCCGCAGCTCCCCGAAGTTTCGCAGGTCGCACAGGTCGCCCAATCCCGCAGGTCGCGCAGTCCCGCAAAACCTACCGATCCCGCAAATCGCCCAGTTTCCGCATGTCTCGCAGGCCCCACAGGTCGCACACGTCCCACGGGCACAAGTCTCACACGCCCCACAGGACCCACAGGGCGGCACGCTACAAAGCACGAGGGAACCGCGCGGGAACCCAACACTTAGGCAGAGTTACCCATCCCCGTGAAAAAGGTGTCGAACAAAAGTGGCACAGGGATGGGAGCCGAACAAAAATTGAATCAGACCAGGCGGGGCCACTCGCATCCAGCGACCGCCGCCCGTCAATGTTGCGGAACAGCGTCCCGTCTGCATGGCGCGCTGCACGTTCGCCAGTCGATTGGTGGGGACGACACCGCAAGGCAAAACGTGGAACCGCCCACGCCAGCGGCCTTGTGAAGGGCACCCAGGCATTGAGCGGCGTCCGCCTTCCAATGCTGGCACTGGGCGCGCAAGCAAAAGCGTGGCATATCAATGACCTGGCCCATGGTGCGCGCCTGCGCGCGCTACCAACGTCGATGGGCGGATATCACTGAATGTTCTCATTTGGGCGTTGCCGTCTGCGGATCATTCACGAAGATCGTCTTGCTGATTTTGCTATAACTTGTTTCCCGGCTGTGTAACCTCCCCCATCGCCCGATGATATGATGTTTTCGCAGTTGTTCGGGGTCTTGGGTTGCAGCTCCCCAGATCAACCGTCGCTTTCTAACACGTGCCCCCCGGGTTTGCCGACCCGGTCCGGGATAGTTGTTGGCAGCTTTGGGGGCTCCGAGCGGCTCTGATGTTGGCCGAATCCGTTGATCTAGAATTTTGGCATGGACATCTGGGTGGAGCAATAATGTTGGCCGCAACCGTGGATGTGACATTGGTGGAAGGCGTTGACATTCGCGGACGAGACGGCGGCGACGACGAATATGACGTTGACGATGACAACGATGATGTCACCCGTCGCTGAGGACGAGGACGAGGAAGGAACAGAAAAAGGAGGAGGAGGAGGAGGAAGAGGAGGAGGAGGAAGAGGAGGAGGAGGAGGAGGAGGACGCGGAGGAGGAGGAGGAGGAGGAGGAGGAGGACGAGGGCGACGACGACGACGAGAGCGACGTGGGGTCGCGCCAGCGCTTGGGCCCCGGGAGGCGGCCGAGTATGCGGCTGGCAAGGAGACGCTGGCGCGCTCGCGTTCCCGCGCCCCGCGGTCCCCGTCGTCACTGGGGGGGGGGGGGGGGGCCCAGCGGTTGCCAGCGCACGCCTGCGCTTAGCCCGCGAGCATCACGCAGCGGCTGCAATCACAGCCTCGGCCATCGGTACCTACGGGATGCCGTCCGCTTCTGTGCCCTCGTCGGGGCCCCCTCGGCGTCACGGCTGGACGCCGCTCGGAAAACGGGTCGGTCAGGTTGGCGCCTGGACGTGGTCCCGAATTGAGCGAAGAGCGCCGCTCCACATGGCGATGCCAGGTCAGTTGTCCCGCGGGGCGGTTGCGCCCTGGAGGCCTAGAGAGGGCCGATCCTTACTCGAAGGATCGCCGTGGGGAGGTCCCCTCTCCTCGACCTGATTTTGGCTGCACATGCCCGATTGCTTACGGATCAAACGTTCTTTGGATTTGAATGTGTTTGTCCCCCTGGGAGGAGGGGCTTACAGCGTTAGCGTAGACTTGTCATCCTCATACCTCCTCTTTCTCCTTCCCGTCGGCTATGCGCGTTCCTCCTACTGGACCCCCTTCTTGACCTGCTTGGCAGAGCCGATCATATTTTTGCGGGAGAGAGGGAGGGGGAGACTTGATGATGTTCTAGGATTGAGGGCTGAAGCTATTGTGCGTTGCTGGCCCCTTTACAGACCTCCGGGGACATCGAGGGAGCTCCCAGAGCTTGCTGGGACACCTCTGGGATTTCTGCTAACCTCTTGGGAAGGGGGCGCGGCTCGAAGCTGCCTTGGTACTGGTGTCCGTGCTAGCGCCCAGGATCGGGATAATTTGCTCCAGAGCGTTCCAGAACGCTCTCAGAGGGTCTCGGAACGCTCCACGGAGTCCGCGGCGCCAGATTCGTTTCTCAGAACCGCCAGATCTCCTATACTTCCGATGTCTCCCGATCTCATTCTGTCGATTTCCGCACTGCTGATCATCGACTGCAGTCTCCCGTTATCCCGCGCAGTCTGTTTGCGGTTGCAGATGTTGGGAGCCTTGTACGTCCTCGCAATTCCGTCTTCAGAGTGCATTGATGCGCGCTAGCGTCTGATGATCGATGAGACAGCGCAGTTAGTAGCCTCGACAAGCGTGGGCTGGCTCCGGTTTAGCGTCGATGAGTGTGGACTTAGCGTCGATTTGCGTCGAGTTAGCGTCTACACGTAAAGCCACTGAGATGGTAGGGGAGGCTCCCATGAGTTGGCGACGGGGAGGTATCAGAAGCCTTCCTGCCTTTGAGAAGCCTTCCCAGAAACCCCAGGCGCCTCTCGCCACTGTTGCGCCTCCCTGCTATTCTTCCTGCCCCTCCTCCTGGGTCAGCTGCTGCATCCTGGAGCCCCCATTCCGATCAGTTGGGGTCAAGTAGGGAGCGAGGCTCCGCGCTGGCCAAAGTCGCCCCTAGATATACCAGGCGCGCTGTGGCGCGCTCAAACCGAGGCTCGAGGCTCCAACCTCCTGGGTCGAAGCTCCAATCTCCATAAGGACACGGCCCTTCGCCTGGCGCTGTTCCACTCAGACGAGGCGTTTCTCAGGTTCAGACTGAAGGAGCCCAAACGCGACCAGAATTGCAAGATTTGGATTACCCGATCGGATTCGAACACGGAAGTGGCGACCCCATACCGGAGGGGTTCCCGCCCGAGAGTCCCTCGCGATTCATTCTCAGACGAGGCTGCAGTTCGAGCCTTCCTCCAGATTCGGGCCTGAAGAGCCCGAACGTGACGACAGGTGCAGGATTTTGGTGACCTGATCTGATTCGAGCATGGAGGTGGGGACCACATACGGGTGTTTTATCGCCGATGCCCCTCGCCGAACCTATCCGTGCAACCGAGTGACCGTGGGATCGCCCTGAAATCCAGACCTCGAGGGCGCGGATACGAATATATGTTCGCCGCTCGTGAACTATCGAAGACGCCTACGGCGAATCACCGCCGCCCCCTGCCTTTTTGGAAGTGCCTATGTGGCCCTATGTGGCCCAACGTCGAGGCCAGACCTGCCAAGCTATCGGACCACGTGTTCCCCGAATCGGTTTGGAAAGCCTTCGGGAAACACGTGGGCATCTTGAAGGTCATCTTGGCCGTCTGGAAGCCATTTTGACCCTTCCGGGCCTCCTTCGAGGACGTCTTGGAGGGCTCTTCGGCCGTCTTAGAGGCCATCTTGAGCGTCTTGGAGACCTCTTGGGCCGTCTTGGGGGCCTCTTGGGGCCGTGTCTTGGGCCTCTTGGGCGATCTTTGGGGGCACTTGAGCCGTCTCGGGCCGTCGGAAGGCCGAACAAAACGCAAATGCCACAATCCTTCAAAAACCCATGGGAAATCAATGATGTTGGCCTTTTCGGGCCTTCCTGGAGGCCCTCTTGGAGGCCGTCTTGGGCCATCTTGGGCCATGTTCGGCCGTCTTGGTGGGCTCCTGGTCCGTCTGACGCCGTCGGAAGCCGTTTGGGGGGCCTCTATGGGCCGACTTGGGGCCCTCTTGGAATGCTCCAGGGCCGTCTTGGAGGCCATCTTGGGCGTCTTAAAGGCATCCTGTGCCGTCTGGGGGGCGTCTTGGGGCCCTCTTGGGCCGTTCTGGGGCCATCTTGGAGGCCTCTTGGGCGATCTTTCGGCGATCTTTGGGGGCTCTTGGGCCGTCTCGGGCCGTCGGAAGGCCGAAAAGAAGCGAATGCAAAAATCCGTCAATAACCTTAGGAACATCAAGGTTTTTGGCCTCTTCTGGCCTTCCTGGGGGCCCTCTTGGGGGCCTCCTGGGCCGTCTTGGGCCAGCTTCGAGCCAACTTCGGCCATATTGGTGGGTTCCTGGCACGTCTGACGCCGTCGGGAGCTGTCTTGGGGGCCTTTCTGGGCCAACTTGGGGCCATCTTGGGGCGCTTCGGGGCCGTCTTGGAGGCCATCTTGGGCGTCTTGGAGGCCATCGTGGGCGTCTTGGAGGCCTCTTGGGCCGTCTTCAAGCCCTCTTGGGGCCGGCGTGGGAGCCTCTTGGGCCGTAATGAGGCCATCTTGGAGGCCTCTTGTGCGATCTTGGGGGCCTCTTGGGCCGTCTTGGGCCTCCAGGAAAGCCGAAAAGGCGCAAATGCCACAATCTTTCAAAAACCCAACGGAAATCAACGGATGTTGGTCTCTTCGGGCCTTCCTGGAGGACCTCTTGGAGGCCTCGTGGGCCGTCTTGGAGGCCTCTTGAGGGCCTCTTGGGCCATCTTGAGGCTATCTTAGGCCGTCTTGGGTGCCTCTTGGACCGTCTTGGAGGCATCTTGGGGCCATCTTAGCCGTCTCGGAGGGCATCTTGGCCGTCTTGGAGGCATCCTGGAGGCCATCTTGGGACATCTTGGAGCCGTCTGGAACGGAAAAACCCTTTGCAACTACCTCTGGAAGATCTTTCGGCATCCTCCGGGGACCCTGGCGGGACGCGCAGGAGCCCACTGGGGGAGTTCTTTTGGAAAAAACAAAACCAAAACCGTAAGAAGTTCAGCACGCCAGGCACCCTTGTGATGAGTCAACAGTGGGCGGCGGATCGAGTGGCCTTCGGCCCATCCCGCCACCGTGCCTTGGTTGTAAGCCATGGGCCTCTTGGGAAGCTCCCAGGAGCTCCGAGGAGCTCTTGGCAGCAGCTGGAAAACCGGGGGCCCTGGCCCTTCAGGGCTGCAGGGCTGCATGAGCCTTGGTGCACTACGCTTCGGGAGAAGGCGCGTGTGTGCTGTATGCGTGTGTGCGTGTGTGTGTGTGTGTGTGTGTGTATGTGTGTGTGTGTGTGTGTTCGTGTGCGCGTGTGTGCGTGTGTGTGTGCGCGCGTGTGTGTGCAGCTCCCAATCTGGGCAGGAGGGAGTCTAGGGAGCGGGGGGAGCTCGTCTGCGCCCGAGGCTCTGTGGTCCGCCGCTGACCAGCCTCCCTCCCCTCGCGCTCGGCACACCGAGTTGTTGGCCGGAACCTCCTGGCTGCAGCCTGGCCGCCAATAGCTGGTGCATCTCTTTCTCTCTCTCGCTTTCTCCCTTGCGCTCTTGTTTTCGGGCGTAGCCCGAATTTGATTTTTGCGAGGTAAACTGACTGAACTGAACTGACTGGTCGCACCCGTTACGCGACGGTTCATTCTCGGCCGCCAAGGGCGCAACCTATGGCGCAACTGATAGGAGAGGGCTATATTTTCGGCCGCCGAGGGCATAACCTATGGCGCAACCGATAAGAGACGGTTGTTATTCTCGGCCGCCGAGGGCGCAAGCCATGGCGCAAGCGATAGGAGACGGTTATTATTCTCGGCCGCCGAGGGCGCAAGCCATGGCGCAATTGGTAGGAGACGGTTTTATTCTCAGCCGCCGAGGGCGCAACCTATGGCGCGACCGATAGGAGACGGTTTTATTCTCAGCCGCCGAGGGCGCAATCTTTGGCACAACCGATAGGAAACCGAGCTGGAGCAGAAGGAAGGCGAGGAATACGAGGAGGATGAGGCGGAGGACGAGGAGGAGGACGACGACGACGATCAGGATGGGAAGGAGGACGGGGAGGAATACGAGTAGTACGAGGACGAAGTGTGGGCATTCGAATGCGTGCGGGGCTACGCCCGATTTATGCTCCCCAAGCGGCGAGCCGTCTTGTGACTATGTGTTTTGCTGTTTGTTGTTTTTTGTTGTTTTTCTCTCTCTCTCTCTCTCTATCCTCTCTTTCTCTCCCGCACACACACACACACGCACACTCTCGCTCTCTCTCTCTCTCTTTCTCCTCCCGTACCCATGGGGGGAATTGGTTGCAGCCGAGGGGTCCAGATCGCGAGGCTGCGGACATGGATGTGCTTTCCCCGCTGGCAATCTTCCACCTCCACATCTTTCAGACGTCATAGTTGAGCGAATCGGTCGGGTTGCGCCGTGTGCTCGACCCTCGCATCACCAGGAAGCGCTGGTTGGGTTGGCGCCGTGATTTACATCGGGTGTTTCATGTGTGCGTGCGCGTAATACCTGTCGTTGAGCAATCGCCATAACATGTTGCGGCTCGTACCATTCGGGACCAGGTCGCGAACCATAGGTGCAGCTGATGTAGGTTACGGCTGCCACGTTGTGTTACCCTGAGTTGTTGTGCCGACTTGAGTATAGCCCGACTTCTCTTCTTCCGCCCCCTCTCAACCTGCCTGATTCCTCCTAGGAGCTGAAGTACGGCTGCATCGATGGCTGGTGTGGCGTCTGTTGGTTCACACGGGGGTCGGGAGACGCACGGGTAGAGTGAGTTTGACGGAGAGGCATTTTGGCAGTTGCCTTTTGCGACCCCCATTGTGTCTTGTTGTCTGTTTTTGTTCCACGCCACCCCCTCCCTGCACACTCACAATTTCTCGACCCCTTCTCCCCCTTCTTCTCTTCTCCCCTCACTCCCTCACCGCTTTACCCTCCTCCTGACCTCCCCCCTTCCCCCCCCCATCATCCACTCCCTGCACCCCCCCCCCACTCCGGTTTCTCACCACCCTTCGCTTTCTCTCTGCCCCGACCCCATCTCTTCCCGCCTCCCAGTCCCCGGCCCCTCCCCCCCCCTCCCTTCCCACCCTCCTCCGCAGCGTCTGCCCCGTTCCCCGTCTGCCACGGGAGGGGGCGACAGGCACGAGGTTGGAGTCGCGGCAGCAAGAGGGAGGAGCGGGGGCCACGATCGCGAGATGCATGGAGGCAGTGAGGACGGACGAGGAGGCGTGCGCGGCGGGGAGGCACGTGGGGAGGTGGTGAGGGGGGCGGGAGGATGAGGATTCGGGAGGAGCAGAGGCGAGAGAGGGAGGAGGTGGAGCGGGAGGGCAGCAGGAGGAGAAGGAGGAGACGGTGGAGGAGGGATCCCCTCGCCGAGCCGAGCCCCCTCGCTGCCACCGCAACAGGTGCATCGGCCGTCTGCTCGACAGGCCTCAGGGTGCCTTTGGTTTATTCGCGCCGCGTGTTGCGCGATGGGTTATCGCGGTTGCCAGGAAATTTTCGTGTCCAGGATGCCCTGGGTTGCTTCACAGTTGCATTTCGGGCAATGAAACGGCCCGCTACCGAAGAACCCTCCAGGTGCCAAAGGCCCCTTGAGTTGCTTGCGTCCTCGCGACAATACAGCATTCCCCGGGAACGCGTGCGAGCGCGCGTGCGCCCTGGCTTGATAGGGTTTGCGTTGTCAGCATTGGCTGTGCGTGGCCCAGAATAGACGAGTCGCTAAGTTGGCCTGGAAACTAGAGTCAACCCTTAACGGTGACCGATTGGATTTATAAGTTCACATGGGTAAACATTATCTTCTGTGGAGAATGCAGCACTCCCCGCGCACGCGGGCGCGCGCGCGCATGCGCGCGCACTCGCCGCGTGCCCTGGCCCGATACGGTCTGCATCGTCAGAACAGGCTCTGTATTCGCCAGAACAGAAAAATCGCCATGTTGGCCTGAGCACGAAAGTCCACCCTTAACGGTGACCGATTGGATTTTGAAGTTAACACGGGCTCTTGTGAACGTTATCTGTTGTGGGCAATGCAGCACTCCCCGCGCACGCGGCGCGCGCGCGTATCCGCGTGTATGCGCCATGTGCCCTAGCTTGCTAAGGTTTGCATTGCCAGCGTAAATCGGTTTTGTATTTTCCAGAATGTAGAAAATCGTCATGTTCGCTTGGAAATTAAAGTCAACCCTTGACGGTGACCATTTGGATTTTGACGTCAACGTGGGTTTTTGTAAGTGTTTTCTACAGTGGGCAACGCAGCGCTCCCCGCGCACGTGGGCGCGCGCGCGTACGCGCGCGTATGCGAGAGTACGCGCCGTGTGCCCTGGCCGATTAAGGTTTGCACTGTCAGCATTGATTCTGTATTGTCCAGGATGCAAAAGTCGCCATGCGTTTCTTTCCAAACCGTGCTGGCGTATTCTATGAGCGCGGCCTGCTAAGAAACTGTTCGGGCCAGGGCCCCTCTGGGTTTCTCTGTGTGACGCCGTCGGTTAAGAAACCCACGCCCTGCGCAAGAAACTTTGCGGCTTTTCAGGGTTCGGTTTCTTGCGATGGTTTCTTGTGGCCGCGCCCCCACTGTATGGGGGGTTTCTTCAGCCCCCACGTCAGTCAGAGCAGGCATCGCGATGAAAAGTTTGCCCTGGGGGACCCGCAGTGAAAACATCAGGATATCGGATGCCTGCGAGGGAGGGCAGTAAGTGTCATCTCCTCCTCTTCCTCCTCCTCCTTCTCCCGCTCCCCCTCTTCCCGTCAACTGCTGAAGAGGAGGAGAGGGAACATGGTTTTCCCCATCCTTTCCACCCTCCTCCCAACCTCGTCCCTGGGGACGGGGACGGCTCTCTATGGTCTATGGCCCATTCGACCAGGGTCATTATCCATGGCCCACGGAGCCCGACAAAGCTGTTCTCGGACGAGCGGGATCGTCGGACATGTTCGCCGCTCGTGAGGTGGTGTTGGCTTGCGCCCTTCGCCGTCCCTGCCATCCCTCGCTGGGCGCCGGCTCGCTTGCGCGCGGACGCGGGGAAGGCACCGCGAGCGAGCGACGGACGGCATCTTCAAGCCCTGCTGCGACGTGCTGACGGCCGATTGGGACCGCGCGCCCCGTTCAGGGGAACGTAAGGTTCGAGCTCGATGGAGCTCGGGTCTGCCGATTCCCTTTGGCGGGCCCATCCTGGATTTTGGCGGTCCGGCTTTCGTGGGATGTTTGCAGCGGAGTCTCGCGTCAAATTACATATTGGGTCTCGTCATTTTCTTGACGACCACGTCAGGTCAACCCGTACCCTCCTAACCCGAGTCTCAACTCTCCCCGGCCTGTTGCGATCAGGTTCGTGGACGTTCCCCAACCCGTGCCCGCCAGTTGTCTCCAGTGGGTTCCCGCCGCCGTCCCTCTTATCCCTATCCCTCCTATCCCTAAGCTGTGATCTTAACGCTTCGAGTATCCCCGCCAGCCCATTCAGGAACGATGCCCAGGGGGGCCTCTTGGGGTTCTCTCGGGACTATCTTGGGGCCCCTTTGGGGCTCTCTGGTGGGTCTTGGAGCCTTCTTGGAGCCATCTCTGGGGCTTCTTGGAAGCTTCGGAGGGTCTCTTGGGGCAATCTTGAAGGCCGAGGGGGGGATCCCTTATCTAGACCCTCCCTTCAGGAGCCCTCAAACCGTCACGTGCGGCCCGGCCAGGGTTGGGGCGCTCTTGGGGCTGTTGGGCCGTTTGGCGGGCTTCTTGGGGCCATCTTGAGGCCTCAGAAGCCCATTGGACGCGAATAGGCGAGAAGGCATACCTCATTGAGTGTCGCGTGGATTTCGAAGGATTCGGGACTCTGCGGGGTCCTTGGGTGGCTCCGGGAGCACTTGGAGCCGTCTTGTGGCCATCTTTTGGCCTCTTGGAGGCGTGTCGGAGTCTATGTTGAACCATCTTCGGCTATCTTGAGCCCTCTTGGAGCCATCTTGGGCGAAACAGGACCTTTGACACCTCTGTCCCCCTCCCATTTCAGGCCCCTGGGAGGGGGTAGAGGAAGGAGTAAACCGTCAAACCCTCCCCGAAGGGGAAGAAGGATGTAGTGGAAGAGAAAGGAAGTGCCTTGTTAGACCACCTACACCCAGAAGGCTGGTGGGATTCCAACTCCAATTTATATATTCCTAGCGATATATCCCTGCCCCTATCTCTATCACGATTCCCCCATTTTGGAGACCGTGACCCCCCATCGCGATCCCCATCTGAACTTTGTGAAGCTGTTGAGGGTCGTCTGCCACAAGGGTGTCATTCTCCTCGCGTTGCGGCGTTCAGAAGCCCACTTCGGGCCCAAGAACCGCCGAACATAGATCCGCTAACCCGTCGCTAGAGTGGTCTTTGGTATGGGCGTGGGCCCACAGAGGTCCCCCTACACTGGCTTGCGTGCTTGGATTTGGCATCTCCGTGGCCGTCTGAAGCCACGCACCAAACGCCACTCTTCCCCAGGGCCACTCTCGCGGCGTGGCCGTCTTTGGGCTGTCGTGGGGTTGTGGGGCTCTTTTGGAACCCTTCCGAGGCTATATTTGTCGTCTTGGGGCTCTCTTGGGTCGTCTTAGTGGCCTTCTCGGGGGAGTCTCTCGGGCTTTGTTAAAGTTGTTTGGGGCCCTTCCTGGGAATATTGGTGCCCTCTGGGGTTGACATGGGGCCCAGGTCAGCCCCAGAGACTTGGGTCCTAGACCTGTCTTGGGCCGTCTATGGGGCGCCCTGAGGTTGTCCTGGTCCGTCTGGGAGGCTTCTGGATGTGTCACATCGCGTTACGAGGGAGAGGGCGGCCTCGATAACAGACGTTATCGCTTGTGAGTGGCCGAGATGTTCTCCGAACTCTACCTTGTTCTCCACACTCTACCTCGTCCTCCGAGCTCTTCGAAGCGAGGCTCGGCGTTGGTGTTTCCCTGGTGCCTATCGACTCTCGACCCCATCGTCGTGCTTGAATGTGCTGGATCTGCTTCAAGAGTGCGACTTGGGAATCTAACGACAGCGCGCGAAAAGAACGGGACACATTCAGAATGAACGAAAACACGTTCCACGCCAGGCCGTCGCCAGACGCAGCGTCCCCGACGAGCTCATCGGCGAGCTGATCTCCCGACCCCCCCAATTCTGATTCCCCCTTGATGCGAAGCTCCGAAATGTTTTCTGGCCTGCGCCTCGCCGTGGCATGCAGGTTTGGCACGGGCCTCGTCCCCCGACCTCTGGTGCTCCGTAAGAGGCCTCACTTCTCGAACGCAATCAGGAGGATGTCTGGTTTGATCGGCCTGTCGAAAGTGTGCGCGTCTTCGACCCCTTAACCGCGTCGTCGCCCGTCCCCTGCGGCTCTCTCTCTCTGGCGCACTCGGGCTTCCGCGGCGCCCGCTACGAGCCCCAGACTCCCGCCGGACCTCGGAGATCCCCGATGACCGCATTCTGCCCCCATCCTGAGTGGGAGGAGGAGGGCGCCTGGCCCGCTGGACTGGCCAGGACAACGTCATGCCCCTGGTGCTCACCCCCAAGCCCGAGAGGGCTGGCGACTCCACCTTCCTCAACCCGCGCGGCACATGAGGACCGCTGTGCCCCCCGCGCCGCCAGACCGAGGACCGGAGGGCGCCACGCACGCCAATCATGGACGGACCAGCCAGAGGCCACGGATCCGTGCACCTTGAGGTTCCGGCGTCGTGGACATGCGGCTGGCGTCTTCGTGGACACGGGCAGGGCCCTCACGGACCGATCTGTCTCGAGAAAGCCGCGTGAGGGATTGCATCGGGAGTTCTGGCCGTGAGGTTCTCTTGGCGCTTCGACTTTTGTTCACACCCTCGGGCGTCGTGGCACTTGCCCGGGCCAGGAGGGCGCATCCACCCTCCTTGGGGCCAGGATCGGCCTCGCCAGGCTCGGCGGTGTAATGTAACCCCTTGAATCGTAAAGGGCCCCTCCGCGTCCTCTCCAGGTGGCGAAAGATTTATGATTCTTTCCCCCGGGGATGTTTGTCGCCGTCGGTCATCTTCAGCCGTCGGCCGTCGGCCGGATGCCGGACGCTGTCGTCGTTCGCCGACCCGACCAGGATAGACAACATGATGACCTGGGCCCTGGCAGTTTGAAATTCGTTTCGAGAATCGAGTTTTTGAGCCACTGGAGAAGCTGATGTATGATCACTTGTTCTGTGCTACTTTCATTGCTGTGTGAGCTTCCAGGAACGGCGTAGAGGGCTGCGCAGGACCCTAAACGTCCCTGCAAGGCTGTTCGCAAGGTTTCTGAGCCCCTCCTGCCAGGGGGCCTCCAGGGGCTCTCCAGCCCTGTGGGTGCACTATTTCAAGCGCCCTTGGAAGCGGTAAGTCGGGCCTTGGATGCGGTTTCAAGCGCCTTGGGAAGCGGGGAAACGGTTTCAAGCGCTTTGGGAAGCGGTAGACCAGGCCGTGGGTACACTTTCAAGCGCCTTGGGAAGTTGTAAAGCAGGCATTGAATATGTTCTCTAGCTTCGCGGGAGCGGTAAACCAGACACCTTGGGAAGCAGTAAATCAGGACGTGAATATGGTTGCAAGAGCCCATGGAAGCGGAACTCCAGAGCCCAGAATGAGTGACATTTGGTCCTCGAATGCTTGAAACAAGGGCCCAGAAGGTTTGAAACGGGCCTGGGGCCCAGATCCCGGATTCCAGGTTCCGACGCAGCCGGTGCTCCAGCTCCAGCCCGGCCTTGATTTTGGCCCTGGCCTCGGCTCTGGCTCAATCGAAAGTAGTATGTAGAGACTTGTTTTGTCAGATGCACTTCTGGAAAATTCTTACAGGATTACACTCTCGCCCAGACAAGCGGCCACTCGCCCTCTCCTCCTTCTCCTCCTCTCCTGTCCTCATTTCGTTTATTTTCCAATGATATGCTGTCTTTGTCTCTTTCTTTCTTTTCGGGGCAGTCTTCCGAGTGGGCTGCATCTGCCAGTCACAGCAGACAGGCAGCCGGGGCTGCAAAATTCAGGAGCAAGTTTTACCTGTGAAACAGGAAGGCGTATTTTGTGCCATAGGTTTTGCATGTGTTGTGTACCCAAGGTGTCCGATGTAACTCGACACTTTGGCTCAAACATTTGCATGCGCTTGCTGCTGCCACACGGAGGCGTTCTGAGGCGGGTTCCGCTTTGTGTCCCCTGGGGGGCCCTCCTCGGGCTTCCATGGTGGCCTAGGGGAGGCCCTGGGTTGCAGGGCCCGTGTCCCTCAGTGCGCAGGGGGGGGGGCGATGACCATGAAAATCAAAGGTCCTCAGGGAGAGGCGTCCTAAGGCGATTACTGCTTCAGGTCCCCTGGGGCCCCCCTCGGGCCTCCATGGTGGTCCCAGGGGATCGCAGGCGATTTTCTCCCCCAGCCGCCAATTTGTCTACGAAAAATGAAGCCACTCAGAAAGGGAAGGGAACCTTCTGATACACCCCAATGGGGCGAATCGGTTGCACCAGTATCGAGGATGGACGCCCCCCCTCGTACATCCCAGGTTTAGGCCCTAATTTTCGGCTCATTCGGATTCGGAACCCCCACGAAGCCTGGGATAAGGGTCGGCGTATCTCCTGTTAGGGGAGGCCCTGGGGTCCAGGACCCGTTTCCATCGGTACTTGTTCTTATCGCGCCATGCCAAAAGGCGAACATCTTGAGTCGGAGGCAGTGAGCGGGAACGGGGAGGGGTCGACATTTGCAGCACGCAGCTGGTCGTGGCCCCGCCCCAGGGCGGCTTTCTCGATACGTCGTCGACTGGCGCCGAGAGGCGCCCTGACAATCAGCTGCACGCAGCTGATTCGCTAGCCATCCCTTTCGTCCGCCTCAACGGTTTACTACAGTTGAAACCGATAGTAAGGACATGTAATTTTCCCAAGGTACCCTTGCATCCTTGCCTCCTCGGTCTTTTTTCGATGCGCGGCCCTGCTCGAAAAGCTTCGACATGGGCGCCCAAGGGGCTTGCATCCTTACCGTGCATCCCCTGAGATCTGATGTGGCGAAGAACGTGTAACATCGTGGCAAATCACGACCGGAGCTCGATCTGTGAGGGTCCCGGGGCCCGAAAACGAGGCAACACGCCCAGGGTGAAAAATTTACAACGCCCCAATCTCGGTGTTTTTATTACGTTTGCATTCCAG
>CAUYUJ010000525.1:0-5000 GCA_963575745.1 Prorocentrum cordatum
CCTGGTTACAATGGGCTTCTAACTCAGCAGCGCTAGGGGCCGCGTGCAAATCTGCCCCCGTTTTGGTGGCCACGTCTGCTTGATTATTGCCTACAGCGCTGATCCACTGCGCAGACATAGGCGTCAGCGAAGACACGTCCTGATGTGCCTCTACTTTGCTAACTTGAAAATCCTTTTGCGCATGATCTCGGATTATGAGCTTAACTCCTGTATAGAAGGACTTCCTGCAACAATACGCACTTACATACTGTTGCATGACAGAAGCTACACCAGCGTAGTCGGACGCTGCCTCAGTGACTAGCGGGAGGTTTGAATTTGTTGTAAGCACTGCTAAATGCTCCCCTGCACCAGAAATTTGCGGCAGTTGCTGACCTACCGTGCCCACCATTCGTGCCTTAAGCTCGCCAGCCGGAGATATCTTCGAGATCCCCCAGCCTGCGCGATTGAAACATGTATGCTGCGCCTTGCAACAACTGCCATCAACATGAACTTGGCCCGTAAAGGCCTGCTCATAACTTCAATCATCTGAAGACAAGAACTCAAAAGTTTCGTGTCCTAAGCCCGCCGGGGGCGCTACCTGGAAATTCGGGTGGGGCTGCAGCCCGCACACTAATGTCTTGCAGGCGTCAGGAATCAGAAACGCTGAATCAAAATCCTCTGGCAGCATTTCCTCCCTAAGTTGGCGAATCAGAAGGCAATGGATCAGCCAGTGATGCAGATCGTCTGCAGGAGCTCCACATGGGCACCTAACATCGTGCACTTATAACCGTGATCCGCAACACGCTTCTTGAACCATACCGCGTGGGAAAGAAAAGCTAGCAGGAGCTTTCTGTGACGGGGAGTCATGTCCTTGTCTTGTAGGACTTGTCGAGCAATGCCTGGATCCAGGGTCTCGTTGTCTGGTATTCCCAGCTTATGAATCATCTGAGGGGAGGTGTCCGTAAGATTGTACGTCTGCCCCGTGTCGCTAGTTACAACAAACGGGGAGGCGAAGCGAAGTGACAGAGCTGCGATTCCACTCTGCGAAGTGACAGAGCTGCTATTCCAAAAGGGCCCCGAGCCCGTCCCCACTTATTCGGTAGCTTGGCTAAGATGTCCTGCACGAGCCTCCTCAACTTTGGGAGGGGCCATTCCCTCCTCATCCGTGTATGCGTGTGGCTCTACCATACCAGAGAAGACCTTTGCAGAAATGGGGCCGCTGCTTGCTTCTACAGGGGGTTCTCTAAGAAGTACAGGGGGCGGGAGCAGGCGCGGAAGGATCGAGCCGCCGCAGAGTGCGGCTAATAACGTTACCAATACGTCGGACGAGAATGTTGTGACATTGACCCCGCTGGCCTTCGCCGAGTATGCGGTGACATTAACCCGGCCGGCCAATCGAGCACCGTTCTTTTGTTGTGGGACACGGTCAGGCCTCCGGAGGATTCCAGGAAAAAAAAGCAAGGAAAGACTCTTGGATCTGCTCTTTGATGGGCTGCCTGCAGCCCTGAGGAAATGCGACTCAGCCTGATCAAGCTCCAACGGATCTAAGCCGTGAGTCTCTGCCGCGTAGAACCCAAAAGCCTGAAGTCCCGTCACGTACATCTTTCTCATATCTGCACCTGCCTTCCGTAGGGCACAGAACTTATTTCTCCTATTCTTGAGGTTGGCCAATCGGGATCGAAGAGTCGTTCTTGTGCCTTTCCTTTGCCTCAGCGCTCTGCTCGTGTAGTCTATGCCTAGGTTCGGTGCTTCTAGCTCGTTCGTCGGCTTCGGGCCGTCACATTTTCCAAGCGATTTAACGACCATCTGTCTGTGCAATAGCGTGTTGGCGACAATGGCCGATGCCCTATTTGCGACCTTGCATCGGAGTTCTGTCCGAATGATTTCCCAAAGAGCTGCGGCTGATTCTGGTGACGCCTCTGCAACCATCTTCATGGTGTTCGCCGCTGCCTGAACGTAGATCGTGAGCCTTACTCTGCTAAAGTTTGCTGCCCAGGCCTTCTCCGTGTGCGCCGGCTCAAGCAGGTCTGGAGCCACTCGTCCATCACGTTGCAGAGAAAAGTTGAAATATTCAGCGCAACGGTAGTGCCGAAGTTGATGTACAGCCTCAGCACCGCGTGCTTGAATGCAGCTGGAAGGCGGCGATTAGACGGAGCTCATGCGAGAATGCTCAGAATCACCAATGGCATTAAGCACCCAATGATTTCACACTTATCAAACGACGAAGTCCGGCGTAGAACAGGGCAGAGGCCATTCGCAGACATTTTACTGAAGCACCAGTTGCGTCTCTATGCCAAGGCAGCCCGGGGGGCCGAGGGGGACCCATTGAGAGACGCCGTATTCTACCCCGGGACGCTTACGCCAGTAACAGACAAGTTCGTCCTGAAGATCGGGGGTCCACGGCTGGAATGGGCAAAATGGTTATATCCACGCGCCGTGCGTGTTTGTGGTAACGAAGGAGTTCATCAATTACAAGACGCAGATCAGTTTCATGCACGCCTGAGTGCCGCATTTGCCGCCGACGCGCCCTAGGGCGTATGGCTCTTCCTTCCTTCCTTCCTTCCTTCCTTCCTTCCTTCCTTCCATGGTGGCATTACTTCAAATGTGTGCGTGCCGTCGGCTGACTCTAGCAGGCGAGTCTCCGCGCAGTCGCGTGTGAACAAGCCAACTCCCGCACTGGGCTTGCCCGACTCGAGGCGACGACGCGGCGTGATTTATGCCTTCCAGCCTTTACACGCAGCCTGCAGTGCAGCGGCCTGCAGATCCCCTTGATCTACGCGCAGCTCCTGAGCGGCAGCGGCTGTGCTACCTTCTGCACCCTCCCCCAAAAACTGCTGGACGCTGCGCCGTCGCGAGCCGTTGAAGGAGGCGCGCGTCAGCTTCTTCTTTTCGGTGCCTCACTTGGCCCGCCTCCCATCCCAGCTCCGCGACAGGAGACTTCGGCGAGGTCGGGCTGGGGGCGACTCCTCCGCCATCGCCTCCAGGTTTGGCGGCGGGATGTGGGCGAAACGACCCGTGCACCGCAGCCGTAGATTGGGCCTCCATGGGTACGTCCTGAGTCGTAGCGCCTCCAGCACCGCCTGCAGCCGCTCGCGCCGTGGCCGCCTACCACCTGGCGCCTGCGCGGGGCCGTAGGCAGCCGCGCCTGCGGCCAAGGCGGCGGCGCGCGCGGCAGGGGAGGCCACGCCCATGGCTTGGATCTCGTTGTGGATGGGCTGCAGCAGCTGGATCCCCTGGCCAGCCTGGACCGAGAACTGCGCGCCGCCGATGAGGGACTGCAGGTTGAGGGTGTTGGTCGCCATGGCCGCGAGGTCCAGACCTTGGTGGCCCGCTGTCGCGAGGGTGTCGGCCGCCATCGCCTCCGACACTTCGCGTTGCAACACTTCGACGTCGGCGGCAAGTGTGATGGCCTGTTGGCGGAGCTGCACCACGCGGTCCTCCGCCTCGGCCAGCTGCTCGTCGACGTCCTGCTTCTCCTTTTCCTTGATCGCCAGACGGTCCCTCGCGCCCCGCAAACCGACCTCGGGGGGATGTTGCCTCCGCTCCTCGGCCTCCAGCGTCTGCACCACGCGGGCTGCAGCGACCACCAGGGGGTGGTCCTCCGCGTACTTGATGCGCCTGCGGGCTGCCAGGCCATTACGGGCTCGCACGACGGCCTCAGACTCCGCCGGCTGACCTGCAGCGAGGGATGGGCCTTCAGCTCCGTCGGGGCCTCCTGCAGCAGCATGCACATCAGGGCCGCGGCGGCGACGGCGAGCAGCCGATGCAGGCCTGGTGCGAGCGCGCGCCGCCTGCGATGCGGGAGGCTTGTTAGGCAACCGACCCTGCCTGTCTCCCCCACACTTCCAGCACGTTTGCCGCGTCGGGATGAATTCAACTTTGCGCTGCGATGCGTTGCTTTGCTCTGCTTTGCGTCGCTTTACATTGCTCTGTACTGCTTTGCACGGCTTCGCATTGCTTTGCGTTTCTTTGCGTTGCCTGGCATTGCTTCGCATTGAACCGCATATATTGGACGACAACGCTCTTCTGATTAGGAAGGGGAGGAACTGGAGGAGGACTGATACGAGGAGGGAAAGGGGGGAGAAGGCATCCAATTGCGGGTGGAGAAGAACGACGGCGACGATGACGACGAAGACGAACATGACGACGACGATGATCATGATGATGATAATGCAGATGAAGAAGAATATGATGATGATGATGACTATGCTGATGCTGATGATGACGATGATGATGATGATGAGGGTGGTGATGATGATGATCATGTTGGTGTTGATGATGGTGATGATGATGCTGATGATGCTGATGATGATGATGGTGACAATGCTGAGGATGTTGATACTGATGATGGTGATGGCGACGACGACGACGACGGCGATGCTGCCTCTGCTGCTGATGATGCCGATGATGATGATGCTGCTGCTGCTGATGATGATGATGATTCTCATGCTGCTGACGATGATGATGGTGGTGGCGACGATTCTGATCTTGCTTCTGATGATACTGACGGGGGATGTAGGAGGCGGAACAAGATGCTGGCGAGGAGTCTGACGCAGAGGAGAAGTATGGTGATGATACTGACGATGATGATGCCGATGACGATGATGCTGATGCTGATGTTGATGAGGATGCTTGTGATGATGGTGATGATGTAGAATGATAGTGGTGGTGGTGACGCTGATCGTGATGATGATGATGATGATGATGATGATGATGATGATGATGATGATGATGCTGATGATGATGATGATGATGATGATGATGATGATGATGATGATGATGAGGATGGCCATGATGCTGCTGATGATGATGAAGATGCTGATGCTGATGATGCTGATGATGGTGGTGATGGTGCTGATGATGATGATGCTGTGATGCTGATGATGATGATGCTGATGTTGATGCTGATGCTGATGCTGATGATGATAATGATGACGATGACGATGACGATGATGGGATGATGATGATGATGATGATGATGATGATGATGAGGATGATGATGACGATGATGATGATGGTGA